>JASDDO010000012.1:204226781-204471047 GCA_030015575.1 Agapanthus africanus
ATCAGATCAACTAGGGAACCTCTATTACCAATACGCACCGAACACGATCTGAATACGTGTCGAGCTATAAAGGAATCTCCAACTGGAGTAATCACTACCAAAGGTAACTCTAACAATGACGACTCCTTCCCCAATAAAAGTGCGAATCGTGAAGATACATAAGAGTGTGTAGAACCGGGATCAAATAAGACATGTGCCTCTAAAGAGCATACTGTAAGAGTACCTGTCACGACTGCATTTGATGCCTGGGCATCCTGTGGAGTCAGTGCAAAAACCCGTGCCTGGCCCCTGCCCGCATCCTGTCGTCCTCTACCTCTATCTTCTCTACCTCTCTGAGCACGTCCTGCATAGCCTCGACCTCTTGGTGCAACTGCCTGGCGTGTAGCGCCAACTGGGGGAGGAAGTAAAGCCATCGGTGTAGGAGAAGGAAGGGGTAAAGCAGCCTGTGGAGCAACGGTCCCGCCCTGAGATCTGCAATCTCTCGCAAAGTGCCCGGGAAGTCCACATCTATAACAAGTATATGGTGATCTCTGATCATCAGGATAAGAACTGAACATCTGGCCCTGTGTCCAATCTCGTCCAACACTGCGGCCTGGAGTATATCTGCCTGGATAAGACCCTCTACCTCGGCCAAACTGTCTATTTATCGGCACGAATGGTCGACTCCTCTTTGGCTCCGGAACAATTCCTGACTGGCTCAAACGCTCCTCTACTCGTATCGCCGCATCCAAGGCCTGTGCATATGTATCAAAATGCTGGGAGCCTATCGCCAGATACAACTGTGTGTCCAAACTCCTTAGGAACCTTTTCACTCGGAGCTCCTCTGTAGGTACCAAGTATGGGGCATATCGCGATAGCTGGGTGAATCGCAAGTCATAATCGGCTACTAACATGCTTGCTGATTTCTTCAACGCTTCGAAAGTGCTAGCTCTAGCATCCCTCACACTCTCGGGAAGAAATCTGGCAAGAAAGACTGTAGAAAACTCGGTCCACGTCATCGGAGGAAGATTCGTAGCTCGCCCTCTCTCCATCGACTCACACCACTCCTGTGCAAGTCCCTCCAAACGAAAGCTAGTCAGCTCAACTGACCTCGCATCAGAACATCGTAATGATCTGCATATCCTCGCCATTCTATCAAGAAAAGACTGAGGATCTACCGCCACATCGGTCCCTGTGAATACCGGTGGTCTCAACCTCATAAACTCCGCAAGTGATGCCTCCATCACTCTCGTATCTACTGGTGCTATCGTCTGTGTAGGCTGTACCTCGGACTCTGCTACGGTCGGTGCCGGATCTGATCTCAAAGCTCGAGTGGTCTCAGCTAACTGTCCTACCACTCGCTGTAATCCCAACATACCCTCCTCGATCCTAGTCATGCGATCTGGAGGAGGAGGATTAGCATGCTCACGCACCTCCTGCACGTCCGGTGTACCAGTCCTCATCACAGGCGGACTCGCCCTAGCTACATTCCTGGCTGCGGCTCTCCTAGCCCGCGTAGCCATAGCAACTGGAATAAGAAACGAGAGTTGATAAGGTGTGGGAACAGAAGAGTTCAATAACGGAGAATCAACGGAAGAATAGATCAAGATAAACATCCTAAGGTTAGTTAGGCTGAATACGATAACGTAAATATGCCGCGGAACATACGTACGGTACTGCATTCGTCCTAACTCACCTACTCCATCAAACCAAAGGTCATCCTAACTCTCAGACTTACATCAACCTATTGAAATCCCTTACTGAATTCCGTAAGGTTACTCCTAAGCTCTGATACCAACTTTGTCACGACCCAAGTTTGGATGTGACAGGCACTTAGATTGTATCATATCTTAAGATATGCACAAGTCCAAGTAAGCCAAAAACCAAGATCAAAATACCTTATTTCGGAATTATTTATGAAAATTTAGTTTTAAGTAGAAATCTCGATTTATGAAGTTAATTCATTAAACAAGTAATAAAGGTTAAGTGTGGTTGTATTCCTAGTTGGAATCAACAATATCAATAAGAATATGAATATGCATATAATGAACATCACTGAATCTCATAAAGAAAAGACTATAATACTGATCCACATTTTTCAACTGTACATATATTTATATCCCATCTCTCATTTCTAAGTCAAAAATACAGTCTGATGGAGTCTTTCTAGATACAAAAGTACAAAATGGAAGGTTACCACACATGTAACCTACCTATCAAAAGATGAAATACTACAGCAAAAGTGATCCTGCCTCGCAGCTACCCGTCCACTCTATCCCTGCAAGGAACTGTGGCACAACGGTGATGAGTTGCCAACTTAGTGAATACGACTAACATATAACGGCGAATAAAGTAAATATGGTAATCATGATAATGAACATGAATCAATATGATATATGAGTATATGTGAAATCCAACAATAAATCACATCATACTTCTGAAATCATAACTCAATATAAATCATCTCTCGGTGTCCATCAACGACACAAAACTTTCATTTCTTATAGGCATCATTCCCCGAATGATCCTATACCCATAATATCGGTCGTCATCCTCTAGATGCACGCCGCATATTTCTAAAACCAATATCCGGAATCGAGTAACCTCGCTAGGCTCCCCCGTCTCAATACGGCTATCCTGCCCCTCGGTCTCGACCGGGTCCACCCTGTATCCAACTGTATAGCTCCCCCACTCAGTATGGATAACGTAAATCCGCGACCGTATATCTCCCCCACTCGGTCCGGAATAAAACCAAAAACAGAAATCAACTCAGGGTGGACATGTCACATCAATCATGAAAACGGGATTTATGTAATAGTATTTAAAAACTCAAAATCATAAATCCTCAATTCTGTATCTATCTCGTATCCAACATGGAAATACGCATAAAGCAACAAAATGTAAATAAGGAATTCTACCAATATACTTAACATATGAAAGACAATATAATCCATGTTAATAAGTATGATATTTAGGTGTATGTGACATGGCAATATCGACGAGGTGTGTGTAGCATATAAAATGTGCGCGTGGCATGACTCGTCGATACTTGTGAAGTGTTCTAACAACTAAGCAACATATAAGTAATGAAATGAATGATATTCTAATTATTTAACATGATGATATGAATATCGTATTAATGTAAAACCATGGGCGAAACACGCCATCTCTACTAAATTCCCCGGTAGATGTTTAGTCTACTCACCGAAAAGTCGAATCTACTCCGGAATCGCTAATCCTTTCCCTTTCCTCGCGGCTTCCGTATTCCTTGTATCCGCGTCTAATTATACCAATATAACGTATATAAGAAAACTAGCTATTCCGACATAACGGAAATAAAAACACGTTATACCCTTTTGCTAGTTATCTAATATTAGGTTATATCAAGTTGTTTCACACTTAGTCTCGCTGGATTTTAGCTTAAACCTGCACAGTTTCAGAATTTAAAACGCGACTTAGTTTCGTCGTGTCGTTTTTAACGTTTTACGATTCCTTTTCCGATATATTCTCCCAGATTTAGATTACAGTAAAACTAATTAAAATCAACAGTACCAAACTACTCCAAATTGTATACTGCAGACACCCCAATTGACCAAACCCCCAAAGCTTCCCACTTGGCCGGCGACGCCGGCCAAAACCTTACTGTCGCCGGCCCAAGACCGGCCCCCCAATGTCGTTTTCTTGTGGTGTGTTCTATTTAATTCCTACATCATTTCTACTCTGTTGAATTTATTTAGTTAAGTTCCAGATTGAAGCAGATTTTAACAGACTCTAATTTCACCTAGAATACGATATTATGTGATATACTAAAATTTAACTAATTAAGCTACAGAATTTAAGTTACCTACTAAGATTTAGAATTTTACCTTCCCATTAGTTGTAGGAATAACCCTCCAAAGATCTACAAGCTCCTCCTAGCTTGAAGAAGAACTACCACCAAGAACAAGCTCCTCAACCCTCTTCTTCTTCCTCTTATTTTCTTTCCTCCTTTTCTTTTCTTTTCTTTTGATTTTCTTTCAGTTCATTTGAAGTTTTAAAATCTGAAGACTAACTGAAATGGAGCTATTTAAGTGAAGGTATAAAGAGATAAGGGAAGGAGGAGGTGTCTTAAACTAAAGTGTGCACAATTCATGCAAGGAGGAGGTGTGAAGAGATTGGAAAACTTGCAAGCATGAGGTGGTTTTGCATTATCTTCACCTTTTCTTTTTATTTGAATTTTAATTCAGAACTGAAATGATTCCAATTATTCACTTAAACCCTTGACAATACCCTATTTGCATAAAAACTTAACTTTGCAATTTAACCCTTCACAATTAACTTATTACAAAACACATCTTTTATTAAAATGAAGCTAAAATTATCTTAAAAACCCTTATAACTTATTAAAATTACATTCTAAAATTCTAATTTAATTTGTATTACATATATCTTATAAAGATTGACATATTAGCTTTTAACCATTTTGTGATTTATCAGCTTATTCTTATTTTAATTAAATTTATTTATTTCTATGTTTTTCCTAAATGTTACATCCGTGCTCAAGTATTCTCCTCCTTGATCACATCAAAGGACATAATACTTTTACCCGTATTTTGGTTCTCTACTTCTAACTTATATTCTGTGAATATCTCAAAAGGTTCTGACTTGTGTTTCAACAGGAACATAGGTCTGAATCTTGAAAGATCATCAGAGAATGTAATGAAGTACAAAGAACCAGTCTTGGCATGTGTAGACAGGGGACCTACATACATCAACATGTATCATCCCAAGAGTTCACTAACTCTTTCTCTGTTTCCAATAAACAGAGCTGTGGTCATCTTATCTTTTTGACATGACTGGCAAGTTTCACAAGATGTAAATTCAAACTGATTTAAATATGCATCTAGTTGTAACTTCAGCTAGTCGGGTCGCATTGATATGACCCAGTCTACAATACCTCAAGAAGGATTCGTTCATTTCTGAACTCTTCCTCTTGTGTGTGTTCTGTATACTAAGAACTGTAGTTTGATTTAGAACATCAACGCTTTTAGATAACGTGCCTGAACCGATCAACTTTTGATATAGGAAATGTTCAAAACATTATCCAACAATACAAAATTTTATCATTTCTTTACTAATAAAGAGACTGATATGATTTTGTATATCAGGTTTGGTATCTAATAACATTCGTTCAGAATCAATGTATTGGTAATACAGGGTGACAGTGACCGTCAGACTTGGCTGCAACTCTTGCCCCGTTTTCTGCCTCATGAAACTTATCACCCGTTCTCAGTTTTTCTACCCTTTTGTAGCCCTATGTAACAGATTACATATCTGGGATCCTGATCCTGTATCATATACCGAGGATGCAGAGGATACTGAGAAACAGTTCTTTGTAACCAATACACCCGAAGGAGATGCATCATCATGCACTTTCTTCGTTTGGGCGGCACGGGAAATCTGGTATTCCCCTATTTCCTGCTCTGTCTTATAACAATTATAAGTTGGAGCGGGACCAACATTCCCCAGCTCAGTATAACAAGCGGGTTCGGTCAATAATCCGTATTATTATCTTGATTAAGGCGTGACATGGTCGCTACCAGGAGAGAGAGAGAAGAAAACACTCAGCGTGCGCTCTTGCAAGAATAGATTGGTTATTATTTTATCTAATCAGGATGGCTCCCACTGCTTTTTATCAAATCTTCCTTCAAATCCTAAAAGGAAAGACTAGCAGGGATTAATTACACACTATAAGTTCGCCAATCTTTCAGCCAGGCCAGTGTCGGTACTTTGAGGGAGGTCCCCCGTGCTTTCGCACAAACCTAATTAATGTAAACCTCGTTTTCCCAGAGGCGTAACCCCGTTGACACCTTTCTAGACACCTACTTGATCGGCTAATTGTAATGTATAAAACTCTCCCAGGAGTAACTCTTACTCGCAGCGGGTATCGGGATCCAACTATCTCATAGAAGGTATGCAATCTCATTGCAAATTTCAACACTTGAAATTCCCGATAATATTTTGCCCCAGGCGATCTATGACCTTGACTGAGTCAACAAACCATAGACCGCAAGTAAAGTTCAACCCGTCATTTCCTGATTGAATTAAACCCACCCGCACGACCCTTGACTGAGTCAACAAGGCCGCACGACTACCCTAATCCAATCTGCATCATATGCATAAGCAGATAAATAGTAATCAGCTACCGCACACTACGCCTTGACTGAGTCAACAAACGCAGCACGAATACTAACTATTACTTATCTGAAATGACGGAGGGCTACGTCAGGTTTTTAAGAAAACACTTTGCGTAATGAACTTTATATCGTTGTAGAATCAAATGATTTTGAAATGGAGTGCTTTTGAGGCCTTTCTAGTTTTGGTAAAGGAGTCACTCCCGGTGAAGGGATCGTCGGTCCTTTCCTCGTCGAATGAGGTGCGGGATATATCATATATATCACTGTGCAAAGCAAAAACACTTAAAAGCAATCAAAAGACAAACCGAGGGGTATAGCATCTGCCAGTTATTGCTAAAGGAGTCACTCCCGGTGAAGGGATCTAGGTCCTTTCCTTATCGAATAAGGTGCAGGATATATCACATATACCGCTGTGCAAAGCAAGAACTGTAGCTACCTGTTTTATTTTGAAATTCGATTCTACAACATCTTAGGTTTCTTTTATTTCATTAATCATATTAATGAAGTCCCATCATTTAAGTACCTAAACATCACAGATAAATACGACGTACGCTTATGCCATCCGCATTCGCCTCGATGTCCCCTCATGCACCGTTAGGTTAGGTAACTAACGGCAGAGCAGGGCAGGGCTAGCACGGGTGTAAAACATAAGTAACGTCTATATAATATATCATATATACTATATACTGTATCTATCACAGAACATCACATGATCACATCACAGATATCGCAGCAGAAGAAATATATGAAATATTGGATATACTAGGACGTCCGTGTTTTCAATACGAGCCAGTATAAAACACGGATTCCACGGTCGCGATGAATAGCCAAACCCACACCCCTAGACCCCTACGAGAGCGGCAAGCAACCCTACCAATTCTGGAGTTAGGAGACCCGGACTCGACTCCTCGAGTTGGTCTCCCTCTAGACCCCAGAACCCGGTTACTTGTGCTCCCCTCCTTGGGTCTATCCTAGTGCGGAAAAGTAAATAATATACAAACGGTGACATCTTCCGCAACCTGGAAGTGCTCCAATAAAAGAATATTACATACAAGTTTTTACATGAATGAAAATGAAAAACACTCATCTCCACATAAAAACCCCCGGCTATTCAAACATGACGATCCAATATAACATATCCAGCAACACATAACATCACATGTCATCAACGTAAGTAAATATGCGCATCCCAATTGTCGTTGACATATAGCAACGAAACCGGCGATATCACATATTACACTTACGGTCACAGAAAAGAAAGTGTAAAACTACAACAGTTGGAATCCGCAACCACCTCAGACATCGCATGCCTGACCAAATGAATTTCTTAGACATCACATGCCTAACAATTATAAACCCCATATTTTAGTCTCAAAATCGAAAACACTTTTCAATATCAAGTCGGGCAATTCAACAAGATTCCCGGCATCTTGATCGAATGCTCGTCGCAAACTTTAGTAGGCGGCCGCACCCCCGACACCATCGACGAAGTGCACCAAGGCGTAACACCGCTGCCGCGAGCACCCGGACGGATGCTTTCGGCGACGGGGTTCTCCTACAGTCACTTGGTCGGGGCTATGGAATGTAGCTGTCTAATAAGTTTACCAGGCGAGTATCCGCGTACGCTACTTGATTGCGACGGACTTTTGATCGCATCAAAATTCCGTGGCAACCGATCAAGTGAGACTAGAGTGCTATGTTTATAACATTCATTCAGTTATCACATAACTTTTGTGAATTCCAATTGTTGTATCACATTCCGGATAAACAGAAAATGTTAAACTTTCCGATTGAACATTCGAACACCCAAGGTTTCCCGATACAGATCAACACATGAAGCAAGTCTAAAAACATTCAGTTCGTGCCTCAGTACCAATAGTCCAGCCGTAGAAGGGTCAAGCCAACGCCTCACATGTGGCACGCCGTACTGCCCCAAACCCGAAGGTTCAAAGGGCAGTTCAAGACGGTCACATAATCGAGTTAAGGTTTGTTGTCTTCTAGAGGGTCCATCGAGTTACTTGCACTACTTAGAACGTCTTTAAACCACGGAAAAATCCAACACTTGGAAATTTCCCGACAGGGAAAAAATTGGGTATTTATATCCGGTCGAACTTTCTAACATATTCTAAAATTTATCCGGAAAGCCGCATAGACAAAATTTGATAATCCGATCAAATCTACGAACTCCTAAAACAACCCAGAAAACTCAACTCTAGAGTCAGATTTAAAATATCCCAGGAAAACCAGCACTGCAAAATATGAATTACTGTGCAAAATTCAAGTGCTGATGTGACAAGGTGACCGCGGAACCGCCGCACAAGCCATGCTTGTACCGCAGTTCCGCCGCGTGTTGGTGGAATCATGTTCTCGAATTTCACAGTAATTCTTATAAAAGCCTGCTGATTTTTCTGCATATTTTTAATTTGGAAAAAACCCAGATTTTAAAAAATGTACAGAGAGCATTTTGGGTTTTAGGGTTTTGGTTCGATCGGACTTCAAACGTCGTCCGGACTTCGCCTAAGGCTCTAGCTAGGCTCTGATACCACTATAGGGTTCCTAGGCACACCAAGGAGGTCTCACAAGGCATCAACCATGCCAATTTCAAAAATTACGGTGCCGAGAAACCCTAACACGGACCGTTGGCTAGAAGTTTAGGCGACAAAACGAGATAGTTTACAACTAAACTATAAAATAACGGAAATACAACCTTTGTAGATCAGGTGCTCCACCTCCATAGCTCCGCAATGAAGTCTCCCCGCTGTCCAAGTCGAACCCCGGGCTCTAGCGTCGGCTTCATCGGAGAATGGACGGGCTAGGTCATCGACGACGTGCCGAAGATGATCTACGTCGAGGCATCACTAGATCAAGCTCTCACTTCACCAAGTCAAGAAACTTGTGAAGAAAACACACTCTACTACTTGGCAAGAGGTAGAGGATGAAGAAATAGGAAGTGGGTAGACTTTAGAATTGGATTTCTCACTTGTTTTCATCAATCACCATTGATGAAGTAAGCTTCTTCATGGAAGAAGAAGATGAAGAAGAAGAAGAATATTATGTTAAGTTATTTTCAAAATGAATAATTAAAATCATACTTATCATAATATTAACCATGGTAAAGTGTAGAGATTTAATCATTGTTGAATGGAATGGTTAGGGTTAAGCATGAGACAAAATGGTGACTAAGTCAAAGCTTCATGAAGCTTCAACATGCAAGTCCAAAATTAGCCACCATTTCATTTCTTTATGCTTAATATTTTTCCAAAATAAATAAACAAATAAATAAATAATGGATAAAACAAAACCCTAATTTCCAACTTAACCATGGTTTAATTCTTTACACTTAACCAAAAAGCATGTATCATCAAACATGATACAATCATGTGTACAAAAGTATATCACATATACAATGTGCACAAACCAAGTGAGAAAATCCGTTTAAAGTGAACCAATACTAGTTAGTGCAAAGTAATATATCAAATATATAATTATGCATTAAATCATTAAATCAACACTTGATTCAATGATCCGGTCATGTCGCACACAACCGACTAGTATTCAATGTATCGGCTTATTGAATCAATACTTGATTCGATAACTAGGTTATATCGCTTACAACCAATCGATACATTCATCACGAGAATAGAATACGGTATCACATACACGCATTATTCTCGGTCCCGTACATATCTCATATGCGCTCCTATTTCGTTTCGCTTGAGCCAGGAAACCTCTGTGTAGGACTCTAAAGACTCGTCAATACGCCGGCAGCAGGTGATGATCATATCAAACACCCACAAGCCGCAAGCGGTCTACCAAACATAACGGCCACCCGGGTATTGAGAGATCAGAAGATCGACGAGCAAGCCCTCTCACACTCCAGTGAATCCAACCAGTAACACTACCGTACAGTCCGGTCTGATCGTCTGATATGTCGCATATCTCCCCTAGGGGTGGTAAACGTCAGACCCCAATAGCTCGATAAGTCGTGTCGATATGAGGTCTATAACAATTCGAGAAACTACTGGTAACACTTACTAGTAAATCTCAGCAACCCTGGCCAGGGATTTCCTGTTATAGCCAATCGAACACAGCGCAACATCAACCCCCTATACCGGGAGAGACGAATCCCCTCCTATCGCTCATTGCCTCCATGTGACTCGGGACTGTACCCAAAAACCACCGTTTTGCACGCCCTCTTGGATGTGGTGAGATGGAAATCAAAGCACGGTGGGAACCACACAAGACTCTATGACGATCTCGGGTCAACAGACTACTCTGTACCAGTGTCACCAGAGAACTGCCATCTGACGTAAGGTATAATACCATCTGGGAGTTCTCGGCGAGCCCGTCCAGTGTACCCAGTCTCTACTGAGCACCCGTATATCATCTCTGATGTCAAACACCAATGGATATGGGATCATCCATCGTCCATCTGTATGGGTCAAGAAGGTACACGCTAGTCTACTCTGGTATATCGATGCCCCGTCTCGATATACCCACGACTAGGGACTTTGAAGTATGTACTTATGGACTACCATGTCCCCACTAGTATGATCCGCATCATAGTCCAGGTAGTCAAGTACACATCCTAAGGGCTTTACCAACATGTAATAGAGAGACAACCAGTATACATATTAAGGTAAAGAGCAACCAGATAGCATACTATCATGTCGAGGAAGAAAGTCCTCCCTATATATGTCCCAGCATCCACTACAATATACATCCAATGTACAGTAATGGCCTCTAGGGAATACATATAACTAACACTAACGTATCCTTAAACTAAAACACCAAACCAAAATCTAAGTAAACACGGATTTGGACTAATCCACGTCCTACGGGCTACGGCATCACTTAGTCTCCGGATACAATCCACGGGCAACCAAAAACAAAACAAACACACACGAAACGAAGTGAACATCTGGAGAAGGAGAAAGTGGCTATCGCGATGCGGTAGCGTAATTAACTGCAGGGGCTTGCGCCTGCAGGGAAGAGCGTCCACACAATCAAAAACCCCTCAAGCGAGGGGTAACTGACGAAGTCTGCTACATCAGTTGCATCCGTCTAAACCTCCGATACACGGTGCCATAAATCAACTTGGCATCTTCGGAGAGGTGGACGGATAAAACCAAATACCATCTGCCCCGAATTTCAGGCATGACGTTTACGCGTCTCCGCCGTGTCATTCGGAGGGGAACAAATTCTGGCACGCCCGGTGGGACCTTTTCCTCTTTCCACTCCACACTTCGTGTGTCGTCTTCGCGAACGTATCGCGGTTTGTTAATGGTTGCCTTTGGATTTTAAGTTACTAAGATTTGTTCTTTTGCCTGGCGCAGAAATCAAGCATCAATGGCCTCCAACTGCTCGAGCTGTTCAAAGTGCCAGTGCAACCAACGCTCTACCTCACCTGGAGGTGTAGCTTATGGACCTCAAGCGGCCTGCATCCTTGCCATGCCGGTAGAACAAATGACCCAGGCCACCACCGGCCTGTTTTTCGGAACTATGATCCCGCCTGCAAGCTTCACCATGCCAGTGCCCGCACCAGAAGCGAACAAGAAGTCGGTCTTCGATCGGCTCACTGCTACAACGGCTCCTTTCAACGGGTCGTCCAATATCAAACCGGCAGCCCCTGTCTTTGCCAGGCTGAGCCAGAACTCTGATGGGCCCGCCAAGAAGCCCATGAACCCTGAAATGGTCGTCCCAAGGAAGTGAGCCACCCCTACTCCTGAAGTCGTCAAGGCGGCTTCTCCTGTTAAAGAGTCATTCTTTTTAAGGCTGACTATTCCGGCTCCTGCTCCTACTCGAGGATCTGTCTTTGACAGATTGAATATCGCTACTCAAAGGATAACATCAGTCTTTAAGAGGCTGGCACCGGTGGCACCTCATTCGGACAGGGGCAAGATGAAGCTGTCCCTATCGCCGAGCCAGCCCCAACAGCTCGTCATGCTCGACGTCGCCACTGGCGCCAAGTAAGGAAGGCCGGGGGCAACTCCACCTCATGGCTAACTCCACCTGCTCCAGTGGTGGAAGTTAATGCTGCTGTTCCAACTGGGAACAGCTTGGAACCACTTAGGAGGGTACGTAAGAACTCTCCAACTACTATGCTAAAACGATCTCCTCCATCTGCGGAGAGAGTTACAGAAACTAAGCTGGAGCAGCCCCCTCAACGGCTGTCCTCCAAGATTTATAAAGTCTGGCGGAGGGTTCAAGACTCCGTAATTGACCAAGGTTACTCTCGTCAGCAGAAAAGGGAGAAAGTGCAGGAAGAAAAGGACTGTCCAATCAAACAGCAAAGGACGACAATCACCAGGGTGCCTGCAGCAACGGTCCCTTCAACTTCAACGGCCCACAAAAGAAGGAGGCCGGAGAAAATTCCCACGCCCGCGGCAAATACCAAGGCCGGCAAGCCCAAACGCCCTAAGTCCGGGGGAATTGTAGTCCATACCGTCTACATGGCGTCGGGGAAGGAGGACAGCCGTGCATCTACAGGTCATAGAATGCTTACACGGTCAGTGACCAAAGCTCTGTTAGTGTATATGCCCTAGAGGCCATTACTGTATCATACTAGTTTGTATATTACTTAATGGAAGCTTGGGATATTCACCTTGTATAGACAATCATCCTTAATATAGTAGTATACTACTTGGTTTGTTTCTACTTCAATGTGTACATGTGTTTATTTTAGTATATCATCTATACACATTAGTGGAGCCCTTACGATCTTTGCTTGATTACCAGCATTGTGATGGCAGTCACACTAGTGGGGGCTGGGTAATCTATAAGCACATCCTTATGCAGGTCTCTAGTCGCAGGACTGTCGAGACAGGGCATCGATACTCCGGAGTAGACTAGCGTATGCTCTTCTCATCCCAGTGTGGGAGACGGTCTGTCCCACAGCCGTCAGTACGTCGTACTTGAGATAGTATGCGGGTGCTCGTTAGGTTACGAGTACACTGGACAGGACTCGTCAGGAACTGTTGGTTGGTACTATACCTATCGTCAGTTATCAGTTCCTAGGTGACATGAGTACAGCTTAGTCCGCTGACTTGACACTGTCACTTCGCCTCGAGTGTGTTCCCACTGTACTTTGATTACTACCCTACCACGGTTCAAAGGAGTCGTGCAAACAGGTAGTTTTTGGGTGCAGTCCCGAAGCACTTGGAGGCAGTGACGGTTAGACAGGATTCGTCTCTCCCGGTATTGGGGGTTGACATCGCGCTGTGTCTAGGAGAGCCATTACACGAGTAGTCCCTGGCCAGGGCAAGCGAGATATACTGGTAGGTTTCCAGTGCTATTTCAGAGTGTTCTGGGCTTCACTCCGACACGACTTATACCGCTATTAGGGGACTGACGTTTACCGCCCCCTAGGCCCGCTATGCGATGTATCAGACGAACAGACCGGACTGTATAGAGATTGTCACATTCAGACTAAGTAGGAGTTCAGATGGGTTTCACCTCGTTAGTTTTCTTGTCGGCATCTACCTGGGGACCGTTACGCACAGCTAGTGCCGCTTGCGGTCTGTGGTTAAACCCACTGCCGGCGTAGTGTCTAGTCTTTAGAGTCCTACACAGAAAGCTATTCGCCTTTAGGCAAAAGAGTAGAGGTCGCATGGTTTTGCGACAGGTCGCATGGTTTTGCGACAGGGTTCGGTCACATCCGTGCACTTGTGCACGTACAGTGTCCGGACAGTTAACATTAGCGGGCTTTGGTTTAAGCCAGATCCTAGTGTACGTTTTGGGATTGGTTTTATCTCGTTAGTATTCGTGTTCCTCGGAACGCGGATGCAGGTGTGTATGCACAGTTGACAGAGAGACAGAGGCAGAAGATTCTCATTGGGGTTGTTGACTGTTGACTATTGACTTTGCTTAACCCTAATGAGAATTAGAGATATGGTTAATGATTATTAAGTATTATTGTGCCATGGTTGGGTTGAAAGGTTGACCTTGTTGACCTGTTGACTTTGTTGACCGGTTGACTAGGTTGGACTTGTTGACCACCATCATTACTATGGCTATCATTTCATGCAAAGACTTTTGGCTTGCTTATTTGTTCACACATTGCATTTAATGCATGAAATGATATTGCCTTTTATGATATGATAACCATCACATAATACTTGATTATCATTATGGCTCATGATGCTTTTGGATTATGAGAGGTGAGAATGAGAAGAGTATGGTTCATTCTATCATTTGTTTTCTCTCTCTTGAGCTCTCTCATTCTCAAGCTCTCCCTCTTCCTCTTGCTCTCTCTACCTCAAGGCAAACCATTCTCATGTGTTGAGACTCATTGCTAGAGATAAAAAGACACCAAAACATTCCTCTACTCATTCTAGATCACAAGGCCTAGCAAGCCAAGTGATCTAGTTTCTTCAAAGTTCGAAGAAGAAGCCAAAGGTGGAAACTTTCGGGTGGATCCATCTTCGGCGCAAGGAGACGACGAGGTGAGGCCGATCCGTACACCGGGAGGAGTCGAAGGCGAAGGAGTTCAAGAAAGGTATAGCCCCCTAACCGAGTAGGTAAACTCTTGTTAGGTTGTTAGTTAGTAGTTTAACAAAGATCCGTATTGGTAGTCCATGTTACCACCCTCTTGAAAATCGTTTTTCACCACTTCCGCAACCCCGTAAGAACCGGGGAAGGGTAGCATGGACTTACAAGCTCAGGAACAACAGCAGAAGCTCCAAGAAATGATGAATACGATAGCCACACTCACTGGGCCAAAAGAAAGTCCCGAAGCATCCTCGGATCAACGCCAGGAGCAAGAAACTGACGCTGAATTCCTTCGCAGGATATTGGAGAAGAAGGATAAAGAGGCTGCGGAACAAGCAACCAACAAAAATCGAATGGCCCTCCTGTTCTAGGACATGTTGGGTATGACGATTCAACAAGATCCTCCTTCTGAAGAAGATCCTCCGATCGTCCTTGAAGACGACAAGGGAGAAACGTCAAATCCTCCACCGGCTCTGTCAACAGCCAAAGAGGAGACAATCTCCAAAGCTGACTTGGACGAATATATTGCCCAACAGATACGGGTTCATCATGCGACTGAGGCAGCCGGTCAGGTCGTAAAAACAGGACGACCATATCTGAGCTGGTACGATCAGATAAAGTACCCGCCGGGCTATACAATACCCAAATTCTATGTCTATAAGGGGACGAGCAATCCCCACCAGCATGTTGCCCAGTTCAGGGCGCTTTGCGGCAACACCGACGGTGATGATAAATAGTTGTTTCGCCAGGTCGTCGGCAGCTTGTCAGATACAGCGTTCGAGTGGTACTCTGAGCTCCCAAACGACTCTATCAAGACATTTGTGGAGATAGAACTGCTGTTTACACAGCGTTTCGCAAGCGCCAGCGAACGCAACCTGATGACGGAATTGATTAATGCCAGGGTGAAGCCAGGCGGGACATAAGTCCAATATGCTATACGGTGGCAAAACTTATGGTCAAAATGCGAGCAACGCATCGAAGAGGCTCCTGCGGTTGGCATGTTTGTGGGAACCCTCGATCCGCAAGGGACCATATCGCAATTCATGATGTTCTTCAAGCCGACTACCTTTCAGGCCCTGATCGACAAGCTAGCGTAAATGGATCAAATGAGCCATAGACCTCCCCATCCAAAGCCGGACTCACAAAATGAAAAGGGGAAGGGAAAAGCGATCGTTGTCGCTAATGCTCAACAACAGCCGGGCAACTTGAAACCGGCTGTCCATCAAAATAATATGCGTCCGCACGTACCCCTGGAGGAGAGGCTAGGATGTCCTTACTCGTTTCCACGAGATAAAATGAGAAGATTATTCGAGCTGGCGTTGCGCAACCGACTCATAAACCTGCCGGATCCAAGACGTCCGTCGCAGCCGAACGACGTCCATGATCCCAATTACTGTCCCTATCACTGAGTACTAGGTCATTCGATCGAAGATTGCTACGTCTTCAAAAATTGGATTGAAGACCAGTACCAACAGGGCAAGTTTCCGTTGTCCGACAGATGAAAGGTGAATCCGCCGCAGCCTCACACCCCTAAAAGGATGAATACGCCGGGGGCAACGTGCTTTCTCATTGAAGAAGCACCATGGGAGGTTGTGCTATCAGCCAAGACAAAGTGGATGCTGAACGATCTTCAAACATGCCCAGCAATTAGGTGGAAAAACCCGTTGGAACCTCATATCATTGAAGGGATGCTAAAGCCGCGTCCAACTCTAAAGACCGATGGTGGTGGCCCAAGCAATCACAACCAGCCGACAAAATCTTTGAAGAAGAAGAAGAAATCCAAGAATCCTGCGAAGCCTGGTGACAAGCACACGGACTTACAAAGACAGATTGACGCGCTGGAGGAATATAACCAGAAAGCACGGACTCCCATCACGCTCCAGGAGTTCCTCAACCACGTCTTTCCAGAGGAAGATGAGGGAGTGAGTTCGTCGGATGAATCCGAGGAAAACGTGGCGAGCTGTCATATGATTTCCCATTCGTTTACAGACGATGAGGAAATTCCTTGCGCTGAGAAGCTGGGGGAGGACCCTGAACCAGAAATTCTGCGGCCGTCAGATGAGATGATCGATGCTTTCCTGAATGAGATTCGTCTGAAAGTTAAAGCCAATCAAGAGCGTGAGATGGCCATACTGGAAGGAGCCAAACACCGCCGACTGGACGAAAGAGTCGAGGCATTCCCATCAAATCAAAAGACATCCGCTGCCGATGAAAACAAATTCAATACGAGGAAAAGGTTTTCTAAAGCCATATCAATGGGAATGAAGCTACCACCCTCTGAAGAAAACACTTTCGGTGGAATAGATATGTATCCTAATTATTGCCTATATCATCAGAAGATCGCAAACGCTACTGAAGACTGTGACTCCTTTATGTGTTGGTGGCAAGGGTATGTCACTCACAGACATTACGTCAACAGAACAAAGCGGGAAGCTCGTAGACAGCGAAAAAATACGACAGATGAGCATAAAAGAGTCGCCGGCAATTGCCACAGGGACGAGCCCGGGGGATCGTGAGTTCTCACCTTTGGGAATGACCCCGATGAAGAAACAACCTTCAACCCTCTCTTCAAGTAATCCATCTCTGAAGAACTGAAGAATTATGAGAACATTCATCCGTACAAGGGCATACTACCTGGGAAGAATCTCGGACCCGCAAACGACAAAGCGAACAAAAAGGATAAAGGAAAGGGAAAAATGACCTTCGTCGCCAACACTCAACAACAGCCGAGCAACTCAAAATCGATTGCTCGCGAAAACAACAAGCGTCCACGCCCATCAATCGAGGAAAGACTGGGACGTCCTTACTCGTTTCTCCAGGATAAAACGAGGAAACCGTTTGAACTAGCTGTGCGCAACGGATTCGTCAATCTGCCGAATCCGAAACGTCCGCTACAGCCAGGAGATGTCAACGATCCTAATTACTGCCCCTACCATCGAGCAGTAAGTCATCCGATCGAAGATTGCTTCGTCTTCAAAAACTGGGTTGAAGACCAATACCAACAAGGCAAACTCGCGCTGTCCGAAAACTGGAAGGTGAGCCCGCCACAACCACATGCTCCGAAAAAAATGGATATACCGGGGGCATCATGCTCATTCATAGAGAAAGCCTAACAGACCACTACGTCCTAAAACTGGATAACGGACCGAAACGTCTTTAAACTAATGACAGACCGAAACGTCCTTAAACTAATGATGGACCGAAACGTCCTTAAACTACTACCGCAGCATCCTTAGGCTGACGAGATGAATATAAAAAAAATATAATAATAATATAAAAAAACGGTATTTCCATGAGAAAAATGGGCACGGGTGAAAACCCGAAAGGGCTTCGTGAGTAAAAACAGCAGGGCTACCGGTGAGTGTTCATGAAAACCAGAAATGGCGCGACCTCGTAAAAAAAAGAATAAAAAGAATTTAAAAAAACGGTATGTCCATAAGAAAAATGGGCACGGATGAAATCCCGAAAGGGCTCCGTGAGTAAAAACAGCAGGGCTACCGGCGAGTGTTTGTGAAAATCCGAAAGGGCGCAAACTCGTTAAAGGACACTTGCAGGGTCCTCTCGACCTTGTAAGGAGAAACCACCCGCGTGAGATCCTTACGACTCACAAGGGAGCAACAAACTTAGGGATCCCCACGATTCCTAAGGAGAAAATACACTTGCGAGATCCTCACGACTCGTAAGGAGAACTCTCTTATGGGACCCTCACGGCTCAAAAGATTTGATAGTCTTAAGTTACAGAGACCTAAACTTGTGCTTAAGCAACCTCCACAACCTTCGATTTTGCCCTACAAGTGGTTCAATTCTGACCCTTGTATACAATCCACGGGCGCGAATAAACATTTCCCTAACCAAGTCCCATCCGTGACTGGGGATATGTACGCATGATGAACAACCCTTATAAGTCCTCTCGACTTACAAGGAGAAAACCCTCTTGTAGGATCCTTACGACTTACAGAGGAACAAACACTTAGGAATCCTCATGATTCCTAAGGAGAAAATACACCTACAAGATCCTCACGACTTGTAGGGAGAAATACCTTCGTGGGACCCTTACGGCTCATGAAGTCAAAAGCCTTAGCCGACAGGACCTTAACCCTGTTCGCTAAGCCACCTTTGTTCGACATCGACAGAGGCAAATGATGATTCGTTCCTGGCAATATCCCAGTTGTAGCGGTGCTGATGCCGAAACCGGTGTCTAATTCCAGGCTTACGGCGAAAAGCCAGCAAGCCGCACATGCATACAAAATAGCCGAAATGATGAGGCAGCTTGCAATAAAAAGCTCCAAGTTAAAACGTATGCATATAGAATAGCCGAAATGATTGGGCAACTCGCAATAAAAAGCAGCGAGTAAAAATAAAATAAATAGCCGAAATGATTGGGCACCGCGGGAAATAGCCGAAATGATTAGGTAATCGCGACCTTCGCGATATAAAAGCTGAAATGATAGAGCATCGCAGAAATAAAGCAATAATATAAAAAAAAATGATGAAACTTTTGCCCTACAGGTGAGATCACATCGATCCCTGTATACAATCCAAGGGCACAAACAAAGACGGAACCATACCTTCCCAACAGGCTCCGCCAGAAAACAAAGCCAAATCTCGACGGTTCACCAACGGCCTAGAGACAACCGTGACATTCATCTTGATGCAACAGACGCAGTGCCAGCAAACGAAGTGAAGATCAAATTCCTAGCTTCACGGTTCTGACGGTAACTTACATAAAACCTGAAAGATCACCACAAATCCTTCGACTCAGGGAAACCAGTGTCCTTGACGAGAACATCCTGATTCGCGTCGACCCGCAGAGAAACTAGCGTCTTTGCAGGAATACATCGATTCGTTTCAACCCCCAGGGAAACTAGTATCCCTTGCAAATACCTCAATTCAGGGAAACTAGCGTCCTTGATGAGAGCCTCCTGATTCGCGTCGGCCCGCAGAGAAACCAGTGTCTCCGCAGGAATACTTCGATTCGTTTCAACCCCGAAGAAACCTGTGTCTTCGGCAAAATCCTTCGACTCAGGGAAACCAGTGTCCTTGACGAGAACATCCTGATTCGCATCGACCCGCAGAGAAACTAGCGTCTTTGCCGGAATACATCGATTCGTTTCAACCCCAGGGAAACCAGTGTCCCTGGAAAATACCTCAATTCAGGGAAACTAGCGTCCTTGATGAGAGCCTTCTGATTCGCGTCGGCCCGCAGAGAGACCAGTGTCTCTGCAGGAATACTCCGATTCATTTCAACCCCCGAAGAAACCAGTGTATTCGGCCAAATCCTTCGACACCGGGAAACCAGTGTCCTTGATGAGAACATCCTGATTTGCGTCGACCCGCAGAGAAACTAGCGTCTTTGCAAGAATACATCGATTCGTTTCAACCCCAGGGAAACCAGTGTCCCTGGCAAATACCTCAATTCACGGAAACTAGCGTCCTTGATGAGATCCTCCTGATTCGCGTCGACCCGCAGAGAAACCAGTGTCTCCACAGGAATACTCCGATTCGTTTCAACCCCGAAGAAACCAGTTTCTTCGGCAAAATCCTTTGACTCAGGGAAACTAGCGTCCTTGATGAGAGCCTCCTGATTCGCGTCGGCCCTCAGAGAAACCAGTGTCTCTGCAGGAATACTCTGATTCGTTTCAACCTCGAGGAAACCAGCATCCTCGGCAAAATTCTTCAACTCAGGGAAATTAGTGTCCTTGACGAGAGATGCTCGATTCGTCTCGACTCGTGAGGAAATTAGTGTCTTCGCAAGGACTTCCCGATTTGTATCGACTTGCAAGATAAAGCCTTAGGCAGCAGGGATTAAAAAACTTGTTTCCTGAGCACTGGGACCCTGCAAGTCGGTCTAAAACGGTCTCTTGCATACTATTCACGGGTCTCACTCTCCAAAGTCGAATCTCGACAAGGAGGGAAACAACCGCTTACGGGTCCTCTCGACTCGTAAGTGGGAAAATTCTCTTATAGGATCCTTACGACTTATAAGAGAAAACGCACTTAGGAATCCTCACGATTCCTAAGGAGAAAATCCACCTACGAGATCCTCTCGATCCGTAGGGAGAAAAATCTCTATGAGACCCTCACGGCTCATAGAGTTGAAAAGTCTTAGGCAGCAGATCAGAACCTGCGGCCTAAGCCATCGCTATCTCTCGAAGAAACTAAGATGCTTACTCTATTATCTGTCAACCATGTTTATTAAGACAGCATGCTGATAATAAGAGAATGTGAGAAAGCAAATAAGCATACAAGACATTGCAAAGATAAAATGTGTATCTTTATTTATTAATTCAATCATGTACAAGGTGAATCGTACAAAAGAATAAAGAATGGATACATCTTATTCGAAAAAGAAAAATTTTACAAGTATATTGATACAAAGGCAGCTACTGGGAAGGAAGCGTCTTAAATAGCCCTATCAGTTGTTCGCGCACTTCCTTCCATGCCTTTTCCTGATCGGCCACCACCGCCAGTTCCGCCTCCACTTGAGCCCGTTGCTGCAAGAAGGATGCAAGCTGCTCCCCAACAGCCTGTTGAGCTGCTTCGTGGCCTTGGGCATTACGCTCGGCAGCGTCGAGTTTCTGCTTCAGGTTCAGCCCATTTGAGATGCGTTCCAGGAGGCCCTCGAAGATAGCCTTCACTTGGGCAGCGTTAGCCTCAACCTCAGCACGCAGACGAGCCGTCTCGCTCGAGGTCTTTTGGCATTCCCTCAGCCGTAAAGCCGCTTCTTGTTCCAGATGACGGAAGTAAGAAGCGCTTTGCTCGATCCATGCTGCTCTTTGATTGCTTACGGCTAAGGTCTCAGGAGCAGGGTGCATAAACTCCGACTGATGCAGGCGGACCTCGATTTCCCTGCAGTGGTTGACCCAATGCTCGACAACGCCTCTATCATGAAAAGTCACAAGAGCCGCCAACATCGGGTTAACCTCCGCAGCGAAATCCGCAGCAGATGGGAGAGCGTCTACGTCAAGCTCCTCGACGTATCCGCTCAGCATGCCCAAGCTCATTACAGCACCCTTTGAAGACGGACGTCTCAGGAAGGGGCATGCCGGCATTATGACGTGAGACTCAAAGGGCGCCGGGATCGGAATGACAGCTGAAAAAACAAAATACGATTAGATGACAGTTCAAGAAATACAAAAAAAAGTCATTGATGAGATAGTTTACTATACCAGCTGCAGCGGGCGGCAAGGCCGGAAGGGCTGGTGGCGCGACCGATCTCTCTTCCCCTCCTTCGATTTGTAGCACTGCAATCAGGACAAGGGAAAGTTAGAAATAATTCCATCACTAAAAAAGGAAAGACATCAGTTGGAAACTATACTCACTAGCGCCACTGGAGGAAGAAGCGAGTTCAGATGGGAAGGAGAAGTGCGGGTGCAACACCTGATAGAGATGATCAAAAAGCACTCCTGAAAAGACGCAATAGTACGACATTAGTTAATAAATTATGCGGCTGAAAGATAAAACTAATGGGTTGCAAATCCATACCTTCCAACATCTGCGATGGTATAAGGGAAGGCTGAGAGGTGACCACCGCCAAGGTAGTAGTTGACGGCGCTCCCTCGAGCAATGGAGCATCAGCACTGGCCGCACCTGCGTTAAAAACAAAGATAAACTTGTCAAAAGGATTGCAAGATAAAGAAGAAAGGACAGTAACCCGAAATTTACCTGATGAGCCTCCAGCCGAGACGGAGGCTTCTCCCTCCTCCATCGACATAAGTCCACCTCCCGTGGCCTCATCACCAGACTCTACGGGGGCCGTCGTCGTGCTCGCGAGGGCAGGAGATGGTGGAGGACCATAGGCAGGGAAAGCAATGATCGGAGCATTTCCTCTTGAGAAAGAGCAGCCGGCTCATCCTCAGGAATCATGCCCGCCTCACCCGCTACTCCCTTGGGTTCGGCTGTCGCCACTGTCTCATCCGCTGTCACCATGGGGTCGCCGGTCTCAGGCGCCTCGTCCTCCGCTGCCCCAGGCTTAGTTATAGCGGTCGTCTCATTTGCCGCCACCTCAGGCTCAGCATCAACGACCTTCTCTGGTGCAGCTCCCTCGGCCCCCAGCTCAGGCTCAGCAACCCCGGCGACGTTGCCCACCGTCAGCTCAGGTTCGGCCGGTGCCTCTCCCTCTGTCCCCTTAGGTTCGACGGTCTCCGCCTCTCCTTCGGTTGAACTTGGCCCTGCAGGACAAGATATATAAGAACCGACAAGTTTACAATTCTTATAAACAAATCTTGAAAGATACATTACCTGAGGTAGACTTATCATTTGCCCCGCGAGCTGCACGTGCCACCTGTCTGCGAGCTGTGGACAAGGCGACCCGGGGCTCTTCTGAGGGGGTATCAGCATGAGGGACGGTGCTTGGGCCAGCTCCCATGGCCAAAACAGCCCTGCGTGCCTTCGCCTCGCGCCTTAGCCGCTTTCTCTCCTCCTGAGCCATTGAGAAAGACCTCTTCAAAGCCTCCTTCATTGAGACGTCCTCGTCTTTGAACAGGGATGCCTGCAAATCCTTCAAGGCATCCCTCGTCGACTTGTCGAGTTGAGGCTCTCGCGGCAGCCCCGAGGAGACTGGGACTTCAGTAGCGGGCCTGGGGAGAGTCCCCGCATCAGCTGGCGCAGCCCCTGCAAAGAAGCAAAGGAAGAAGGTTAGGTTGACCATCAGAAAAGAGGATAAAAACTTAATAAGGCGAGACATACCGATGCCCATTAAAGCACGCTTCTCTTCCTCCTCCTGGAAGGTTCTTAAAGAGGCAGCGACGGTTTCTTCGGTAGTGACACCTATTAAAAAAGGGGGGAAAGCATTAGTCGAAGATAATAATAAAAATTCTATAAAATGGTGAAGAGTACAGCTAATGATTACCTGCATGAGCGAGTTTATCCAACCACGCTTCGAGCCTCGCAGATCGCGCAGAAGCCGCAATGGCAGCCGCCAGGTCAGTGTCTGCGGGGTTTACCGAGAAGCCTTTATTGCTGCCATACTCGCTTATACCTCGGTAAGAGGGGCCTGAGGCTCTAAACCGAGGATCGCGTCGAGAGAAAGGAGCGACTTCTTCTTCCTCTTCTGCCCACCAGCCCTGGGTGCACCCGAGATTGACTTGCGCTTTGCAGGCACCCTAGGGCGGCGGGTCCCGATATCTGCACCCACGCCGGACTCCGGCGAAACCACATCTACCGTCTCCGTTGGAGCGTGGGGCACTGGTGGTGCATCCGCAGTACCACGGAGCGGCAGTCCGCGTGGAGGGCTCAACACGCGCGGTAGCACGGTTCCGGCATCTTTTAGCGGAGGAATGACCGGGGTCTTTGGCTTCAATGGAGCCTTGTGATCGCCGCCGAGAGGCGCACCCTTGCGGTCAACCAGCATGCGCTTCTCCATAAGGATAACTGGACCCATTGCATGCGCGTACCAAGCCACGTACGCGTTGAGCACCTTGGGGACGCAGCTCGGCTTGCTGATGAAGAAATAGGAACCCGTGTTAAGCCGCATGAAATGGTGTATTGCATTCCTTATCCCCTCTCGGCTGGCCACGGGCTTTTCCAAGAAAGCTTCCATCGGGATCCCCTGGTGATAACTCAATTGCTGAGCGAACCAGTGAGGGTTATACCTCATGAAGAGTGCCGTCTCATTCTGTCTAAACACCAGGTAGCCCGGCCGAATAGAGTAGAGATGGAGGATCTCCCGAGCTTTCAATATGGAGGCCCCGTCCTTAAAATCATCGCGCAGCGGCACTACCAACTTTGTGGTCTCTGAGCCTATGGTTATGACTTTATCCAAAAAAGAAACCTTCGCTCCGACCAGGAGTGGACGAAGGAGCAGCCCCCTAGCCTCCCGCGGTGGTGCCACCACGATCGAAGCGCCGATCAACCGCATGACTCTTAGGAGTCTGCACTTCTCAAAAAACGGAGGGATCTTATGGGCGCCGATCACCCCGTGCACATGCATTTCCATCCAAGAGGTGAATTAGTGCATCGGGAAGTTAGCAGGCTGCACCCCAGGCTTATTAGCGTCCGCCGCTACGCTGAGTCCATTATAAAGGTGAGCCAGCCTGGCGATTCCTACTGTTAACTGCAGACCAGCCACCATCCGATACGCTGGGTAGAAAACAGATGGCCGCATGTGGCGCGGGTGCATAGGGAGCACAAAGCTGCACAGCCACAACCCCAGGAACCCTACAAAAAAGGTCTCCGCATCCTTGCCCGGGACGGCGATTTCTGACAAGGGCATGACGGCGGCGCTGGGGAGATAAAAGTCCTTGTGATCATCCTCCGATCTGGGTCGGCGGTCCAAGCCGAAGCCAAAAAGGTCATCGAGCTGGGCGAACTTCTCGCTCCGCTCCGATAGGAACTCTGGTCGAATGAAGCGGGCGATAAAATCTGCGAAACTGACTCCCCGGACGCCCGATTCCAGATAGATCCCTTCATAGATCTCCAGCACCTTCACCAAGCCCGGAAACTGGTGCTGAATAGCGTTCTCCGGCGTCAGATCAAACACCAGTGGCTTGGTAGCAAAGATGTATTCGTCAGGAGGAAGCAGCTCCTCGTAATGCTCCCCCCTCATCGGCAAACCCGAGATTTCAGCAAACTCCTCCAAGGAGATAGAGACTTCCCTGTCCGTCATCAGGAAGGTGTGGGTAGGAATATTCCATTGTTCGATAAAAGCCTTAACCCACCACGTTGGAGGAGAGGGATACTCAAAGAGCGAGACGTAGATGGCCGAATACAAACCAATCTTCATCAGATGAGTCCTCTTCGCTGATAAGATGTACCAGGCCCACTGTAAATATCCGGCGGGCGGTCGCGGGATCAATCCAATGTTATAGGCCTGTCCCCAAGGGCATGCTTCACCCTGACAGATTCACCTCCCCAAAATATCTATTGCCGGCGGCGGCTGCACGTTAATAGCCCCAATTGCAGGCTGGAGAAGGTCATCCGGATTCCAATTTTTGACCTCCATAGCATACTTCACCGGGGGTTCATCCGCATAGGGGATCAAAAATATTGGCTCGGACGGCGTAGCAAAACCGAAGCTTCGGCGACCCTGGATGATATCGTTATACCACCTACCCCATAAGTGAAGGTTCTTTTGCTCGGGTTCATGATCCTTGATGAGGGTGAGCACCTCTCGGTCCACTGGTGCCTGGGGAAAACCTCCTTCCGAGCGAACGAACGGGAATGATAGGTCAGCAGGCATGTTTCCTGTGGAGGGACAAAAATTAGCCGTCAGTGTTGTAATTCCAACGCTTGGCATTTTAAAAATTTACACCACACTGCAATGCAGTGGGTAGCGGACCAAATGGGAACCCACAAAATCTGGACGACAGTGCATCAGTTAATAGGACAACCCCATCATTGGATGAGACTGTCAATTAATCCCCAAGTGAATATTCTCATTAATAAAATCCATAGAGACAAGGAGAAAATCTCCTCTTTCAGAGAAAAACTCTGTCACAGAGTGACACTTGTCAAACTTTGGTCTCAAGGGAATTAAATTCCTTAAAAGAGCCTAGCTCTGTGATAATGATGGGAAAATATATTAAAAGGAAATTTTTCTTTCAACTCCGAAAGATTAAATTTTTTTGGGATTTTAAAGATCCATGAAAACTCTTAGGAGTTTTTCATTTTCAGATAAAAAAGATCTACATTTGATCCAAGAGCAAAGCTCTGTTCATGGGTTAAAACCCATGAGACAAGATCTCTGTAGATCTATGAACTCTTGAGAGCAAGGCTCTGTTGGTGAAACCCCAAAGGGGTTTTTCTTTATATCAAAGATCTATAAGAGCAAGGCTCTGTTAATTAAATTTAATTTAAATTTTACCTAAGATGATTCTAAGTTTTGAACTCTGGAGTTCTTTGAAAGAAACGAGGGCAAGGCTCTAAAATTCTTAAGCAAGAGCAAGGCTCTGAAAATAAAGATTCTTGAAAATGGTAAAACATTTACTAAGGACCAAGGGTCCTATTTATAGGCGTCTGGGCCCCTTCAACTCACCCGTTGATCCAACGGCCAAGATCTTGCCACCGCTGCACTCACGTGCGCGCCATGTGAACGTAACGGTGGGGGGAATTTGTTTCCCCCAATCAGAGCAAAGCTCTGTTTGAATTTCAAAAATTCAAAAATTGAAGTAACGCTTCAAATCCCTTGCGCTGCGCGCAGGGCGCCACATGTCAAAATCAGACACGCCAGCGCAGGGAGCGTAGCGCCCAAGGCAGCACGCCCAATCAGAGCAAGGCTCTATTTAAAACAAAGTTAAAGGAAGCAACGCTTCAGTTGCGCAAGCACTGCGCTACGCGACATGTGTCAGCGCAGTGGCGCAAGCGCAGTTGCGCTGCGATGTGCGCTGCGCGACACGTGTCGGCGCAGTTGCGTTGCGCTGTACGCTGTGCGACACGTGGCGGCGCAGTTGCGCTGCGCTCTGCGCTGTGCGACACGTGTCAAGCGCTGGTGCATCTGCGCCAAACAGAATTAAAATTCTAGTAAGATCCTTCTGTTCTTGTTAAAACAAGAAGATTGTCTTCTGTAAAATAGAAGCCCTTGGATCAAAGATCCAACGGTTGGGAAAATTCCCCAAATCACTCAGAGAATGATCTCTTTAACAAATTTAACAAATTAATGGGCACTATATAAAGGCCCCTAGACCCCAATTCAAAAGACATCAACATAGAAAAAGAACATCAAGAACTTCAAAAACGACAAAACGGAGAGAACTCTGAAGAATTTTAAGAAGAACTCAAGAAGGGAAAGAAGGTAAAAACCTTTAAAAAAAAGAGAAGAACTTCTTCTGAATAGATCATTGATCTAAGAAAAAGATCAATGATCTTCAATAAAAAAATAAATAATAACAGTGCCTTGCACTTTTTTATGAACCATTGGTTCTGGAATCTTAAAGATTCTCAAGTTATTGAAATAGTTCCTTGCACTTGCAAAAACTGCATTGTTGCGCTCCTGGGTTGGCGCAAGCCACCAGGTAGCGCCACGTGTCAGCTCCAGAACCACTTGCGCTATGCGTTTTTAAAAAATAGAGCATTGCTCTTTAAAGTTGGCGCAACTCACCAGAGCGCGCCACGTGTCAGTAGCGCAACAGCGCAGCGCACTGCGCTGTTGCGCTTGCGCTCACCAGGGTGTGACACGTATCACCACGACAAGCGCTTGCGCTCAATAATTGGCGCAAAGCGCCTGACAAGCCACTGTCAAGTAATTAATGCACTGCATTATTTACAGAAGGGCCAAGCCCAATTAAAAAGGCGTAACAGGCCTAATAAAATGCAACGCATTATTTTAAAAAGGGCAGAGCCCAAACCAAAATAGATGCTTTGCGTCATTTATAAAGGGATAGAGCCCAAATCAAAAAGGCCTAGCAGGCCAGAATAAAATGCAGTGCATTATTAAAAAGGGGCAAAGCCCTAGCACAGGCCTAATAGGCCAAAGATAAATAAAAACGTTGAACATTTCTCAACTGGACTTAGCCCAATCATGGCCGTAAGTCCTCAAATTAAATAAGCTGAGCAAGACTGCTCTCTTAAATCAATTTACACCTGGTTCAAGGGTACATCTCCGAACTCCTCTGACACCTATCGTTGTAATCCTTCAACGACGTCAGAGAGGTGACGGGTCCCGACAACCACACATCGATATGGACTGCGGGGTCCTTAAACTCGTGGACCGAAACGTCCTTAAACTAATATTCGTCCCTAGATGGGAATGTTGGACCGAAACGTCCCTAAACTAATATTCGTCCCAAAATGGGAACGTTGGACCGAAATGTCCTTAAACTAATGCTCGTCCCCAAATTGGAATGATGGACCACCATGTCTCTAAACAGAAAATCGACCGCAACGTCATTAAACTAAACAATAGAGCCAATTGCTCTCTTGTCGGATCCAAACGATCCCGTTAAGTTGATCTTAGTCTGGAGATTAGGCTAACGTATCCTTAGCAAAAGTTTAAGGTTATATTAGCCTCAATATGGCTAACGTATCCTTGAACTAAAACACCAAACCCAAATCTAAGTAAACTCGGATTTGGACTAATCCACGTCCTATGGGCAACGGCATCACTTAGTCTACGTATACAATCCACGGGCAACCACAAACAAAACAAACACACACGACACGAAGTGAACATCTGGAGAAGGAGAAAGTGGCTACCGCGATGCGGTAGCGTAATTAACTGCAGGGGCTTGCGCCTGCAGGGAAGAGCGTCCCCACAATCAAAAGCCCTCAAGAGAGGGGGAATCTGATGAAGTCTGCTACATCGGCCGCATCCGTCTAAACCTCCGATACACGGTGCCATAAATCAACTTGGCATCTTCGGAGAGGTGGACGGATAAAACCAAATAGCATCTGCCCCGAATTTCAGGCAAGACGTTTACCGCGTCTCCGCCGCGTCATTCGGAGGGGAACAATAAAGTTGAAGGAATCCTACCAAAATTATCACACTCCAAATGGTATGCAACACTTGCAAGTTTCAGTTTCTTTAGAAACACCCGATATGGATTTTTGCCCCATGCTCTTATGATCTTGACGAAGGCCAACATATCAGTCACATGTCAAGTTCTACCCATCATTTTCCAGGTTAATTTGAACTGACCCGTACATACTCTTGACGAAGGCCAAAATAGCAGTACGACTGTCCCAATCAAACGCATCTATCTATACTACAGATAAATATTCAGCAGCTACCGATCACTATGCCTTGGCGAAAGTCAAATTACATAGCTTGAATACTACTGAATATCTAACTGAAATGACGGAGGGCTACGAATGGTTTTGGCAAAACCATGAACGTAGTGAACTTGATATAATCGAAGGAACCTGATAGCTTTTAAAAGGACTGGTTTAAGCTCCGCATTTTAAAAGTTTTGCTGTTTTGAAAAAACCGAGTGGTTTTGAAATTGTTCCAACGAATAAACTTTGGTTTGTTTGCTTAGCATTAATTTAATGTAGTCCCATCAATTACTCCTACCATTGCAGAAAACAACGAAAATATGACGTACGCTTATGCCATCCGCATTCGCCATGGGGCCCCGTCATCACCCGTTAGGTTACTTAACTAACGACAGAGCGGGGGCTGGACTAGCGCGGATGTAAAACATAAGCAACATCTACTAGATATCATATATAGATATATACATTCGTCAGACGTAATGATAGGCATTCCATATCACAGATGAACATATTGGATATATTAGGAATCTGCGTTTCGTTTGAGCCTGTAACGAAAAACGGATTCCACGGTCGTGATGAATAGCCAAACCCTACCGTAGACCCCTACGGGTGCGGCAAACTACCCGCCAAACACCCAAAGTGAAGCAACCTCCCTCAACAAAGTGAGTAGGCCACTCGGCACTTCAAAGTACCCGGTCGTTTTTACACCCCACCTTGGGTCTATCTTGGGAGCAAAAACAGTAAAAGAAATAATATACAATGGTGGCTACAACCTCAACCCGAATATGCGACCATAAAATAATATTACATCAATTTACAATTTAAATCAAATGAAAGATAAAACGCTCATCTCACATCCCCGGCTATTTATCAACGACGATCCAACAAGTTCATATACAAAAACAAATATCACACATCACAGATATGTGCAACCCCCACTAATTGACGTATAGCGATTAGCAGACGTTCAGCACATATAACACATCACAGATATAATCCGATTAGCCAAAGTTCATAGAATTTTGATCAATAACCACATTTGAATCTACTCCCAGTTCAATACTGTACACAAAAATTCCTGAGCAGAAACAAAATATCCCAGAAAACACAAAACAACACAGTAAACCACCAGAGGAAATTTGGACCAACTCGGAGTCGACTCGGCCGCGGAACAGCGGCAGAATGCATGGTTCGGCCGCGGTTCTGCGTGTAGGGTTGTATAGCACGACAACAAGGTTTGGGAAGGCATCATCCATGCCAATTTATAAATTTTTGGGGTGCTACGAAACCCTAACCAAGATCTTAACTAGAGTATTAGGGTTAACTTTGCATGTAAACAACTTTACATCAAAGTGATAGGGATTACAACCATTGTAGTCCATTCCTTCACTTCAAAAGCTCTGAGTAGTGGTCCCTTCACTGCAATCCATGAACTCCCGGACTCATGAAAGGCTCCACAAGATGTACGATGCATCCATGCTTGAAGTCTTCAAAGTTTACGATAGTCTACGTCGAGAAAACACGGACTCAAGCTCTCTCTTCACTAATATGGAATTAGTGAAGCAAGCACACTAGTCTATATGGCTAGTATAGAAAAGAATGATGCAGTAGGAATTTTGCTCACTTTAGAATTCTTTTTCTCATAATCTTTCATCACTATATCAAAAGCTAGAATGATTTTTCAATGAGGAAAAAGAAGATGATGCAAGTGATGAATGAAATGATTGTTGTGAGGTTAGAAATGCAACCATGGGTTAAGTATGTCATTCTTAACCCATGTAGAGACATAACCATTAGCTATGGTTAAAGGTAAGATTGATAAATATCTTAAGCTAGACAAAAAGAGTGGATAAGGTCAATGAAGTCTGCAAGCTTCTATAAGCTTTCACCAAAAATATCAACCATGACAAAATCCACTTTTTTTGAATTACTTAATGATAAATATAAACCCTAACGTTAACCCTAGCAAGGTCTAAGTCTCATACACCCTAGTTGCATGTATACCTGTTAGTTATATATATGCCCTAGAGGCCATTGTTGTACATATGATGTATATTATAGTGGATGCTTGGATATATATAGAGAGAGGACTTTCTTGCTCGACATGATAGTATGCTATTTGGTTTCACTTTGACTTAACATGTTGACTTTTATTAGTTTACTGTCTTGCTCTCACATGTTGATAAAGCCCTTAGGATATGTACTCAACTACTGGGACTGTGATGAGATCACACTAGTGAGGCCAGGGTAGTCAAAGAGTACATCCTATAATTGTTCCTAGTCAAGGGAGTATCGAGACAGGGCATCGATACTCCAGAGTAGACTAGCGTATACGCATCTTCACCCATATGATGGGCGATGGATGATCCCATATCCATTGGTGTTTGACATCAAAGATGGTGTACGGGTGCTCAGTGGAGACTGGGTACACTGAACGGACTCGCCGAGAACTCCTAGATGGTATTATACATATCGTCAGATAGCAGTTCTCCGGTGACACTGGTATAGGTTAGTCTGTAGACCCGAGATCGTCATAGAGTCTTGTGTCATTCCCACTGTGCTTTGATTTCCGTCATACCACGTCCAAGAGGGCGTGCAAAATGGTGGCTTTTGGGTACAGTCCCGAATGACATGGTGGCAATGAGCGATAGGAGGGGTTTCATCTCTCCCGGTATTGGGAGTTGATGTTGTGCTGTGTTCGATTGGCTATAACTGGAAGTCCCTGGCCAGGGCTGATATGGAGTGCTGCTGGTAAGAGTTATCAGTAGTTTCTCGACCCGTTATGAGCCTTATATCGACACGACTTATCGGTTACTGGGGTCTGACGTATACCACCCCTAGACTAGATATGAAACACATCAAATGAAAAGACCGGACTGTACGGGAGTGTTACTGATTGGAATCATAGGAGAATGTACAGGCTTGCTTGTTGATCTTCTGATCGCTCAATACCTGGGTCGCTGTTACGTTTAGCTGACCGCTTGCAGCTTGTGGGTGTTTGATATGATCATCACCTACTGCCGGCGTATTGACGATTCTTTAGAATCCTACACAGAGGTTTCCTGGCTCAGGCAAAACGAAGTAGGAGCACATATGTGATATGTGCAGGACCGAGAATAATACGATATGAGATACCGTATTCTATTCTCGCGATATGAGATATCGGCCGGGTATATGTGATATAACCGGGTCATCAGATCAAGTGTTGATTCGATGAAATGGTACATGTTATATTAGTCGGTTATATGTAATATAGCTGGGTTAACGGATCAAGTGTTGATTCGATAATTTAATGTACAATTATATATATGATATATTACGTTACGTTAACTAATATAATCTCGCTTTATTGATTCATTTTCTCACGGGATAGTACATTGATATATATGCGATATATGTTAATTGTATTATTTTCTATTGTTACAAAATATATTGTATATGAGATATATAATATTGTAACATGTTAGGGTTACAAATTTTACATGGTTTAGTGTTTAAACTTAGTTAGGGTTTGGATTAGGGTTAGCTTTTGCATGAAGCTTTGAATTTGTCTTTGGTTTGATATTTTGTGAAGATATTATGTTAACCCAATCCAAACTATTAACTCTAGTTAATTCTCTACAAGGGTTAACTCCGTCATGCTTAACCCTTGGTTAGATTTGTAACCACTACAATAATTCATTATTCATCACAAAAGGATTAGCTCATATTATTTTTCTTCTTCTTCCTTTGTTGAAAAGCTTCACTAGCTTTTTCAAAAGTGGTGAATAAAAGTGAGAATTTGAAAACAATAGAGAGCAATATTCATACTTCATCATCCTTATCTATTCTAGCCACTTAGATTAGGGTGTTCACTTCTCTAATAAGTTGTTTAGTGAAGTGTAAGCTTAGGTTATAGATTCTTCAAGGTAGATCATCTTGGATCATGAAGACTACAAGCAAGGTGTCTCATTTACCTCATGGAACCACTTGAGAGTCGGAGTTCATGTTGATCGCAGCGAAGGGACCTCAATACGGAGCTTATGAAGCGAAGGAACGGACTACAAAGGATGTAATCCCTATCTCTTAATTGTAAAGATGTTTACTTGCATGTTTAACCTTAATAATCTAGCAAAGATCCCGGCTTTGGGTAGTTCGGCACTTGAAAATTTTTATTTTGGCATGGTTGATACCTTGTGGAACCTTGTTCTAGTGCCTAGGAACCCTACAGTGGTATCAGAGCCTAGCTAGAGCATTAGGTGACGTGTATACGAAGTTAAAACTCCGATCGAACCCCGAAACATCGAACTTGACCCCCTCTCTGGAAATTTTGTAAAAATATGATTTTTTCTGCATTAAAAATACTCAAAAAAATCAGCAGGGAATTCTAAGAGTTACTGTGCAAAACGACACCAAAATACCACTAAAGCGCCGTGGAACCGCGGCCGTACCATGCCTTCTGCGGCGGTTCCGCGGTAGCACAGTAGTATTAGGGTTAGGTTTTTGGCACAGTACATCCGTAGGTATTTATAGCTGCTTTTAGGTATTTTTTATCTGACTCAAGTGTTGAGTTTTCTGTGGATCTTTTGGTACTCGTTGATTCGATCGGAAAGTTTAATTTAGTTTTGTTTTCCGGATAATTTAGAAACTATTAAAATGTTTGAACGGATATCATTAACTCACTTTTTCTCGATACGAAAAACTTTCAAGTGTTGAATTTTTCTTGAGTTTAAATCTTTCGGAAAAATGTGCAAGTAACGCGGTGGTCCCTCTAGAAGAACACAAACCTTAACTCGATTATGTGACCGTCTGAACTGCCTCTAAACCTAAGGGTTTGGGGCAGTACGACATGCCACATGTGAGGCGTTGGCTTGACCCTTCTACGGCTGGACCATTGCTACTGTGACATATTCTGGGATTATTTGAACTCCGCTCAAGTGTTGAGCTATTTAGGAAATCTTGGGAATTTAATTATTCGATCGGAAAGTTTAATATTGACTATTTATCTGAAATGTGATACAATATGTGGAATTCATATAGTTAGGCATGAAATGCGAAGTATGTGATATTTCGGATTTACGATGTCTAAAGTGAATGTGGATTCCAAATGTTGTAGTTTTACACCTTCTTTTCTGTGACCATAAGCGTAGTATGTGGGGTATCGCCAGCTCTATTGCTATACATCAACGACAATCGGGATACGCATACTTGCTTACATTGATGATATGAGATATTATGTTTTGCTGTGATATGTTGTATTGGATCGTCGTGTTCTAAATAGCCGGGGGTATTATGTGAGATGAGGGTTTTTATTTTCATTCATGTAAAATTCATTTGTATGAAATATTCTTTTATTGGGGCACTTCCGAGATGAGGATGATGTCACCATTGTATATTATTTACTTTTCCGCATTAGGTAGACCCAAGGAGGGGAGCCCAAGTAACCGGGTTCTAGGGTCCAGTGGGAGGCCATCTCGAGGAGTCGAGACCGGGTCTCCTAACCCTAGAATTGGCAGTGTTGCTTGCCGCTCTCGTAGGGGTCTAGGGATGTGGGTTTGGCTATTCATCGCTACCGTGGAATCCGTGTTTTATACAGGCTGGTATTAAAAACACGGACATCCTAGTATATCCAATATTTCATATATGTTCCTCTGCTGTAATGTTCTGTGATGAGATCATATTACTGCCTGAGACGAATGCTTATACCATACATATATGCTGATATATAAATATTACTGCTTTCGTTTCTTCTATGATGCTTAGGAAGCATTAATTGATGGGATATTTATTAATGAGATTAATAAAAGAAAAGAAACCTAAAAGATGTTGTAGAATCAAAACTTTATAAAAAGGGTAGCTACAGTTTTGCTTTGCATAGCGGTATGTGTGATATACCCTGCACCTTATTCGATGAGGAAAGAGCCGAGATCCCTTCACCGGGAGTGACCTCTTTAGAGAAACTGGCAGATGCTACAAACTCGCGGTTTAGTTTTTGACAGCTTAAATAGTTCTTGCTTTGCACCGTAGTATATATGATATACCCAGCGCCTTATTCGATGGGGAAAGAGCCGAGATCCCTTCACCGGGAGTGACCTCTTTAGCGAAACTAGAAAAGCCTAAAAAACAGTCCTTTTCAAAATCACTTGTTTCTACAACGATATCAAGTTCATTACGCAATAGGTTTTCTGAAAAACCTGTGTAGCCCTCCGACATTTAAGATAGGTAATACTTAGTATTCGTGCTGCGTTTGTTGGCTTTCGTCAAGGCGTAGTGTGCGGTAGCTAACTATTGCTGATCTGTAACATACAATGAGATTGGGTTAGGGTAGTCGTGCGGCTTTGTTGGCTTTCTTCAAGGGACGTACGGCTGGGTTTAATTCAATCAAGAAATGTACGGGTTGAACTTGACTAGCGGACTATGATTTGTTGGCATTCGTCAAGGTCATAGCACGTTAGGGGAAAAATATTATCGGGAAATTCAAGTGTTGAAATTTGCAATTAGATTGCATACCTCCTATGAGATAGTTGGATCCCGATACCCACTGCTAGTAATAGTTACTCCTGGGAGAATTTTACACAGGACAATTAGCCGATCAAGTAGGTGTCTAGAAAGGTGTTAACGGGGTTATGCCTCTGGGGAAAAGAGGTTTATTTTAATTAGGTCCGTGCGAATGCACAGGGAGCCTCCCTCAAAGTACCAACACTGGCCTGGCTGAAAGATTGGCGAACTTGTAAGGTGTAATTAATCCCGGCTAATCTTACCTTTTAGGGTTTTAACGAAGATTTGATAAAAAGCAGTGGGAGCCATCTTGATTAGATAAGAAAATAACCAATCTAATCTTGCAAGAGCATATGCTAAAGTGTTTTCTTCTCTCTCTCTCCAGGTAGCGACCCTGTCAGGCCATAATCAAGATAATAATATGGATGTATTGACTGAACCTGCTGATTATACTGAGCAGGGGAACGTTGGTCCCGTTCTTTCTTATAAGTATTATAAGACTAAGCAGGAAATAGGAGAATATCTGGATTCTCACGCCACCCAATCGAAGAATAAGCATGTTGATGCATCTTCTTCAGGTGTGTTAGTTATCGAGAACTGTTTCTCAGTTCACTCTACGTCCTGGGTATTAGATACCGGATCGGGATCCCATATATGTAATATGTTACATGGGCTACGTAAAGGTAGGGAACTGGGACAGGGTGATCATTCCGTAAGAGTAGGGAATGGTGCAAATATTGCAGCCAAAGCAGTTGGCGAATATCACCTTGTGTTACCAAATGGTAATACATTGGTTCTGAACGAATGCTATTACATTCCGACCCTGATATGCAATCTTATATCAGTTTCTTTATTGAGCAAAGAAGGATATAATTTTGTAGTACAGGATAATTTTATGAACATATTCCTGAATCAAAAGTTGATTGGATCAGGTTCGTTATTTAATGGCATATACGTTCTCAATCAAACTACAGTCCTTAATGTACAAAACACACACAAGAGGAAGAGTTCAGAAATGAACGAATCCTTCTTACGGCATTGTAGACTAGGTCATATCAATGCGACACGGCCAGCTAAGTTGCATAAGGACGGATATTTGAATCCTTTCGAATTTTTATCTTATGATACTTGCCAGTCATGTCTCAAAGGTAAGATGACCAAAACTCCGTTTAGTGGATACGGAGAAAGAGTTACGGAACTCTTAGGACTGGTACATAGTAATGTATGCGGTCCCATGTCTACACACGTCAGGAATGGTTCTTCCTACTTTATTACATTCACTGACGATATTCATAGATACGGACATGTGTTCCTGATGAAACACAAGTCTGAAGCTTTTGAGAAATTCAGAGAATATAAGCACGAAGTAGAGAACCAAGCGGGAAAAAGTATTAAGATCCTTCGATTTTATCGAGGAGGAGAATACTTGAGCAATGACTTCCTAGATTATCTAAAAGAGAATGTGATTCTCTCTCAGCTTACTCCTCCTTATACACCACAGCACAACGGTGTATCGGAGCGGAGGAATCGCACCCTATTAGATATAGTACGCTCTATGATGAGTGATGCTGAGTTACCTATTTCCTTCTGGGGGTGTGTGCTTGAGACAGCCATACACCTATTGAATATGGTTCCAACCAAATCAGTGCCTACCACTCCATATGAGATATGGAAAGGGAAGAGACCATCTCTTAAGTATGTTAAGATATGGGGTTGTCCGGCATATGTCAAAATGCTAAATCCGGACAAACAAAAGGCAAGGTCTGTCCTATGCAAGTTTGTAGGATATCCCAAGAACTCACAAGGGTATCTCTTCTACCACACTGAGGAACAAAAGGTGTTTGTTTCTCGACATGCCACCTTTTTAGAAAAGGAATTTCTTGCAAAAGAAATTTGTTGCGAGGAGGAAGAACTGGAAGAAGTTCCAGCAACACAAACTACGACAGATGATTTGGTAGAACCAGAGGATTCAGTAATTCCCGATGAACCCCAGCCTCTCCGCCGATCTAGCAGGGTTTCTCATCCACCTAAGAGATACTATGGTTTTCTCATTGATGGTGGAAGCGAGATTGCATCATGGAAGATAATGACCCAACTAGCTTCGAGCAGGCCATCACGAGTGGGGACTCTGTGAAACGGCTGGATGCAATGCGATCTGAGATGGAATCCATGTACACCAACAAAGTATGGACTTTGGAAGTTGCTCCTGAAGGGGTAAAACCCATTGGGAGCAAGTGGATCTTTAAGAAGAAACTTGGTGTAGATGGAAAAGTGGAGACTTTCAAAGCTAGACTTGTTGCAAAGGGTTTTGGTCAACGACCAGGTGTAGATTATGACGAAACCTTTTCCCCAGTGGCTATGCTTAAGTCCATCCGGATCTTACTTGCCATTGCCGCATACCATGACTACGAAATCTGGAAAATGGATGTTAAGACCACCTTTCTAAATGGTGATTTAGAGGAGTGCGTGTAAATGAATCAGCCAGAGGGCTTCGTAGAAAATGGGAGCAGCGGAAAGGTGTGCAAGCTGCTTAAATCCATCTATGGGTTAAAGCAGGCATCGCGGAGTTGGAACATCTGTTTTGATGTGGTAGTCAAAGAGTTTGACTTCATCAAAAACATAGATGAACCATGTATTTACAAGAAGGTTGCAGAGAGTAAGGTTGTCTTCCTCGTATTGTACGTGGATGACATACTCTTGATAGGAAATGATGTTCATATGCTGCACTCGGTCAAGATCTTCTTATCACATAGATTCTCAATGAAAGATCTAGGTGATGCCTCCTGCATTTTGGGGATTAGGATCTATAGAGATAGATCCAAGAGGATACTGGGATTGTCCCAATCCAGGTACATTTCCACCATACTAAAGAGGTTTAGTATGGAAGAATCCAAGCGTGGGAACCAACCCACGATCTCTGGACTCACTCACTCCAAAGAGATGTCTCCTGAGACTTATTTGGAGAGAGCTCGCATGCAAGGGATACCCTATGCTTTGGCAAAAGGCTCTATCATATACGCGATGCTATGTACTAGACCCGATGTGGCATACTCACTAAGTGTAGTGAGTATGTATCAAGCAGATCCAGGAGAGAATTACTGAACAGTTGTGAAGAACATTCTCAAGTACTTTACCAATTCAACCTTCCAAAGTGATAAGGAGACGTTCTTGGTGTATGGTAACGGAGAACTCCAGGTGGAGTCCTTTACCGATTCAAGCTTCCAAAGTGATAAGGACAACTCTAAGTCGCAATCGGAATTTGTCTATACCCTAAATGGAGGGGCGGTATGTTGGAAGAGTTCCAAACAGGATACCGTTGCAGACTCGACGATGGAGGCTGAATACATCACTGCCAACGATGCTGCCAAAGAAGCCGTCTGGATGAAGAAGTTCAGCACTGAACTTGGTGTGGTTCCTTCTATTGAGCATCCAATACCTTTGTATTGTGATAACAATGGAGCTGTGGCTTTGGCCAAGGAACCCAGGTCCCATCAGAAATCCAGACATATTCTGAGGCGGTATCACCTGATCCGGGAGATAGTTGATCACCGCGAGATCGAGGTCAGGAGAGTTGACACGAAGGATAACACTGCGGATCCACTCACGAAGGCCATACCCCAGATATAATTTGAGAGACTCTTCGGGATGTTGGGTATGAGATACTACAACACCTGGCCTTAGTGCAAGTGGGAGATTGTTAGTTATATATATGCCCTAGAGGCCATTGTTGTACATATGATGTATATTATAATGGATGCTTGGATATATATAGAGAGGACTTTCTTACTCGACATGATAGTATGCTATTTGGTTTCACTTTGTCTTAACATGTTGACTTGTATTAGTTTACTGTCTTGCTCTCACATGTTGATAAAGCCCTTAGGATATGTACTCGACTACTGGGATTGTGATGAGATCATACTAGTAGGTCCAGGGTAGTCAAAGAGTACATCCTATAATTGTTCCTAGTCGAGGGAGTATCGAGACAGGGCATCGATACTCCAGAGTAGACTAGCGTATACGCATCTTGACCCATATGATGGGCGATGGATGATCCCATATCCATTGGTGTTTGACATCAAAGATGGTGTACGGGTGCTCAGCAGAGACTGGGTACACTGAACGGACTCGCCGAGAACTCCTAGATGGTATTATACATATCGTCAGATAGCAGTTCTCCGATGACACTGGTACAGGTTAGTCTGTAGACCCGAGATCGTCATAGAGTCTTGTGTCATTCCCACTGTGCTTTGTTTTCCATCATACCACGTCCAAGAGGGCGTGCAAAATGGTGGCTTTTGGGTACAGTCCTGAATGACATGGTTGTTAGTTATATGTGTGTCCTAGAGGCCATTACTGTACATACGATGTATATTGTAGTGGATGCTAGGACATATATAAGGAGGACTTTCTTGCTCGTCATGATAGTATGCTATCCGGTTGTACTTTATCTTAACATGTACTCTGATTGTCTCTATATTACGTGTTGATAAAGCCCTTAGGATATGTACTCGACTAATGGGACTATGATGAGATCATACTAGTGGGGCCACGGTAGTCGGCGAGTACATCCTATAACTGTTCCTAGTCGAGAGTGTATCGAGACAGGGCATCGATGCACCAGAGTAGACTAGCGTATATGCATCTTGACCCATATGATGGGCGATGGATGATCCTATATCCATCGGTGTTTGACATCAAGGATGGTGTACGGGTGCTCAGTGGAGACTGGGTACACTGGACGGACTCGCCGAGAACTCTCATATGGTATTATACCATACGTCAGATGGCAGTTCTCCGGTGACACTGGTACAGAGTAGTCTGTTGACCCGAGATCGTCATAGAGTCTTGTGTGGTTCCCACTGTGCTTTGATTTCCATCATACCACGTCCAAGAGGGCGTGCAAAAAGGTGGCTTTTGGGTACAGTCCCGAATCACATGGAGGCAATGAGCGATAGGAGGGGATTCGTCTCTCCCGGTATAGGGAGTTGATGTTGTGCTGTGTTCGATTGGCTATAACCAGAAATCGCTGGCCAGGGTTGCTGAGATTTACTGGTAAGTGTTATCAGTAGTTTCTCGAACTGTTATAGACCTCATATCGACACGACTTATCGAGCTACTGGGGTCTGACGTTTACCACCCATAGGCGAGATATGCAACATATCAGACGACGAGACCGGACTGTACGGGAGTGTTACTGTTTGGATTCACAGGAGAAGTTACAGGCTTGCTTGTTGATCTTCTGAGCGCTCAATACCTTGGTAGCTGTTACGTTTAGCTGACCGCTTGCAGCTTGTGGGTGTTTGATATGATCATCACCTACTGCCGGCGTATTGACGATTCTTTAGAGTCCTACACAGAGGTTTCTTGACTCAGGCAAAACGGAGTAGGAGCACATATGTGATATGTGCGGGACCGAGGATAATGCGATATGTGATACCGTATTATATTCTCGCGATATTTGATATCAGCCGGGTCATCGGATCAAGTGTTGATTCGATGAATCGGTACGGATAAATATTAGCCGGTTATATGCGATATAGCCGGATTGTCGGATCAAGTGTTGATTCGATAATTTAATGTATAATAATATATTTGATATATTAAATTGCATTAACTAATATTTGCTCACTAAAAGATTCTTTTTCTCACTCGGATAATACATTGATATATATGCGATATATGTTAATTGTATTATTTTATTTTGTTACGATAAATATTATATATGTGATATATAATATTGTAACATGATATGATAAATAATGCAACTTGTTTAGTGGAGTTTAAACATGATTAGGGTTTGGATTAGGGTTAAACTTTCTAGAAGTTTCTAGAAGGTTTTATTTTGTTTTGTGAAAGATATTTGTTCATGAGTCATGCTTTAACCAAACCCAAACCCTAACCCTAGTTAATTCTCTACAAAGGTTCACTTGACCATGGTTGCATAATTCTATCATATGATTATTTTCCTATTCATCACAAAAGGATAATTACATTATTCATCATCTTCTTCCTTCTTCTTCCAAGCTTGAAATGGTTTCTTGCTTTGATTTTGTGATGGATAAATGTGAGAAAAATATAAATAAATAGAGCAAAATTCCTACTTCATCATCCTCATCTTCCCTTACCATTTAGATGAGGGTGTTCACATCATTTCATGAGTGTTAGCTTGTGTTAAAGAAACTTCGAGGTAGATCATCTTAGTATCGAAGATCGGAAGCAAAGGTTGCGTCTTTCTTTTCGTGGAACCTCTCGAGAGTCCGGATCCCGATGATCACAGCGAAGGGACCACAACACGGAGCAAATGAAGTGAAGGACCGGATCTACAAAGGTTGTAATCCCTCTCACTTAGTGTTAAAGTGTTTAGCATATTAGTTTTCGCCTAATCTCTAGTTTAAAGTTTCGTATTCGGGTAGTTCGGCACGGCTAATTTTTTAATCGGGCATGGTTGATGCCTCGTAGGCCCTTGTGCGCGTGCCTAGCAACCCTACAGTGGTATCAGAGCCAAGCTAGAGCTTTAGGCGAAGTCTAGACGAAGTTTAAAGTCCGATCGAACCCGGAAAACCCGAAACCCAAAACTCAAAATTGCTCTCTGGAAATTTTCTAAAAACTGGGATTTTTCCAAATTAAAAATATCCAAAAATTACAGCAGGTAATTATAAGAATTACTATGAAGCACGTGAGCACAATTCGATAAACCAAGCGCGGAACCGCGGCCCCACCCCAGCATGTGCGGCGGTTCCGCGGAGACATGGTCGATTTATGCCACGTGGTTTTCACAGTAACTCCTATTTTGTAATGTTGTAGTTTCTGGAAATTTTTATTTTTTATTATTCAACTGTTGAATTATCTGGGTTGTATTGGGGACTTAAAGTTTTGATCGGATATTATAACTTTGTTTAGTTTTGTCCGGATAATTTTTAGAAACTGTTAAAAAGTTCTAACGGATATCAATAACTCACTTTTTCCCCTGTAGGAAAATTTTTCAAAAGTTGGATTTTTCCTCGTGTTTAAGAATGTTCTAAGACGTGCAAGTAACTCGGTGGACCCTCTAGAAGACAACAAACCTTAACTCGATTATGTGACCGTCTTGAACTGCCTTTTGAACCTTAGGGTTTGGGGCAGTACGGCGTGCCACATGTGAGGCGTTGGCTTGACCCTTCTACGGCTGGACCATTGGTACTGTGGCATGTAACGGATGTTTTTAAACTGTTTTCAAGTGTTGAAATATATTGGGGAAATCTTGGGTGCTTGATGATTCGATCGGAAAGTTTAACTTTTTCTATTTATCTGGAATGTGATACAATAATTGGAATTCACAAGTAGTTATGAGATAACTAAAATGAATGTTATAAATCTAGCGGTTTAGTCTCAGTTGATCGGTTGCCACGGAATTTTGATGTGATTAAAAGTCCGTCGCAATCACGTAGCGTACGCGGATACTCGCCGGGTAAACTTAATAGGCAGCCTCACTCCATAGCCCCGACCAAGTGACTGTAGGAGAACCCCGTCGCCGAAAGCATCCGTTCGGGTGCTCTCGGTAGCGGTGTTCCGCCTTGGTGCACTTCGTCGACGGTATCGGGGGTGCGGCCGTCTACTAAAGTTTGCGACGAGCATTCGATCAGGACGTTGGGAATCTTGTTGAATTGCCCGACTTGATATTGAAAAGAGTTTTCGATAATGAGACTAAAATGCGGGGTTTATAATTGTTAGGCATGTGATGTCTAAGGAATTCATTTGGTTAGGCATGCGATGTCTAAAGAAGTTGCGGATTCCAACTGTTGTAGTTTTACACTTTCTTTTCTGTGACCGTAAGCGTAGTATGTGGTGTATCGCCGGCTTCGTTGCTATACATCAACGACAATCGGGATACGCATACTTGCTTACGTTGATGATATGTGATATTATGTGTTGCTGTGATATGTTCTATTGGATCGTCGCGTTTGAATAGCCGGGGGTTTTATGTGAGATGAGAGTTTTTCTTTTTCATTCATGTAAAATTCATTTGTATGTAATATTCTTTTATTGGGGCACTTCCAGGTAGCGGAAGATGTCACCGTTGTATATTATTTACTTTTCCGCATTAGGTAGACCCAAGGCGGGGAGCACAAGTAACCGGGTTCTAGGGTCCAGTGGGAGACCATCTCGAGGAGTCGAGACCGGGTCTCCTAACCCTAGAATTGGCAGTGTTACTTGCCGCTCTCGTAGGGGTCTAGGGATGTGGGTTTGGCTATTCATCGCGACCGTGGAATCCGTGTTTTATACAGGCTCGTATTGAAAACACGGACGTCCTAGTATATCCAATATTTCATATATGTTTCTTCTGCTGCAATGTTCTGTGATGAGATCATATTACTGCCTGAGACGAATGTTTATATATTATATATATGAGATATATGTTATATTGCAGATTTCGTTTCAAAAAGAGATGCTTACGAAGCATAATTAAAATGGGACTTCATTAATGAGATTAATGAAATAAAAGAAACCTAAGATGTTGTAGAAACTTGTTTAAAAACTGGTAGCTACAGTTCTTGCTTTGCATAGCGGTGTTCCTTGTACAACATCCAGCACCTTATTCGATAAGGAAAGGACCGAGATCCCTTCACCGGGAGTGACGCCTTTAGCAATAACTGGCAGATGCTACAAACTCGGTTTGTCTTTTGATTGCTTCTATAGTTTCTGCTTTGCACAGTGATATATATGATATATCCCGCACCTTATTCGATGAGGAAAGGGCCGACGATCCCTTCACCGGGAGTGACCCCTTTAGCAAAACTAGAAAAGCCTCAAAAACACTCCATTTAAAATCACTCGATTCTACAACGATATCAAGTTCATTACGCAAAGGGTTTTTCTGAAAAAACCCGTCGTAGCCCTCCGTCATTTCAGATAAGTGCTGTTTAGTATTTGTGCTGCGTTTGTTGGCCTCCGTCAAGGCGCAGTGTGCGGTAGCTAACCAGTATTTATCTGCTTATGCATATGATGCAGATTGAGTTAGGGTAGTCGTGCGACCTTGTTGGCCTCCGTCAAGGGTCGTACGGGTGGGTTTGATTCGATCAAGAAATGGCGGGTTGAACTTGACTAGTAGTCTATGGTTTGTTGGCCTCCGTCAAGGTCATAGGGTGCTAGGGGTAAAATATTATTGGGAATTTCAAGTGTTGAAATTTGCAATGAGATTGCATACCTTCTATGAGATAGTTGGATCCCAATACCCACTGCGAGTAAGAGTTACTCCTGGTAGAGTTTTATACATTACAATTAGCCGATCAAGTAGGTGTCTAGAAAGGTGTTAACGGGGTTACGCCTCTGGGAAAACGAGGTTTACTGTAATTAGGTTCGTGCGAAAGCACGGGGGACCTCCCTCAAAGTACCGACACTGGCCTGGCCGAAAGATTGGCGAACTTGTAGCGTGTAATTAATCCCGGCTAGTCTTTCCTTTTAGGGTTTGAAGGAAGATTTGACTAAAACAGTGGGAGACATCCTGATTAGATATATTAGATAACCAATCTAATCTTGCAAGAGCATACGCTGAGTGTTTTCTTCTCTCTCTCTCCAGATAGCGACCATATCACGCCTTAATCAAGATAATAAAACGGATATATTGACCGAACCCGCTTGTTATACTGAGCTGGGGAACGTTGGTCCCGCTCCAACTTATAATTGTTATAAGACAGAGCAGGAAATTGGGGAATACCAGATTTCCCGTGCCGCCCAAACGAAGAAAGTGCATGTTGATGCATCATCTTCGGGTGTGTTCATTACACAGAACTGTTTCTCTCTATCCTTTACGTCCTGGGTATGTGATACCCGATCAGGATCCCGTATATGTAATCTGTTACATGGGCTACAGATAGGTAGAGAACTGAGAACGGGTGATAAGTTTCATGAGGCAGAAAACGGTGCAAGTGTTGTAGCCAAGTCTGTTGGTCACTGTCACCCTGTATTACTAGAATACATTGATTCTGAACAAATGTTATTAGATACCGAACCTGATATACAAAATCATATCAGTCTCTTTATTAGTAAAGAAAGGATATAATTTTGTATTGTTGGATAATGTTTTGAACATTTCCTATATCAAGAGTTGATCGGTTCAGGCACGTTATCTAAAAGCATTGACGTTCTAAATCAAACTACAGTTCTTAGTATACAGAACACACACAATAGGAAGAGTTCAGAAATGAACGAATCCTTCTTGAGGCAATGTAGACTAGGTCATATCAATGCGACCCGACTGGCTGAAGTTACATAAAGATGCATATTTAAATTAGTTTGAATTTACATCTTGTGAAACTTGCCGGTCATGTCACAAAGATAAGATGACCACAGCTCTGTTTATTGGAAACAGAGAAAGAGTTAGTGAACTTTTGGGATTGATACATGCTGATGTATGAAAGTCCCCTGTCTACACATGCCAAGATCGGTTCTTAATACTTCATTACATTCTCTGATAATCTCTCAAGATTCAGACATATGTTCCTGTTGAAACACAAGTCCGAACCTTTTGAGATATTCACAGAATATAAGTTAGAAGTAGAGAACCAAAATACGGGTAAAAGTATTATGTCCTTTGATGAGATCAAGGAGGAGAATACTTGAGCACGGAATTCCTGGACTATTCTAAAGGAGAATGAGATTCTCTCTCAGCATTACTCCTCCGTATACACCATAGCACGATGGTATATCGGGGCGGAGCAAACTCACCCTATGTGATATGGTGTGCTCTATGATGAGTACTACTGCGTTTCCTATTTCCTTTAGGGAGTTATGCACTTGTGAAGTCGCATACCTATTGAATAGGGCTCAAATCAAATCAGTTGCCTACCACTTCATATGTGATATGGAAGGGGAAGAGCCTATATCTTAAGTTTGTTAAGATTTGGGGTTGTCCGGCCTATGTCTGATAGTAAAATCCGGACAAGCTCGAGGCAAGGTCTGTTATGTAGAACTGGAAGGGTTCCAGTTATACAAAATACAGCAGATGATTTGGTACAACCAAAGGATTCAGTAGATTCCAACGAACCTCAGCCTCTCCGCCGATCTAGTAGGGTTCCTCACCCACCTGAGAAATACTTCGGTTTCTCTATGACAGTGGGAGCGAGGATTGCATCATGAGATGATGACCCAACTAGTTTCGAGCTGGCCATCAGGAGTGAGACTCTGTAAGAATGGCTGGATGCTTATCGATCTGAGATGGAATCCTTATACACCAACAAAGTATGGACATTGGTTGCTTTATCTGAAAGGTTAAATCCCCATCAGGAGCAAGTATATCTTGAGAAGATTACTTGGTGTACATCGAAAAGTTGAGACTTTCAAAGCTAGACTTGTTAAAGGTTTGCATCATAGACCAGGTATGGATTATGTTGAAACCTTTTCTAAGGATCTATGCTTAAGTCCATCCAGATCTTACTTGCCACGGCTACATACCATGACTACGATATCTGGTGGTTGGGTGTCATGACTTCTTTTCTAAATGATGTTTTAGAAGAGAGTGTCTATAAGTACACAGCCAGAGGGCTTCGTAGACAGTGGGAGCAGCGGAAACGTGTGCAAGATGTTTTATATGATAAAACAGGCATCGCGGAGTTGGAACATCTGTTTTGATGTGGTAGTCAAAGAGTTTGACTTCATCAAAATGGTAGATGAACCTTGTACATACAAAAAGGGTAGTAGAGAGTATGGTGGTGATCCTCGTAGAGTACGTGGATGACATACTCTTGATAGGGAAGGTGTTTCCTATGCTACGCTCGGTCAATCTCCGCTTATCACAAGGATTCTCCATATAGGATCTGGTGATACCTCCTAAATCCTGGGTTTTGGATCTATGAGATAGATCTAATTGGATGTTAGGATACTCACTAGTTGTAGTGAGATGGTATCAATCGATCCTGGGGAGAATCACTGGAAGGGTTCCAGAGTGATAAGGATGACTGAATGTCAGTCGCAGGCTTGTCTATACCCTCAGTGGAGGGACGGTATGTTGGAAGAGTTCCAAGCTAGATACCGTGACATACTAGACGATTAAAGGCAAGATACATCGTTACAAAGGATACTACCAAAGAGGCAGTCTGGATATTTATAAGTTCATGAGATGAACTTCGTTCCTACCATTGTGTGACAATGGAGTTGTGGCTTTAGCCAAGGAACTACTGTCCCATCAGAAATCCAGATATAATTCTTAGGCAGTATCACCTGATCATGGAGATGGTTGATCTCCAGGGAGATCGAGGTTAGGAGAGTAGACATAGAGGACAACAGCGCGGATCCACTCACGAAGGCCTTTTTCCCAATAGAGACTTTTATGGGATGGTTGAGTATGAGATACTTCAACCGCAGCTAATTGTTGGGTATACGATACCACAACAGATGGCCCTAGTGCAAGTGGGAGATTGTTAGTTATATGTGTGCCCTAGAGGCCATTACTGTACATACGATATATATTGTAGTGGATGCTAGGACATATATAAGGAGGACTTTCTTGCTCGACATGATAGTAGGCTATCTGGTTGTACTTTATCTTAACATGTACTCTGATTGTCTCTATATTACGTGTTGATAAAGCCCTTAGGATATGTACTCGACTACTGGGACTATGATGAGATCATACTAGTGGGGCCACGGTAGTCGGCGAGTACATCCTATAACTGTTCCTAGTCGAGGGTGTATCGAGACAGGGCATCGATGCACCAGAGTAGACTAGCGTATATGCATCTTGACCCATATGATGGGCGATGGATGATCCCATATCTATCGGTGTTTGACATCAAGGATGGTGTACGGGTGCTCAGTGGAGACTGGGTACACTGGACGGACTCGCCGAGAACTCCCAGATGGTATTATACCATACGTCAGATGGCAGTTCTCCGGTGACACTGGTACAGAGTAGTCTGTTGACCCGAGATCGTCCTAGAGTCTTGTGTGGTTCCCACTGTGCTTTGATTTCCATCATACCACATCCAAGAGGACGTGCAAAAAGGTGGCTTTTGGGTACAGTCCCGAATCACATGGAGGCAATGAGCGATAGGAGGGGATTCGTCTCTCCCGGTATAGGGAGTTGATGTTGTGCTGTGTTCGATTGGATATAACCGGAAATCCCTGGCCAGGGTTGCTGAGATTTACTGGTAAGTGTTATCAGTAGTTTCTCGAACTGTTATAGACCTCATATCGACACGACTTATCGAGCTACTGGGGTCTGACGTTTACCACCCCTAGGCGAGATATGAAACATATCAGACGACGACACCGGACTGTACGGGAGTGTTACTGTTTGGATTCACAGGAGAAGTTACAGGCTTGCTTGTTGATCTTCTGAGCGCTCAATACCTGGGTAGCTGTTACGTTTAGCTGACCGCTTGCAGCTTGTGGGTGTTTGATATGATCATCACCTACTGCCGGCGTATTGACGATTATTTAGAGTCCTACACAGAGGTTTCTTGACTCAGGCAAAACGGAGTAGGAGCACATATGTGATATGTGCGGGACCGAGGATAATGCGATATGTGATACCGTATTATATTCTCGCGATATTTGATATCAGCCGGGTCATCGGATCAAGTGTTGATTCGATGAATCGGTACGGATAAATATTAGCCGGTTATATGCGATATAGCCGGATTGTCGGATCAAGTGTTGATTCGATAATTTAATGTATAATAATATATTTGATATATTAAATTGCATTAACTAATATTTGCTCACTAAAAGATTCTTTTTCTCACTCGGATAATACATTGATATATATGCGATATATGTTAATTGTATTATTTTATTTTGTTACGATAAATATTATATATGTGATATATAATATTGTAACATGATATGATAAATAATGCAACTTGTTTAGTGGAGTTTAAACATGATTAGGGTTTGGATTAGGGTTAAACTTTCTAGAAGTTTCTAGAAGGTTTTATTTTGTTTTGTGAAAGATATTTGTTCATGAGTCATGCTTTAACCAAACCCAAACCCTAACCCTAGTTAATTCTCTACAAAGGTTCACTTGACCATGGTTGCATAATTCTATCATATGATTATTTTCCTATTCATCACAAAAGGATAATTACATTATTCATCATCTTCTTCCTTCTTCTTCCAAGCTTGAAATGGTTTCTTGCTTTGAATTTGTGATGGATAAATGTGAGAAAAATATAAATAAATAGAGCAAAATTTCTACTTCATCATCCTCATCTTCCCTTGCCATTTAGATGAGGGTGTTCACATCATTTCATGAGTGTTAGCTTGTGTTAAAGAAACTTCGAGGTAGATCATCTTAGTATCGAAGATCGGAAGCAAAGGTTGCGTCTTTCTCTTTGTGGAACCTCTCGAGAGTCCGGATCCCGATGATCGCAGCGAAGGGACCACAACACGGAGCAAATGAAGTGAAGGACCGGATCTACAAAGGTTGTAATCCCTCTCACTTAGTGTTAAAGTGTTTAGCATGTTAGTTTTCGCCTAATCTCTAGTTTAAAGTTCCGTATTCGGGTAGTTCGGCACGGCTAATTTTTTAATCGGGCATGGTTGATGCCTCGTAGACCCTTGTGCGCGTGCCTAGCAACCCTACAATGGTGGCAATGAGCGATAGGAGGGGTTTCGTCTCTCCCGATATTGGGAGTTGATGTTGTGCTGTGTTCGATTGGCTATAACTGGAAGTCCCTGGCCAGGGCTGATATGGAGTGCTGCTGGTAAGAGTTATCAATAGTTTCTCGACCCGTTATGAGCCTTATATCGACACGACTTATCGGTTACTGGGATCTGACGTATACCACCCCTAGACTAGATATGCAACACATCAAACGAAAAGACCGGACTATACGGGAGTGTTACTGATTGGAATCATAGGAGAATGTACAGGCTTGCTTGTTGATCTTCTGATCGCTCAATACCTGGGTGGCTGTTACGTTTAGCTGACCGCTTGCAGCTTGTGGGGTGTTTGATATGATCATCACCTACTGCCGGCGTATTGACGATTCTTTAGAGTCCTACACAGAGGTTTCCTGGCTCAGGCAAAACGAAGTAGGAGCACATATGTGATATGTGCAGGACCGAGAATAATACAATATGAGATACCGTATTCTATTCTCGCGATATGAGATATCGGCCGGGTATATGTGATATAACCGGGTCATCGGATGAAGTGTTGATTCGGTGAAATGGTACATGTTATATTAGTCGGTTATATGTAATATAGCTGGGTTATCGGATCAAGTGTTGATTCGATAATTTAATGTATAATTATATATGTGATATATTACGTTACGTTAACTAATATAATCTCGCTTTATTGATTCATTTTCTCACGGGATATTACATTTATATATATGCGATATATGTTAATTGTATTATTTTCTATTGTTACAAAATATATTGTATATGTGATATATAATATTGTAACACGTTAGGGTTATAAATTTAACATGGTTTAGGGTTTAAACTTGGTTAGGGTTTGGATTAGGGTTGGCTTTTGCATGAAGCTTCCATGAAGCTTCATGAAGCTTTGACTTTGTCTTTGGCTTGATATTTTGTGAAGATATTATGTTAACCCAATCCAATCCATTAACTCAAGTTAATTCTGTGCAAGGGTTAACTCCTTTATGCTTAACCCTTGGTTAGATTTGTAACCACTACAATAATTCAGTATTCATCACAAAAGGATTAGCTCATATTATTCTTCTTCTTCTTCCTTTGTTGAAAAGCTTCACTAGCTTTTTCAAAAGTGGTGAATAAAAGTGAGAATTTGAAAACAATAGAGAGCAATATTCCTACTTCATCATCCTCATCTATTTTAGCCATTTAGATTAGGTTGTTCACTTCTCTAATAAGTTGTTTAGTGAAGTGTAAGCTTGGGTTATAGATTCTTCAAGGTAGATCATCTTGGATCATGAAGACTACAAGCAAGGTGTCTCATTTACCTCATGGAGCCACTCGAGAGTCGGAGTTCATGTTGATCACAGCGAAGGGACCTCAACACGGAGCTTATGAAGCGAAGGAACGGACTATAAGGGTTGTAATCCCTATCTCTTAGTTGTAAAGATGCTTACTTGCATGTTTAACCCTAATAATCTAGCAAAGATCCCGGCTTTGGGTTGTTCGGCACTTGAAAATTTTGATTTTGGCATGGTCGATGCCTTGTAAGACCTTGTTCTAGTGACTAGGAACCCTACATAACCAAGCATGTCACAATATTACATATCACATATATAATATTTATGTAACAATAGAAAATAATACAATAAACATATATCACATATATGTTAAATTTATTATAAGTGAGAATAATTAAATACTTAAGTGAGCATATAATATATATCATTTCATCGAATCAACACTTGATCTGATAACCCGGCCATATCACATATAACCGGCCGATATCATATATCGCGAGAATAGAATATAGTATCATATACGCGTATCAATCTCGATCTCGCACATCACATATGTGCTCTATAAGTCCATGTCGCGCACCCCGCGGGATCGCGGGGAGGCAGAATAGTTGAAAAACAATTTTCAAAAGATCGCGGCACGGATTTGGACTCCAGGATCGGTGCTAAACCCCAACTAGCAAACTAGAAGTGAGGTTGTCTTAAAGTACAGAATTTTATACCTCACGATTCCGGTCCTTCAGGTATTCATACCTCGCTGTCCTTCTTCTGGATGTTGACTCTATAGAACGATTCGGATCGCCGCTCCCTCATTAGACTCCTCAAATCCAAGATGATCCACCCGAGGAGATGTGCATCGAACTCCTACCTCAACGGAGGCAACTAGGGCATCTAGATTGCTACTAATGATGTCGTAGGAAATGTAGAGATGTGTGGATGGATTGTAATATCTATGCTTGCCCTAGATCACTCAACACATGAGTTCACTAGAGCTTTGAGGAAGAAGTTGGCCTTTTAGGAAATGCTAGTGAGGGGAAAAAATGAGAATGAAGATAGCTCTCATATATTTTCTTAAATGAACCATATTGATAATTTCCTTGATAAATCAAAATGAATTATCACATATACGGTTCAAGTAACAAAAAATGACTCATGGCCCAAAATGCCTCCATGTGTCCTAATAAGCTATGTCCATTTTCATGCATTTTCCACCTCATTCTCCTATGTCATAATGCATTTTTCATTTAAACCAAAATGAAATAATAACAATATGACATGTCACCTTCCAGAAGCATCTTTGACCAATTTACAAAAATGCCCCTCGTCCGTACATACGTACTCGTATCCGTATTCTGAAAAATGCGGATACAAAAAGACGAAAACAATCCATCAGTACAATACTAGGATCCGGCTTAAACCAAAGCCCGCTAGTATTGTCCGTCCAAATCATCATGCATGCAAAAGTACACGCACGTGACCGAACCCTGCCGTAAAACCATACGGCCTCTACATCTTTTGTCTGATGCAGGGAAACCCTCTGTGTAGGACTCTAATAACTCGACACTACGCTGGCAGTAGGTTTAACCACAGGTCGCAAGTGGCACTAGCTGTACGTAACGACCCCCGGATATATGTTGAGAAGGACGATGAGAATAACTCATTCGAACACCAACTGAGCCTATCTGTGACAATCTCCGATACAGTCCGGTCTGTTCGTCTAAGAGTATCGCATATCGGGCCTAAGGGGCGGTAGATGTCAAACCCCTAATAGCGGTATAAGTCATGTCGGGGTGTAGCTCATTACACCCTGAGAAACTACTGGAGTACCTACCTGTAATTCTCGCTTGCCCGGACCAGGGACTTTGTGTAATGGTTCTCCAACATAGTGCGATATCAACCCCCAATACCAGGAGAGACGAATCCTATCTAACCGCCACTGCCTCCAAGCTACTACCTGTTTGCACGAATCCTTTGAGCCGTGGTAGGGTAGTAATCAAAGTACAGTAGGAACACACTCGAGGCGAAGTGGCAGTGTCAAGTCGACGGACTAAGCTGTACTCATCTCACCTGGGAACTGCTATCTGACGATAGATATATTACCAACCAGCAGTTCCCAACGAGTCTTATCCGGTGTACTCATAACCTAATGAGCACCTGCATACTATCTCCAGTACGACGTACTAATGGCTTTGGGACAGACCATTTCCCATGCTGGGATGAGAAGCGCATACACTAGTCTACTCTGGAGTATCGAGGCCCTGTCTCGACAGTCCTATGACTAGGGACATGTATAAGGATGTTCTTACAGACTACCCAGCCCCCACTAGTGTGACGGCCATCACAACGCTGGTAATCAAGCAATGATCCTAAGGGGCTCTACTAATATGTATAAGCGATATGTTAAAAGAAACGCATGCACATATTTAAGTAGAAACAAACCAGGTAGCATATTACCATTTTGAGTAAGACTGTTAATACAACTGTGAATATCCTAAGCTTCCATTAAGTAATATACAAACCAGTATGATACAGTAATGGACTCTAGGGCATATACACTAACAATCTCCTACTTGCACTAAGGCCATGTATTGGCATATCGCAGACCTTTCATCTCGATTAGCCTCTCGAACACTGTCTGAGGGATGGCCCTGGTGAGTGGATCTGCAGTGTTGTTCTCCGTATCTACTCTCCTTACCTCGATCTCCTGGAGAAAAGCTATCTCCTTGATCAGGTGTTACCGCCTTAAGATGTGTCTGGATCACTGATGGAACTTGGGTTCTCTCCTTAAAGCTATAGCGCCGATTGTTGTCGCAATATAAAAGTATAGGAACAACAATGGAAAGAACCACCTTAAGTTCAATTAAGAACTTCCTTATCTAGACTATCTCTTTTACGGTGTCACAAGGAGCGATTCTACTCCGTTTCTATTGTCAAGTCAGCAACGGTGTTCTGCTTGGAGCTCTTCCAACAGACCATCCCTCTACTGAGGATAAAGCTATAACTCGATATGGATTTGGAGTCATTCTTATCACTCTGGAAGCTGGAGTAAGCAAAGGCCTCGATCTGGAGGTCCAAACTTCCGTACACCATGAACATCTCCTTATTCCTTTTCAGGCACTTGAGAATGTTCAATACTACTTCCCAGTACTTCTCCCCCGGGTTTGACTGATACCGGCATATCACGCTTACGCCGTGTAAGCAACATCTGGACTGGTATACAACATCGCATATGTTATAGAGCCTACCCCAGTAGCGTAGGGTATAATCGATATGCGAGCCCTTTCCAAATCAGTCTTGGTAGACATCTCTTTGGAGAAGGTGATTCCGTGACAAGCCGGTAGACTACCGTGCTTTAGAATCTTTCATACTAAAATATTTTCAGTATGGCGTTGGTGTACCTTGACTTTGAAAAATTCCCACTATCTACTCTGATATATTACGATAGATCTGGATCCCCAGAATGTAGTTGGTATCACCCAGGTATATCATGGAGAACTTCTGTGACAAGAATCCATTAACTGATAGTAGTATAGGAATGTCATATCCTATTAAGAGAATGTCATCCTCGTTCTTGATGATGAATCCCTCAGTTCTCCCTACAATCTTACTATAGATGTATGGTTCATCCGGATTTTTGATAAAATCGAATTCTTTGACCGTTTCATCAAAACAGATGTTCCAACTCCGCGATGCCTGCTTTAGTCCATAGACTTTAAGCATCTTGCACACTTACCTGCTGCTCCCACTCTGATTAAAAACCCTTTGGCTGAACCCTATAGATGCACTCTTCCAAATACTGGAAAAACCATCTATACGTTCACTTGCCAGAACTTACAATCATGGAAGACAACAATGTCAAGAAGGATCCGAATGGATTTGAGCATAGCCACTGAAGAAAAAGGTTTCATCATAGTCCAAACCAGGTCTTTGATAGAAAGAACCCTTTACAACAAGTCTAGCCTTATAAGTTTTAACCTGTCCATTTACACCAATTTTCTTTCTGAAGATCCATTTGCAGCCTATGGGTCTTACCCCTTCTGGAGCAAAGTTTAAAGTCTATACGTTGTTGTTGTATATGGACTCCATTTTGTATCTAGCCATTTTACCGAGTCTCTGCTCTAAATGGTATACTGGAAGCTAGTTGGCGCATCATTGTCAATGATGCAATCCTCTCTATCCCAGTCTATGAGAAAACTTCAGTTTCTCTCGGGCGGATAAGACTTCTTACTACTTCCTCGGAGTGGCGTAAGTATGTCCGGTTCTTTTGAATCTTCTGGTTCCACCTCACATTCAGTAATAGTTTGTGGTTCTGGAATTTCTTCCAGTTCTATTGCGCTCCCACTATTTCCTTTAAAAAAGATTAATTTTCCAAAAAGTGGGCATTCTGAGAAACAACAATCTTTTGTTCCTCCGCGAAAATAGAAAAAATACCCGCTGGATTCCTTTGGGTATCCCACAAACTTAAACAGTACTGAGTGTGCCTCGAACTTGTCCATATACTGCTTTTTATAAAAGCTGGACATCCCTAAATCTTCAGGTATTGAAGATAGGGTTTCTTCCCAATCCATATCTGATATGGTGTGGTAGGCACAGTCTTAGTATAAACCTTTTTCAAAAAAATATGCAGCTAATCCTAGTGCATAACTTCAGAAGGATGACGATAACTCAGTGTTACTCATTATGGAACGAACCATATCCAATATGTTTGTGTTCCGTCTCTCAGATACACCATAAAGTTTTGATGTGTATGGAGGAGTAAGCTGAGAGAGATTTCATTTCTCTTTTTAGGTAATCCATGAACTTGGCAATTAAGTATCACTACCTTGATCAGATCTCAGTGAGTTGATACTTGTGTCTGTTTGTTTTTCCTCTTCATTCTTGTATTCCCGGAATTTCCCAAAAGCCTTGGATTTATGCTTCAATACGAAGACATGTCCTAACCCAGAGAAATGACCCGAAAAAGTAATGAAAATAGGAATAACCACTTCGTGCATATATAAACATTGGACCTACACAATGCTGTGTATGATTCCTAAGAGCTCCCTCGCCCTTACTCCGTGTCCAGTGAACAGAGTCTTTGTCATCTTTCTTATGAGACATGATTGACTAGTTACATAAGATTGATATTCGAACGGATTCAAATATCTCTCTATATGTAACTATGTCAACCTTGTTTCAATTATGTGACCCTGTCTATAATGCCATAAAAATGTCCTATTTGATTCTGGAGACTTTCTTATAAGTGTGTTTTGGACGTTTGAAAACATGAGCTTGATCTAATATGTACATACAGTTATCTAATGTACCTGACCTAATCAATACTTTGATGTAGGTGGATGTGGATTACATCGCTTACATATGTAAATCATATCCTTCTTTATAATGTAAAGATACAAATATGAAATTTACAAGTTTGACTAGGTACATATAAACAGTTACGTAGAATCAATAACTGCTAACTTGTCAATTCTAGAGGATATTCCTCTACGGATACAGCATCTTTGCTCATTCCGTTAGCACCTCAGAGAGTCATATCACCAGCCCTGATAACTCCACGGTTTCTCAAAGTCTGTGAAGAATGAGATCCGGATCTGGTATCATGTACCCAGGAAGTAGAGTTAATTGACAGACTGTTTTCAAACACTTAACACACCCGAAGCCGAAGCCACAACATGTTTCAGATCCTGGATTCTGGCTTTCTAAGCCATGCATCCCTTCTGCCAATGGCCTTTCCCATGACGATAGGAACATCCCTCCTTTACTACCGTTAGCCTTGAAACTTTTGCCCTTCCCTTTTCTTCTACTTTACATACACTGCCTATCGGCTTTGTGGAAGCCTTCTTCTTCTTACCCTTGGGTTTTACCTTGGATCTAGAAGCGGAATATTCCCCAATAAGCAGAGCGGGTGTCTCCCTGGTTTCCTTCAAGGTGCCCACAACTGGAAGTATAACTTTCTTCCCCTGGGCGTAAGTAGAATGTAGGGACTGTAGAAGCAAGTCATCACTCGACTTGTTCTCCAACGTGGTCTCCACGTCTGTGAGCTTTTCAATATAGCTAATCATTGTAGGGACGTGGTCCCCTACAGATGATCAGACTGCCAACCTCGCTTGAAGCAATTCCTTCGAGGTCTCATATCTTGCGATACGAGATTGCTCTCCATATAAAATTTTGATATGGAGGAAGATAGAAGAAAAGTCTATCTTCTCGTGTTCCTGCTGGTATTCACCATTAACTAAGGGCAACACGAGGCACTTGGCATTCGCATAGTCTTTTCCTTTTGTTTTACGAATATCATCCGTGACATTGGAAACTGGACCTGGGACGGCAGTGGCGTGAGTAGTAATGAGGTGGTCCAGTTTGTCATGGGTAATGGACATCTGGACAAACCTTTGCCAGTTTTACAGTAAAACACAGTCATGTTATTATCTAACTGTAACCTAATCTGGTCACCTGATTGCTGCAATTAAGAGAGAGAGAAGAATACACTTAGCATGATCCTCTTGCAAGTTTAGATTGGTTTTTAATTTATCTAAACAGGATGGCTCCCACTGTTTCTCGAATCCCTCTTCAAACCATAAAAGAGGAATTAGTCAGGATTAATCTCACCCTACAATACTTGCTTAACCGTTCAGCCAGGCTAGTGTTGGTACTTCGAAGGAAGTTTTCCAACGCTTTCGCGAAGTTCCTTAATTACAAAACCTTTTTTCCTTGGAGGCATTGCCCCACTAACACTGTTCTAGACACCTACTTGGTTTATAGCATTGATTGTGTTAGTGAAAAATTCTCCCGAGGAGTAGTATATACTCACAGAAAGATCGGGTGTGATAAAGCTGAAGGAATCCTACCAAAATTATCACACTCCAAATGGTATGCAGCACTAGCAAGTTTCAGTTTCTTTAGAAACTCCCGATGTGGATTTTTGCCCCATGCTCTTATGACCTTGACTTTGACCAACAAATCATAAGTCGCGTGTCAAGTTCTACCCATCATTCTCTAAGTTAATTTGAACCCACCCGTACATACCCTTAACTTTCGCCAACAAAGAAGTACGACTGTCCCAAACCAACGCATCTATCTATACTTCATATGAATATCCAGCAGCTACCAATCACTACGCCTTGACTTTTGCCAACAAACATAACTTGAATACTATTGACTATTTATATGAAATGACGGAGGGCTACGAATGGTTTTGGTAAAACCGTGAACGTTGCGAACTTGATATAATCGAAGGAACTTGATAGCTTTAAAAAGGAGTGGTTTAAGCTCCACATTTAAAAGTTTGCTGTTTTGAAATAACCGAGTGGTATTTAAAATTTGTTCCAACGATTCAGCTTTGGTTTGTTTACTTTGCATTAATATAATGCGTCTCATCAATTACACCTATCATCACAGAAAAAGTTGAAAATGCAACGTCTGCTTATGCCATCCGCATTCGCCACTGGGCCCTGTCTTACACCGTTAGGTTACTTAACTAACGCCAGAGCGGGGGCTGGACTAGCGCGGATGCAAAACATAAGTAGCGTCTATTATATACCATATATAATAATAACATTCATCTAATGCAATAACAGACATTCCAGTCACAGATGAACATATTTGATTTGGTAGGAATATCGCATTTCGTTTAAGCCTGTAACGAAAGACGGATTCCACGGTCGTGATGAATAGCCAAACCCCACCCCAGACCCCTACGGGTACGACAAACTACCCGCCAAATTCTAGAAGTGAAGCAACCTCCCTCAACAAAGTGAGTGGGTCACTCGGCACTCCAAAGAACCCAGTAGTTTGTGTACCCCACCATGGGTCTATCCTAGGAGCAGAAAACAGTAAAAAGAAAATAATACAACGGTGGATATAACTCTTGGAGATAGTGCCCTCAGAGTCAACTATTGGATCACAGGCACGTGATTGCAATGATTGAGGGAGGACCTATCCCGGTAGGACAGTCTTACTCGAGATGATAGTATGCTATCTGGTTTACCTTTATCATCGTGTACTGCTTCAGGTGACCTTACAGGTCGCTATTACACGTTAATAGAGCCCCTAGGATTCTTGCTTGACTACCAGCAGTATGATGGCGATCATATACGTGGGAGCTGGTAGTCTATAAGCACATCCTTAAAAGGTCCCTAGTCGTAGGAGTTTCGAGACAGGGCATCGATACTCCATTAGTAGACTAGTGTATACAGTCGAGACCCCGACGAGGGGCGGTGGCCGGTTTCACAAGCCACTGGTGTCAGTTGGTTCACCTAAGATGTATACAGGTGCTCATGGGTTATGAGTAAACCGGACAGGACTCGCCGGGAACATGCTAGTTGGTCTTATACCTGACGTCAGATAGCAGTTCCCTGGTGACATGTGTACAGGTTAGTTCATCGACCTGGGGATCGTCATTTGTCTCGTGTGAGTTCCCACTGTACTTTGATTACTACCCTACCACGGCTCAAAGGAGTCGTGCAAACAGGTTTTAGTTGGGTACAGTCCCGAGCCACATGGAGGCAGTGAGCGGATCTTCAGGGGTTCGTCTCTCCCGGTATTGGGGGTGAGGTCGCGCTGTGTCTAGGAGAGCCATTACGCAAAGCCCTCGGCCGAGGCAGGAGATTTACTGGTAGGTATTCCAGTAGTATCTCAGGGCGTTCTGGGCTACACTCCGACACGACTTGTACCGCTTTTGGGGGTCTGACTTTTACCAACCCCCTAGGCCCGACATGCGATGCTCATAGACGAACGGACCGGACTGTACGGATATTGTCACTGACAGGCTCAGTTGGGTGTCGGGGTGAGGTTCCTCATCGACGTCCCTTTTGGTCAATAGCTGGTGGCCCGTCACGTATTGTCTAATACCTCTGACGTGCTAGTGGTTAAGTCCACAGCCATAGTATTGACGAGTCTTTAGAGTCCACCACACTTACAGTTACTCAAGCTTTCGGGCGAAGCGCTGTAGAGGCCGTATGGAGATATGGCAGGGTTCGATCTGATACGTGCGGTATTGCACGGATCAGGATCGAACGGATATTACTAGCCGGCTTTGGCTTAAGCCGGTCCTAGTTTAGTACAGTGTAGATTTTGTCTCATTGCATTTGTATCCGGACGGAATACAGATGCAGGTTTGTATGCACAGTATCGGGGTTTTCCTGTAATTTATTACGGGACCAGTTTTCTGGAGTTGCCAGTTTGCATTCTGTTCCGGCCGGTTTTCCTTTGTTCTTTCCCGGCCGGACTTTTCTGATGGAGGGGGTAATTTGCAGTTTTGCAAATTACATTTGGGGAGGGGTTTCTTGCATATGTATTAATTATGATAGCATCTTTTTTATTCCTTTCTTTTCTATCATCATTTCTTGTAAAAGGTGATTAGGATTGATTTGGTTTTGATGTGAGATTGTGATGATAATGTTTGGCTATGGTCACCACTTGCTTTTACTACGATTACCTTCCTTCTAAGGTTGTGGTTTTGTATTCCCTCCTCCACCATTCTCATTTTGGAGATGATAGAACTCACTTGAGAGAAGAACAAGAGAGAAGAAGAAGAGAGAGTTTCATTTTGAGCTTGAGGGATTTATCTTGATCTCATTTCATGCTAGGAAAAATGCAAGCACCATTTTTCCTTATCTAGTTTCCTCCATCATCTTCTAATGGCAACAAAACCCCAAAGAGACCAGCATCATCTACACTACATTCTACAGCACTTCTTGGGCATGTCGACTTGCCGGCTTCATGCTCGAGTTGCATCGGTATTGAGGCGGGAGCCCGTAAAAGACGCAGGCGATGTGGTGCCCTTCCGGCGAGGAGGCGACGATATGGAGACTAGACTTTCCGCGGGAGATTCGAACGATGACGAGAAGACCGGAGGACTCGGATCACTCGGTATACTTCTCTTCCCATCTCTTGTTAGCTAGTATAGGTTAATGGTTAACGATCCGGGTTTTATTGTCCGCGGTAGCGCCAGTTTCCAAGTAAGGAAAATTTTTGATTCCGCATTTTGGCCTCGGTAAGACGGCCGGGGCGCTGCCGTGGCGCAACATGGTATCAGAGCCACGCCATTAACCTTGCCTAGCTTGTTCTAATGCGTTTTACTTGTCCGATCGACAAAAATTCCAAAAACCGTGTTTATGCATGCATCAGTTTTCTGTTGAATTTTTTCTTGCTCAAAATTTTTTTCAGGTTGTAGAAAACTGATGTACAAGAGATTCTAAGACTTCTGTGAAAATTCGACAGTGTCTGTCGATCAGTGGAGCGCGGAACCGCGGCCAAACCCCCCCTTGGGCCGCGGTTCCACCGCACTCTACTGTGCTCACTTTGTCCAATTTATACAGTGGCCTTATGGGCTGAAAATAGGGCTGTTGGGATATTAAATTTGGGCCCAGATCTTCTGTGACTGCTACAGTATTACTTAGGGGCCCACCTGTTAATTGTTTGATCGATCGGATATTTTTAAACACATTATTTCACAGTATTTACATTATATCTGCGACCGTGAATGTCACTTGATCGGTAAATCCCGTCTAACTGCTATAGCCCGGTTAGACGGATTTGCGAACGTGATTTTCACGTTGATGTTCTATGTTTATGCTGTGTTGTTGCGGATCGGTCGTGGGGGATAGCCTGGATGCAATGCTAGTACAGTTTTGTTGTATTATGTACATTTGATATTGCGGGGCGAGCGTCCGACATGTGGACTGCCGTCACTTCCTGTTTGTATTATTCTTTTGGGGCACGACCTGGTTGCGGTCGATGTACCCGTTGTATGTATATTTTACTTTCTGTACTAGGATTACCCCGCGGAGGGGTGCACGGATAGCCGGGTTCTAGAGGGAAACGGGCCCGCATCTCATGGCATTGAGACGGAGGGGGCATCACTCTAGGATTGGCGGGCTATTCGCCGCACTCGTAGGGGTACAGGTTGACCCAGGAGGGGTGCCCAAGTTGCCGGATTCCGTGAAGTGCTGGGTGGTCCATTCACGGTACTGAAGGGGGCTGCCTCGCTTCAGGTTTTGGCGGGTGACTTGCCGCGCCCGTAGGGGTCTAGGATTTCATTGCACAGGCTATCCACACGACCAGGGGAACGTCGGGTTTCAGCAGCGGCTCTGTGAAACCCGGGGCTTCCAGATATCTGTATTGTTCTGTGATGCTATACATTTCTGTGATGTTGCATTTTATCACGCCTTGAGCGAAATATAATATATTGGTATATATATTAGTAGATGTTGTATATGTTTTGCATCCGCGCTAGTCCAGTCCCCGCTCTGTCGTTAGTTAAGTAACCTAACGGGTGATGACGGGACCCAGTGGCGAATGCGGATGGCATATACGTACGTCATATTATTTTCGTTCTTTGTGGTGTGATTAATTGATGGGACTGCGTTGATTCGGATCAACGCAAGTTATAAACAAACCTATTCTGATGTTGTTGGAACAGTTTTTCAAAAAGCTGTTATTGCAAGGACGTTCACTTTTGTTTTGCATCGTGGTATTCATTTGGAATACCCTGCTCCTCAGTCGACGAGGCAAGGGCCGAGATCCCTTCACCGGGAGTGACCCCTTGGACAGAAGTTTGCGTCAGGGCATTAACTTCACTTTAGCTGATTACTTTTGCTTTGCATCGTGGTATTCAGTCGGAATATCCTGCACCTCATTCTACGGGGAAAGAGCCGAGATCCCTTCACCAGGAGTGACCTCTTTAGCAAAGGCTTTCGTCGCTATATTTTTATAAAAAGTTATCCGGTTCCTTCAACGATATCAAGTTCATTACGTTAAAGGTTTTTCGCCAAAAACCAGCCGTAGCCCTCCGTCATTTCAGTTCAGTATTGCTTAGTATTCGCGCTACGTTTGTCGTTGCTATTCGCCGAGGCGTAGTGAGCGGTAGCTCTGTAATGCTTTCTGTCGTATGGATATGTGGATTGGTTAGGACAGTCGTACGACTTTGTTGATTATTCGTCAAGGGTCGTGCGGGTGGTTTAACGCAATCAAGATAATGACGGGTTGAACTTGACTAGGACCTTTTGATTTGTTGATTATTCGTCAAGGTCACTTGGGTCCTAGGGGTAAAAATCACATCGGGTGTTTCAAAAGAACTGAAACTTGCCAGGCATGCGCATACCTTCTGGAGTGTGGTGACTTGAGTGGATTCCGTCAAGTTATCATACGATGATAGTTGGATCCCGATTCCCACTGATGAGTTAGTTTACTCCTCGGATGACCCCGACTAATTCTTCTTTCAGGTTTGGAGGAGAATTTGAGGTACAGTGGGAGGTTTCCAGATTAGACAAAGTGATAACCATTCTGATCTAGGTTAGAGTGCACGCTGAGTGTTTCTTTTCTCTCTATCTTTGGCAGCGACCATTGACCCGACCCTGGACTATGACTCAGTGACCAAGTTGACCGAACCTTCTTAACACTGGCTTTTGGATTGTCAGAGTTGCAGACCTCACTGCCACTCCTACTTTTACCCTTTTCTCCAGGACACCCCGTATTATTGCGAACGTCCACTTCCATTGGACAAAACCATCGTATGGTTATATACGAACTCGAAGGACTTCGAGGATGGTTTCTGGTTCTGGAGAAAACGAATAGGATTATTCAGTTGTCTTTTCTTTTCACCTTCTCTCATTGCGAGTACTCCTTGGTTTAGGAGATAGTACACCTATTACGCAAATTGGATAGTCTTCTTCCAAACCTTAGGCTGGTGTCGACCGGTAGGGAAAGAAGGAAACCAATTAGCATAACGATGGTGTGCAGAAGGTATTAAGTTAAGACAAAGCAAGGGATTAGTAAGAGGGCAAAGTAAATTGCGACTGCTATTCACGACCGAACCAAGTATTTCTTCGCCAATCCTAAATCACCTTTGTATTTCTCCAGAACACTCCGTATCACTACGAAGATCCACAGTTTATTTGGATACTCCATCGTATGGTTATATACGAACTCGAAAGGAACTTGTTCCAGTTCGGGGATGGATTCTGGTTCAGGAGAAATAGGAATAAGGTTTATTCGGTTGTCTTTTATCTTCACCTTCTCTCGCTTTGCGAGTGCTCCTAGGATTAGGACAGTACACCTTTTATGCTTATTGGATAGTCTTCTTCCAAACCATAGGCTGGTGCCGAAAGGTAGGGAAGGAAGAAAACCATTTGGCCTAAAGGGGTGTGCAGACGGTAATGACTAAAGACATATAAAGGGATTTGGACAGATGGCAAAGAGATATACGGTTACAGTTGTGAATCTGGATAATGGAAGAGGCATTACTAAGAATACCGGAATACCCCACCGAAACATTTCAATGTTTCAGTTTCACTGTGCGATGTTAAAAGAAAACTGATTTCCCGATTAGATACTTACTCCAGGGTATGTATTTACCAGGTATGATTCTCACATCTGTATGGTTTTACAGATGATGAGTGGGAGTAAGTCATTGGGAATAGGGTGATCATCCTCATTATATCGGGATTCGTTGTAATCGGTGATATTTGAGGAGATCATCTGAGCTGTTTGCCGGTCGGCAAATATTTGGTTTTGAATATCCGCTGTTGTGCACCAATTTCAAATTGATATATCTGTACGTCTATTTTCATAGAGTGAGATATACCTTTTGATATTATGTCGATGACATTTACCTATATCAGTAGATGGTTAGGTAAGGAGCATTAAACAGCGGTGTAATTCTTCTTAACCATAAGTACAGTTTTCAACCTACGACGCATAGTGAAAGAGTTGTTAGACTCAGCGGACTTATACAGAGTATTGTATGTTATCCAGTGTCCATTAGGACAGAGGGGTTGGTCCTCATACTATATTCTGTTTACTTTTAACTTCTCTTGTTCTTAGACATGTGTTTCGTAGGAACACAGGGTCTAAGTTTTGAGGAGTTATAGGTATTTGAATAGAGTAGAGAACCAGGTGAAGCAAGTATCGGGATTCTTCAAAGTGATCGAAGATGTAGGTACTTGTCTATGGTATTCAGTTGATAGTAATGATAAAGAGAAATTGCTTCTCTTTCAGGTTACTCATAATTGGAAGCATTCCTAAGTTGAGTAACGCTGATCGGCTTCCTTCCATTTAGTTAACATGCACTGGAGACAGCTGCATGATTTGAATCTGGTTCAATTAAATCAGTGCCTCTGGTTCTATATTGGATATAGTACAGTTCATATCTTAACATTGTTAAGGTACGGGGAGTTGTCCGGCTTATGATTAAAACCAGACTCTGGATAACTCAAGGCACGTTTCTGTAATGGCTGTTTGTGGGTTGACCCAGGCTATGACGAGGGTTTACTTTCTACCATCTGGCAGATCAATAGAAATATTGTTCTAGACTCGCCACAGTTTTATTAAAAATGGATTTTTTCAAAAACAGTAGTGGGAGTATGGTAGAACTGGAAGTGATTCCAGAACCGCAAACGATTACTGAAGATTTGATAAGGAACCTAAAGATTCAATCTGTTTTGACATTCCATTGGCCACTCCGCAGATAAGGTGGGTAACTTCAGGCACCCGAGAGGTACTCCGGTAGCCACAAGGACGGTGACAGGGAAGTTCTTGTTTACCCACACTTGCCATTGTTGTTGTTCCAGGCTGCGAGACCCGGCAGGAGGATGAGTATAGCGTCGTTCTAAACTAGTTTTAGAAGTGCGCATCTATATGACTCTGGCAGAGGGTTGTCGTAGTCAGTGGGAGCAGCGGAAGCATTGGTGGACATCAGGCTTATGTCTATTTATAGACTAAAGCAGATGTAGCGGAGATAGATCATCTATTTCTGATGTGACAGTCATAGGTTTGACGTCATCAGAATAGGGGATGGATCTGTTAAGAAGGTAGTAGGGTGTGATGTCCTGGTATTTGGATGACATACACAGAGTAGGATGTGATACTCCTATACTACTATCGGTTATACTTTGGTTGTCACACAGTAGTTTCTCCACATAGGACTTGGATATTATATCAGACATTCTGGTTACTAGATCTATGGTTTTAGATCTAGATTTAGGTGGTTTCCTAATCTGGGTACCTTGACAGCATTCTATGAGTATTTAGAATGGACGACTCCTGGTATGGTAGTGTACCTGCAGGTGATGGAGTCACCCTCTCTAAAGGTGTCTTATAGACTAAAGTAGAGAGAGACGTGCATGATTGGCAGATCACTTGCTTAGGCAATTGAGTCAATCATGAGATGTCAAGTACCAGACCAGATGTTGTTCTTGCAGTAGATGCAATAAGTTGATATTAATCCAATCCTGGAGAAACGATCGGAAGCAGTTTTAGGACATAAGTGCGTGTTCTAGGGATTTGATAACGGCAGCCTCCTTTAGGAGACGGTTATCATTCCAGGCTTCCAAGGTGACATGGACGACAGGGTGGTCGTCAGAGTCATGATTTTCCCTCAGATGAGGGGCAGTATTTTGGACAGGTGGTCCAAGGCATTACTGAGGGAGGCATGGCGCTGGATACTGATTAAGTTCAGTTATTGATACAGTCTAAGAATTTTGGATTTGGAGTTCATTTATGAGCTAGGTCCCATCAGACATCCAGACATTCTAAGACAGGTATTGCTCATTTCGGGAGATGGCTTTCTCCGTGAACTTGAGATATAGAGAGACATAGAAAGAAACATCACAGCGGATCCACTCACTGAGGCTATTCCTCGAACGCAATAGTTTCGCAAACGAGCTTTGTGAGACTGACTAGTAGAGGAGTTGGGTGTTCGGTATCACACGGGCTGTGAGTATGCGGCATCGCAATAATTAGCCTTGAGTGCAAGTGGAAGATTGTTAGAGATAGTGCCCTCAGAGTCAATTATTGGATCACAGGCACGTGATTGCAATGATTGAGGGAGGACCTATCCCGGTAGGACAGTCTTACTCGAGATGATAGTATGCTATCTGGTTTACCTTTATCATCGTGTACTGCTTCAGGTGACCTTACAGGTCGCTATTACACGCTGATAGAGCCCCTAGGATTCTTGCTTGACTACCAGCAGTATGATGGCGATCATATACGTGGGAGCTGGTAGTCTATAAGCACATCCTTAAAAGGTCCCTAGTCGTAGGAGTTTCGAGACAGGGCATCGATACTCCATTAGTAGACTAGTGTATACAGTCGAGACCCCGACGAGGGGCGGTGGCCGGTCTCACAAGCCACTGGTGTCAGTTGGTTCACCTAAGATGTATACAGGTGCTCATTGGGTTATGAGTACACCGGACAGGACTCGCCGGGAACATGCTAGTTGGTCTTATACCTGACGTCAGATAGCAGTTCCCTGGTGACATGTGTATAGGTTAGTTCATCGACCTGGGGATCGTCATTTGTCTCGTGTGAGTTCCCACTGTACTTTGATTACTACCCTACCACGGCTCAAAGGAGTCGTGTAAACAGGTTTTAGTTGGGTACAGTCCCGAGCCACATGGAGGCAGTGAGCGGATCTTCAGGGGTTCGTCTCTCCCGGTATTGGGGGTGAGGTCGCGCTGTGTCTAAGAGAGCCATTACGCAAAGCCCTCGGCCGAGGCAGGAGATTTACTGGTAGGTATTCCAGTAGTATCTCAGGGCGTTCTGGGCTACACTCCGACACGACTTTTACCGCTTTTGGGGGTCTGACTTTTACCAATCCCCTAGGCCCGACATGCGATGCTCATAGACGAACGGACCGGACTGTACGGATATTGTCACTGACAGGCTCAGTTGGGTGTCGGGGTGAGGTTCCTCATCGACGTCCCTTTTGGTCAATAGCTGGTGGCCCGTCACGTATTGGCTAATACCTCTGACGTGCTAGTGGTTAAGTCCACAGCCATAGTATTGACGAGTCTTTAGAGTCCACCACACTTACAGTTACTCAAGCTTTCGGGCGAAGCGCTGTAGAGGCCGTATGGAGATATGGCAGGGTTCGATCTGATACGTGCGGTATTGCACGGATCAGGATCGAACGGATATTACTAGCCGGCTTTGGCTTAAGCCGGTCCTAGTTTAGTACAGTGTAGATTTTGTCTCATTGCATTTGTATCCGGACGGAATACAGATGCAGGTGTGTATGCACAGTATCAGGGTTTTCCTGTAATTTATTACGGGACCAGTTTTCTGGAGTTGCCAGTTTGCATTCTGTTCCGGCCGGTTTTCCTTTGTTCTTTCCCGGCCGGACTTTTCTGATGGAGGGGGTAATTTGCAGTTTTGCAAATTACATTTGGGGAGGGGTTTCTTGCATATGTATTAATTATGATAGCATCTTTTTTATTCCTTTCTTTTCTATCATCATTTCTTGTAAAAGGTGATTAGGATTGATTTGGTTTTGATGTGAGATTGTGATGATAATGTTTGGCTATGGTCACCACTTGCTTTTACTACCATTACCTTCCTTCTAAGGTTGTGGTTTTGTATTCCCTCCTCCACCATTCTCATTTTGGAGATGATAGAACTCACTTGAGAGAAGAACAAGAGAGAAGAAGAAGAGAGAGTTTCATTTTGAGCTTGAGGGATTTATCTTGATCTCATTTCATGCTAGGAAAAATGCAAGCACCATTTTTCCTTATCTAGTTTCCTCCATCATCTTCTAATGGCAACAAAACCCCAAAGAGACCAGCATCATCTACACTACATTCTACAGCACTTCTTGGGCATGTCGACTTGCCGGCTTCATGCTCGAGTTGCCTCGGTATTGAGGCGGGAGCCCGTAAAAGACGCAGGCGATGTGGTGCCCTTCCGGCGAGGAGGCGGCGATATGGAGACTAGACTTTCCGTGGGAGATTCGGACGATGACGAGAAGACCGGAGAACTCGGATCACTCGGTATACTTCTCTTCCCATCTCTTGTTAGCTAGTATAGGTTAATGGTTAACGATCCGGGTTTTATTGTCCGCGGTAGCGCCAGTTTCCAAGTAAGGAAAATTTTTTATTCCGCATTTTGGCCTCGGTAAGACGGCCGGGGCGCTGCCGTGGCGCAACAATAACCTCAACCCGGATGTGCCCCGCAAAATAATATTACATCAATTTTACAATTTACATGAATGAAAGATAAAAAATGCTCATCTCACATTCCCGGCTATTCATCATTGACAATCCAACAAGTTCATATACACAAACCAACAAATATGTGCAACTTCAAACTAACAGACATATAACAATTAGATGAAGTTTAAAACACATATAAACATTACAGAAGAACCGGTTAGCCAAGTACAATTAGAATTTTGATCGAGAAACATTTTCCGTAACCACCCCAAATGCAAACCAGCATTCAGAAACATACTGGGTAGAAACCAAATATTCCAGAGAACTAAACACCCAAAGAAAGAAATAACAGAAGAAGAATGGCCTGAATCGGCCTCGACTCGGTCGCAACTCCGCGGTGGATCGGTCCGATCCACCGTGGTTCCGCGGTAGTCTTGGCGATTCAGGGGACTAATTTTCTTCAGCCATCTTAGAAAGCCCTGCACGTATTTTTAGTACACCTGAAATAATTTTTACAGCACTTTTAAAATTCGACAGAATGTAGGGTTTTCGGTGTTTTGTTTTCCAGTTTTTCCGACGATTGAAGTTCTAAAGCTTGCTAATGAACTAGTTTGGGTTTAGTAGGCTTGGATACCATTGTAAGTCCATGTCGCGCATCCCGTGGGTGTTAGTGTATATGCCATAGAGGCCATTACTGTATCATACTAGTTTTTATATTACTTGGGATATTCACAGTTGTATAAACAATCTTGCTCAAAATAGTAGTATGCTACTTGGTTTGTTTCTACTTTAATGTGTGCATGTGTTTCTTTTAGCATATCGCCTATACACATTAGTGGAGCCCTTAGGATCTTTGCTTGATTACCAGCGTTGTGATGGCAGTCACACTAGTGGGGGCTGGGTAATCTATAAGCACATCCTTATACAGGTCCCTAGTCATAGGATTATCGAGACGGGGCATCGATACTCCGGAGTAGACTAGTGTATACGCTTCTTATCCCAGGAGGGGAGATGGTCTGTCCCACAGCCGTCAGTACGTCGTACTTGAGATAGTATGCGGGTGCTCGTTAGGTTACGTGTACACTGGATAGGACTCATTGGGAACTGTTGGTTGGTACTATACCTATCGTCAGTTATCAGTTCCCGGGAGACATGAGTACAGCTTAGTCTGCTGACTTGACACTGTCACTTCGCCTCGAGTGTGTTCCAACTGTTCTTAGATTGCTACCCAACCACGGCTCAAATGTGTCTTGCAAATAGGTAGCAGTTGGTTGCAGTCCAGAATCACTTGGAGGCAGTGATGGTTAGACAGGATTCGTCTCTCCCGGTATTGGGGGTTGATATCGCGCTGTCTAGGAGAGCAATTACACATAGTCGTTCCTGGCCAGGGCAAGCGAGATATACTGGTAGCGTTTCCAGTGTTATCTCAGGGTGTTCTGGGCTACACTCCGACATGAATTGTACCGCTATTATGGGACTGACGTTTACCGCCCCCTAGGCCCGCCATGCGATACTATCAGACGACAGACCGGACTGTATGGGAGATTGTCACATTCAGGCTCAGTAGGAGTTCGAATGGGTTCACCTTATCAGTCTTCTTATCGGCATCTACCTAGGGACCGTTACGTACAGCTAGTACCGCTTACGGCCTGTGGTTAAACCCACTTCCAGCGTAGTGTCGAGTCTTTAGAGTCCCACACATAGAGCTATTCGCCTTTGGGCAAAACAGAGTAGAGGTCGCATGGTTTTGCGACAGGGTTCGTTCACATCCGCGCACTTATGCACGTTTGGTGTCCGGGTAGTTATTACTAGCGGGCTTTGGTTTAAGCCAGATCCTAGTATATGTTTTGGGATTGGTTTTATCTCATTGTATTCGGGTTCCTCGGAACACGGGTGCGGGTGTGTATGCACAGTTGGCAGAGACAGGCAGAGGATTCTCGTTAGGGTTGTTGACCGTTGACTTTTTCTAAACCCTAATGAGAATAAGAAATATGATTAATGATATTAATTAAGTATTATTGTGCCATGGTTGAGTTGAACATTTGACTTTTGTTGACTTTGTTGACCGGTTGACCATTGTGGACTTGGTGACCATCATCATTTCATTTCTATGACTTTTGTTTACTTGTTGTTCTTTACAAAATGCATTAAATGCATGAAATGATAATGGTCATTGAAACTAACCATCACAATTCTTAATTATTATTATTATCATAATTATTCTTTCTTTTGTGAGCATGGTTGTAAAAAGTCAAGCTCATTCTATCATTCTCATTCTCTCTCATCCAAAGCTCACCCTCTTCCTCTCTCTCAAGGCACTCATGACTCATTTGTTGAGAAGCATGAGCCATTGAGATAAAACCCTCAAAACTCTTCTCTACTCACTCTAGAGTTCTAGGTGTAGCAAGCCAAGCACTTTAGTTTTCTCTCGGTTGAGGTAGGAGCTCAAGGTAGAAACTTTCGGGTGGATCCTTCTTTGACAACAAGGTATACTACGAGGTGGAGCCGATCCAACCACTCCAAGGAGTAAGAAGAGAAGGAGTTCAAGACCAAGGTATAACCCTCTAACATAGTAGTTAAACTTCTAGTTAGTTTGCTAGGTTTTTGTTTAGCAAAGATCCTCATTTCTAGTCCATGTTGCCTTAAGTTTAAAAATCATTTTTTACCGTTTCCGCCTCCCCATAAGAGCCGGGGTAGGCAACGTGGACTTACAGTGGTATCAGAGCCTAGCTAAACAACAACTAGCATGTTAGCAAAGTATTTAGAATTTCGATCGGAGAAAAAATCGCAAAACACGTCCAAGAACTGAACTTTCAGCCAATTTTAAAACTGTTCAAAAATTAATTCCATACATCTTAAAAATCGGCTCAGGGTTTTGTAGGAACACACAGCAAAAACGAGCCACTGACTCGGTCAACGCGCCGCGGAACCACGGCGAGAACATACTTCTTGCCGCGGATCCGCGGCCGAGTTGACTCGGCCGTGACTCGTCTTTGCTGCAGTTTCATTAGTGTTCTGTTTTGGGATTTTTAGAATATTTTGTTTCTTCCCAGATTTTCCAGAGAACAAAGTTGTGTTTGGGGTAGTTACAAATCCGTATTTTTGATTGAAGTTCTGTAGACTTTAGCTAATGGGTTATATCTGTGATGTGATATATGCACTGAACGTCAACTAATCGCTATACGTCGATTAGTGGTGGTTGTGCATATCTGTGATCTGTAATGTTGATGGATTGTGTATATGAACTCGTTGGATTGTCGCGGATGAATAGCCGGGGGTTGTGAGTTGAGAGTTTTCTTTATCTTTCATTTGATGTAATATGCAAATTGATGTAATATTATTTTATGGCCGCACATCCGGGATGAGGTTGTAGCCGCCATTGTATATTATTTCTTTTACTGTTTTTGCTCCTAGGATAGACCCAAGGTGGGGTGCACAAACTACCGGGTACCTCGAAGTGCCGAGTGGCCTACTCACGTTGTTGAGGGGGGTTGCTTCACTTCGGGTACTTGGCGGGTAGTTTGCCGCACCAATAGGGGTCTAGGGTGGGGTTTGGCTATTCATCGCGACCGTGTAATCCGCTTTTCGTTGCAGGCTAGAACGAAACGTGGATTCCTAGCATATCCAATGTGTTCATCTGTGATCTGGAATGGCTATTATTGCATCTGACGATTGTATATATCTATATATAATATCTAGTAGGCGTTGCTTATGTTTTGCATCCGCGCTAGAGCAGCCCCCGCTCTGTCGTTAGTTAAGTAACCTAACGGGTAATGACGGGGCCCCCGTGGCGAATGCGGATGGCATAAGCGTACGTCATATTTTCATTGTTTTCTGCAATGGTAGGATTAATTGATGGGACACATTAAATTAATGCAAGAAAATAATGTTAGTTATATGTATGCCCTAGAGGCCATTACTGTACATACGATGTATATTGTAGTGGATACTAGGACATATATAGGGAGGACTTTCTTGCTCGACATGATAGTATGCTATCTGGTTGTACTTTATCTTAACATGTACTCTGATTGTCTCTATATTACATGTTGATAAAGCCCTTAGGATCTGTACTCGACTACTGGGACTATGATGAGATCATACTAGTGGGGCCACGGTAGTCGACGAGTACATCCTATAACTGTTCCTAGTCGAGGGTGTATCGAGACAGGGCATCGATACACCAGAGTAGACTAGCGTATACGCATCTTGACCCATATGATGGGCGATGGATGATCCCATATCCATCGGTATTTGACATCAAGGATGGTGTACGGGTGCTCAGTGGAGACTGGGTACACTGGACGGACTCGCCGAGAACTCCCAGATGGTATTATACCATACGTCAGATGGCAGTTCTCCGGTGACACTGGTACAGAGTAGTCTGTTGACCCGAGACCGTCATAAGGTCTTGTGTGATTCCCACTGTGCTTTGATTTCCATCATACCACGTCCAAGAGGGCGTGCAAAAAGGTGGCTTTTGGGTACAGTCCCGAATCACATGGAGGCAATGAACGATAGGAGGGGATTCGTCTCTCCCGGTATAGGGAGTTGATGTTGTGCTGTGTTCGATGGGCTATAACCGGAAATCCCTGGCCAGGGTTGCTGAGATTTACTGGTAAGTGTTATCAGTAGTTTCTCGAACTGTTATAGACCTCATATCGACACGACTTATCGAGCTACTGGGGTCTGACATTTACCACCCCTAGGCGAGATATGCAACATATCAGACGACGAGACCGGACTGTACGGGAGTGTTACTGTTTGGATTCACAGGAGAAGTTACAGGCTTGCTTGTTGATCTTCTGAGCGCTCAATACCTGGGTAGCTGTTACGTTTAGCTGACCGCTTGCAGATTGTGGGTATTTGATATGATCATCACCTACTGCCGGCGTATTGACGATTCTTTAGAGTCCTACACAGAGGTTTCTTGACTCAGGAAAAACGGAGTAGGGGCACATATGTGATATGTGCGGGACCGAGGATAATGCGATATGTGATACCGTATTATATTCTCGCGATATTTGATATCAGCCGGGTCATCGGATTAAGTGTTGATTCGATGAATCGGTACGGATAAATATTAGTCGGTTATATGCGATATAGCCGGATTGTCGGATCAAGTATTGATTCGATAATTTAATGTATAATAATATATATGATATATTAAATTGCATTAACTAATATTTGCTCACTAAAAGATTCTTTTTCTCACTCGGGTAATACATTGATATATATGCGATATATGTTAAATGTATTATTTTATTTTGTTATAATAAATATTGTATATGTGATATATAATATTGTAACATATTATAATTATTAATGCAACATGATTAGAGGAGTTTAAACTTGATTAGGGTTTGGATTAGGGTTAAACCTTCTAGATGTTTCTAGATGGTTTTACTTTGTCATGATAAAGATATTTGTGTTGATATTTATCCATGACTCACACTTAACCCCAACCCAAACCCTAACCCTAACCCTAGTAAACTCTCTACAATGGTTAAGTAAACCATGGTTGCATAAATAATTATGATAACTTTTATTATTCATCACAATTCTATTATTGTTCATCTTCTTCTTCTTTCTCTTTTCAAGAAAAAGCTTGCTTGATTTTTCAAAGGTGATGAATAATTGTGAGAAAAATATAAATAAAGAGAGCAAAAATCCTACTTCATCATCCTCGTCTTCCCTTGCCATTTAGATGAGGGTGTTCACATCATTTCATGAGTGTTAACTTGTGTTAAAGAAACTTCAAGGTAGATCATCATAGTATCGAAGATCGGAAGCAAAGGTTGCGTCTTTCTCTTCGTGGAACCTCTCGAGAGTCCGGATCCCGATGATCGCAGCGAAGGGACCACAACACGGAGCATATGAAGTGAAGGACCGGATCTACAAAGGTTGTAATCCCTCTCACTTAGTGTTCAAATGTTTAGCATACTTATTTTCGCCTAATCTCTAGTTTAAAGTTCCGTATTCGGGTTGTTCGGCACGGCAAAATTTTTAATCGGTCATGGTTGATGCCTCGTAGACCCTTGTGCGCGTGTCTAGCAACCCTACAGTGGTATCAGAGCCAAGCTAGAGCTTTAGGCGAATTCTAGACGAAGTTTAAAGTCCGATCGAAACCCGAAACCCCGTTAAAACCCGCTCTCTGGACTTTTTCTAAAAACTGGGATTTTTCCACATTAAAAATGCTTAAAAAATTCAGCAGGGAATTCTAAGAATTACGGTACAAAAATTTTTTGATGAACAGTAAAACACGCGGCGGAACCGCGGCAGAAGCATGCCTTCTGCGGCGGTTCCGCGGCGCAATGCTGACGTCATCAACTACTGTTTGCACAGTAACTTCTATTTAATTATGCTGGATTTTCTGGGAATTTTTAATATTTATTCAAGAGTTGAATTTTCTGAGGTTATTTTGGGGATTCGATGTTTCGATCGGAGTATTAGATTTTGTCTATGTGGCTTTCCGGATAAATTTAAGAAACTGTTAAAAAGTTCGAATGGATATCAATAACTCACTTTTTCCCCTGTCGGAAAATTTTTCAAAAGTTGGATTTTTTTCTCGTGTTTAAGAATGTTCTAAGTCATGCAAGTAACTCGGTGGACCCTCTAGAAGACAACAAACCTTAACTCGATTATGTGACCGTCTTGAACTGCCTTTTGAACCTTAGGGTTTGGGGCAGTACGGCGTGCCACATGTGAGGCGTTGGCTTGACCCTTCTACGGCTGGACCATTGGTACTGTGGCATGTGATGGATGTTTTTAAACTGTTTTCAAGTGTTGAGATATATTGGGGAAATCTTGGGTGTTTGATGATTCGATCGGAAAGTTTAACTTTTTTTCTATTTATCTGGAATGTGATACAATATTTGGAATCCACAGGTAGTTATGAGATAACTGATTTGAATATTATAAACATAGTAGTTTAGTCTCAAATGATCGGTTGCTACGGAATTTTGATGTGATCAAAAGTCCGTCGCAATCACGTAGCGTACGCGGATACTCGCCGGGTAAACTTAATAGACAGCTACGCCCCATAGCCCCGACCAAGTGACTGTAGGAGAACCACGTCGCCGAAAGCATCCATTCGGGTGCTCCCGGTAGCGGTGTTCCGCCTTGGTGCACTTCGTCGACGGTATCGGGGGTGCGGCCGTCTACTAAAGTTTGCGACGAGCATTAGATCAGGACGTCGGGAATCTTGTTGAATTGCCCGACTTGATATTGAAAAAAGTTTTCGATAATGAGACTAAAATGCGGGGTTTATAATTGTTAGGCATGTGATGTCTAAGGAATTCATTTGGTTAGGCATGCGATGTCTAAATAGATTGCGGATTCCAACTGTTGTAGTTTTACACTTTCTTTTCTGGGACCGTAAGCATAGTATGTGGTGTATCGCCGGCTTCGTTGCTATACATCAACGACAATCGGGATACGCATACTTGCTTACGTTGATGATATGAGATATTATGTGTTGCTGTGATATGTTGTATTGGATCGTCGCGTTTGAATAGCCGGGGGGTTTTATGTGAGATGAGAGTTTTTCTTTTTCATTCATGTAAAATTCTTATGTATGTAATATTCTTTTATTGGGGCACTTCCAGGTAGCGGAAGATGTCACCGTTGTATATTATTTACTTTTCCGCATTAGGTAGACCCAAGGCGGGGAGCACAAGTAACCGGGTTCTAGGGTCCAGTGGGAGACCATCTCGAGGAGTCGAGACCGGGGTCTCCTAACCCTAGAATTGGCAGTGTTACTTGCCGCTCTCGTAGGGGTCTAGGGATGTGGGTTTGGCTATTCATCGCGACCGTGGAATCCGTGTTTTATACAGGCTCGTATTGAAAACACGGACGTCCTAATATATCCAATATTTCATATATGTTCTTCTGCTGCAATGTTCTGTGATGAGATCATATTACTGCCTGAGACGAATGTTTATATTATATATATGAGATATATGTTATATTGCAGATTTCGTTTCAAATGTGATGCTTGTGAAGCATAATAAAATGGGACTTCATTAATGAGATTAATGAAATAAAAGAAACCTAAGATGTTGTAGAAACTTGTTTATAAAAACTGGTAGCTCTAGTTCTTGCTTTGCATAGCGGTGTTCCTTGTAGAACATCCAGCACCTTATTCGATAAGGAAAGGACCGAGATCCCTTCACCGGGAGTGACTCCTTTAGCAATAACTGGCAGATGCTACAAACTCGGTTTGTATTTTGATTGCTTCTATAGTTCTTGCTTTGCACAGCGATATTTGTGAAATATCCTGCACCTTATTCGATGAGGAAAGGGCCGACGATCCCTTCACCGGGAGTGACCCCTTTAGCAAAACTAGAAAAGCCTCAAAAACACTCCATTTAAAAATCACTCGATTCTACGACGATATCAAGTTCATTACGCAAAGGGTTTTCATAAAAACCTGTCGTAGCCCTCCGTCATTTCAGATAAGTAGTAGTTAGTATTCGTGCTACGTTTGTTGGCCTGCGTCAAGGCGTAGTGTGCGGTAGCTAACTAGTATTTATCTGTTTATGCATATGATGCAGATTGAGTTAGGGTAGTCGTGCGACTTTGTTGGCCTGCGTCAAGGGTCGTGCGGGTGGGTTTAATTCAATCAAGAAATGACGGGTTGAACTTGACTAGCGCACTGTGGTTTGTTGGCCTGCGTCAAGGTCATGGGACGCTAGGGGTAAAATATTATTGGGGATTTCAAGTGTTGAAATTTGCAATGAGATTGCATACCTTCTATGAGATAGTTGGATCCCAATACCCGCTGCGTGTAAGAGTTACTCCTGGGAGAGTTTTACACATTACAATTAGCCGATCAAGTAGGTGTCTAGAAAGGTGTTAACGGGGTTACGCCCCTGGGAAACGAGGTTTACTTTAATTAGGTTCGTGCGAAAGCACGGGGGACCTCCCTCAAAGTACCGACACTGGCCTGGCCGAAAGATTGGCGAACTTGTAGCGTGTAATTAATCCCGGCTAATCTTTCCTTTTAGGGTTTGAAGGAAGATTTGACTAAAACAGTGGAGACATCCTGATTAGATATATTAGATAACCAATCTAATCTTGCAAGAGCATACGCCGAGTGTTTTCTTCTCTCTCTCTCCAAGTAGCGACCATATCACGCCTTAATCAAGATAATAAAACGGATATATTGACCGAACCCGCTTGTTATACTGAGCTGGGGAAACGTTGGTCCCGCTCCAACTTATAATTGTTATAAGACAGAGAGGAAATTGGGGAATACCAGATTTCCGTGCCGCCCAAACGAAGAAAGTGCATGCTGATGCATCATCTTCGGGTGTGTTCATTACAGAGAACTGTTTCTCAGTATCCTTTACGTCCTGGGTATGTGATACCGGATCAGGATCCCGCATATGTAATCTGTTACATGGGCTACAGAAAGTTAGAGAACTGAGAACGGGTGATAAGTTTCATGAGACAGAAAACGGTGCAAGTGTTGCAGCCAAGTCTGTTGGTCACTGTCACCCTGTATTACCTGAATACATTGATTCTGAACAGATGTTATTAGATACCGAACCTGATATACAAAATCATATCAGTCTCTTTATTAGTGAAGAAAGGATATAATTTTGTATTGTTGGATAATGTTTGAACATTTCCTATATCAAGAGTTGATCGGTTCAGGCACGTTATCTAAAGCATTGACGTTCTAAATCAAACTACAGTTCTTAGTATATGGAACATACACAAGAGGAAGAGTTCAGAATGAATGAATCCTTCTTGAGGTATTGTAGACTAGGTCATATCAATGCGACCCGACTGGCTGAAGTTACATATAGATGCATATTTAAATTAGTTTGAATTTACATCATGTGAAACTTGCCGGTCATGTCACAAAGATAAGATGACCACAACTCTGTTTGTTGGAAACAGAGAAAGAGTTAGTGAACTTTTGGGATTGATACATGTTGATGTATGAAAGTCCCCTGTCTACATATGCCAAGATCGGTTCTTTGTACTTCATTACATTCTCTGATAATCTCTCAAGATTCAGACATATGTTCCTGTTGAAACACAAGTCCGAACCTTTTGAGATAATCACAGAATATGAGTTAGAAGTAGAGAACCGGAATACGGGTAAAAGTATTATGTCCTTTGATGTGATCAAAGAGGAGAATACTTGAGCACGGAATTCCTGACTATTCTAAGGAGAATGAGATTCACTATCAGAATTACTCCTCCGTATACACCATAGCACGATGGTATATCGGGGCGGAGCAATAGCACCCTATGTGATATGGTGTGCTCTATGATGAGTACTACTGAGTTGCCTATTTCCTTTTAGGAGTTATGCACTAGAGAAGCTGCATACCTATTGAATAGGGTTCAAATCAAATCAGTTGCCTACCACTTCATATATGATATGGAAAGGGAAGAGCCCATATCTTAAGCTTGTTAAGATTTGGGGTTGTCCGGCCTATGTCTAAAAGCAAAATCCGGACAAGATCGAGGCAAGGTCTGTTATGTAGAACTGGAATGGTTCCAGCTATACAAACTGCAGCTGATGATTTGGTAGAACCAAAGGATTCAATAGTTTCCAACGAACCTCAGCCTCTCCGCCGATCTAGTAGGGTTCCTCCACCCACCTGAGAGATACTTCGGTTTCTCTATAACAGTGGGAGCGAGGATTGCATCATGAGATGATGACCCAACTAGTTTCGAGCTGGCAATCAGGAGTAAGACTCTGTAAGAATGGCTGGATGCTTAGTGATCTGAGATGGAATCCTTATACACCAACAAAGTATGGACTTTAGTTGCTTTATCTGAAGGGTTAAATCCCCATCAGGAGCAAGTATATCTTGAGAAGATTACTTGGTGTACATGGAAAAGTTGAGACTTTCAAAGCTAGACTTGTTAAAGGTTTGCATCATAGACCAGGTATGGATTATGTTGAAACCTTTTCTAAGGATCTATGCTTAAGTCCATCCAGATCCTACTTGCCACGGCTACATACCATGACTACGATATCTGGTGGTTGGGTGTCATGATTGCTTTTCGAAATGATGTTTTAGAAAAGAGCGTCTATAAGTACACAGCCAGAGGGCTTCGTAGACAGTGGGAGCAGCGGAAACGTGTGCAAGATGTTTTATATGATAAAACAGGCATCGCGGAGTTGGAACATCTGTTTTGATGTGGTAGTCAAAGAGTTTGACTTCATCAAAATGGTAGATGAACCTTTGATATACGAAAAGGTAGTAGAGAGTATGGTGGTAATCCTCGTAGAGTACGTGGATGACATACTCTTGATAGGGAGGAGTTTCCTATGCTACGCTCGATCAATCTCCGCTTATCACAAGGATTCTCCATATAGGATCAAAGTGTACCTCCTAAATCCTAGGTTTTGGATCTATGAGATAGATCTAATTGGATGTTAGGATACTCACTAGTTGTAGTGAGATGGTATCAATCGATCCTGGGGAGAATCATTGGAAAGGTTCCAGGCTGATAAGGACGATTGAATGTCAGTCACAGGCTTGTCTATACCCTCAGTGGAGGGACGGTATGTTGGAAGAGTTCCAAGCTAGATACCGTGACATACTAGACGATTAAAGGCAAGATACATCGTTACAAAAGGATGCTACCAAAGAGGCAGTCTGGATATATATAAGTTCATAAGATGAACTTCGTTCCTACCATTGTGTGACAATAGAGTTGTGGCTTCAGCCAAGGAACTACCGTCCCATCAGAAATCCAGATATAAATCTTAGGCAGTATCACCTGATCATGGAGATGGTTGATCTCCAGGGAGATCGAGGTTAGGAGAGTAGACACAGAGGACAACAGCGCGAATCCACTCACAAAGGCCTTTTTCCCAGTAGAGACTTTTATGGGATGGTTGAGTATGAGATACTTCAACCGCAGCTAATTGTTGGGTATGCGATACCATAACAGATGGCCCTAGTGCAAGTGGGAGATTGTTAGTTATATGTATGCCCTAGAGGCCATTACTGTACATACGATGTATATTGTAGTGGATGCTAGGACATATATAGGGAGGACTTTCTTGCTCGACATGTTGTACTTTATCTTAACATGTACTCTGATTGTCTCTATATTACATGTTGATAAAGCCCTTAGGATCTGTACTCGACTACTGGGACTATGATGAGATCATACTAGTGGGGCCACGGTAGTCGACGAGTACATCCTATAACTGTTCCTAGTCGAGGGTGTATCGAGACAAGGCATCGATACGCTAGAGTAGACTAGCGTATACGCATCTTGACCCATATGATGGGCGATGGATGATCCCATATCCATTGGTATTTGACATCAAGGATGGTGTACGGGTGCTCAGTGGAGACTGGGTACACTGGACGGACTCGCCGAGAACTCCCAGATGGTATTATACCATACGTCAGATGGCAGTTCTCCGGTGACTCTGGTACAGAGTAGTCTGTTGACCCGAGATCGTCATAGAGTCTTGTGTGATTCCCACTGTGCTTTGATTTCCATCATACCATGTCCAAGAGGGCGTGCAAAAAGGTGGCTTTTGGGTACAGTCCCGAATCACATGGAGGCAATGAGCGATAGGAGGGGATTCGTCTCTCCCGGTATAGGGAGTTGATGTTGTGCTGTGTTCGATGGGCTATAACCGGAAATCCCTGGCCAGGGTTGCTGAGATTTACTGGTAAGTGTTATCAGTAGTTTCTCGAACTGTTATAGACCTCATATCGACACGAATTATCGAGCTACTGGGGTCTGACGTTTACCACCCCTAGGCGAGATATGCAACATATCAGACGAAGAGACCGGACTGTACGGGAGTGTTACTGTTTGGATTCCCAGGAGAAGTTACAGGCTTGCTTGTTGATCTTCTGAGCGCTCAATACCTGGGTAGCTGTTACGTTTAGCTGACCGCTTGCAGCTTGTGGGTGTTTGATATGATCATCACCTTCTGCCGGCGTATTGACGATTCTTTAGAGTCCTACACAGAGGTTTCTTGACTCAGGCAAAACGGAGTAGGGGCACATATGTGATATGTGCGGGACCGAGGATAATGCGATATGTGATACCGTATTATATTCTCGCGATATTTGATATCAGCCGGGTCATCGGATCAAGTGTTGATTCGATGAATCGGTACGGATAAATATTAGTCGGTTATATGCGATATAGCCGGATTGTCGGATCAAGTGTTGATTCGATAATTTAATGTATAATAATATATATGATATATTAAATTGCATTAACTAATATTTGCTCACTAAAAGATTCTTTTTCTCACTCGGGTAATACATTGATATATATGCGATATATGTTAAATGTATTATTTTATTTTGTTACAATAAATATTGTATATGTGATATATAATATTGTAACATATTATAATTATTAATGCAACATGATTAGAGGAGTTTAAACATGATTAGGGTTTGGATTAGGGTTAAACCTTCTAGATGTTTCTAGATGGTTTTACTTTGTCATGATAAAGATATTTGTGTTGATCTTTATCCATGACTCACACTTAACCCAACCCAAACCCTAACCCTAGTAAACTCTCTACAATGGCTAAGTGAACCATGGTTGCATAAATAATTATGATAACTTTTATTATTCATCACAATTCTATTATTGTTCATCTTCTTCTTCTTTCTCTTTTCAAGAAAAAGCTTGCTTGATTTTTCAAAGGTGATGAATAATTGTGAGAAAAATATAAATAAAGAGAGCAAAAATCCTACTTCATCATCCTCATCTTCTCTTGCCATTTAGATGAGGGTGTTCACATCATTTCATGAGTGTTAACTTGTGTTAAAGAAACTTCAAGGTAGATCATCATAGTATCGAAGATCGGAAGCAAAGGTTGCGTCTTTCTCTTCGTGGAACCTCTCGAGAGTCCGGATCCCGATGATCGCAGCGAAGGGACCACAACACGGAGCATATGAAGTGAAGGACTGGATCTACAAAGGTTGTAATCCCTCTCACTTAGTGTTAAAATGTTTAGCATGCTTATTTTCGCCTAATCTCTAGTTTAAAGTTCCGTATTCGGATTGTTCGGCACGGCTAAATTTTAATCGGGCATGGTTGATGCCTCGTAGACCCTTGTGCGCGTGCCTAGCAACCCTACAAATAAACCAAAGTAAATTCGTTGGAACAATTTCAAAACCACTCGGTTTCTTTTCAAAACAACTTTTAAACGCGGAGCTTAAACCACTCCTTTTAAAAGCTATCACGTTCCATCGATTATATCAAGTTCATTACGTTCACGGTTTCGCCAAAACCATTCATAGCCCTCCGTCATTTCATATGGATAGTCAATAGTATTCAAGCTGTGTTTGTTGGCCAAAGTCAAGGCACAGTGATTGGTAGCTATTGGATATTCATATGTAGCATAGATAGATGCGTTGGTTTGGGACAGTAGTACAGCCTTGTTGGCCAAAATCAAGGGTAAGTGCGGGTGGGTTCAAATTAACCTGGAAAATGATGGGTAGAACTTGACATGTGACTTATGATTTGTTGGCCAAAGTCAAGGTCATAAGAGCATGGGGCAAAAATCCACATCGGGAGGTTCTAAAGAAACTGAAACCTGCTAGTGCTGCATACCATTTAGAGTGTGATGATTATGGTAGGATTCCTTCAGTTTTATCACACGATGATATTTGGATCCCGATTCTACTATGAGTATATGCTACTCCTCGGGAACTTTCTCACTTAACGATCAATGCTATAAACCAAGTAGGTGTCTAGAAAGGTGTTAGCGGCGCTACGCCCACAGGGAAAAGAGGTTATTTAATTAAGGAACTTCGCGAAAGCGTTGGAAAACCTCCCTTGAAGTACCAACACTGGCCTGGCTGAACGGTTAAGCAAGTATTGTACGGTGAGATTGATCCCGACTAATTCTTCCTTTTTGGTTTGAGTAAGGATTCGAGAAACAGTGGGAGCCATCCTGTTTAGACAAACTAAAAACCACTATAAACTTGCAAGAGCATCATGCTAAAGTGTTTCTTCTCTCACTCCTAATTGCAGCGACCAAACATAATGACCGGACTTAAGATACTACTAGAAAAAATACATTTACAGGGCCAAAGTTACTACAAAGATTGGCTCAGGAATGTCAAAATGGCAATCACTTATAACAAGTTAGTGTATCTTCTTACCACCAAAGCTCCCCTCACCCAGGACCTCAACCCAGCGTCGTGGATAAGGAAATCCGTAAGACCTGGGAGATTGATTGCGCGAGGGCCAAGTGCATCGTGCTTGCCTCTATGGACAACGAACATCAGAGGAGGCATGAGGATATGGACCTAGAATCCATATTTCTCCATACAAAAGATCTGTATGGAGAGAAATCCCGTATCGCCAGATACGAAGTCTCGAAAAAGTTGTTTTCGGTGAGATTTGCCGTCAGATCGTCTGTAGCGGAACACGTGCTTCAGATGATTGGCTACATTGAAGAGCTCGCGGACCTTGGGACCATGTTAGAGAACGAGCTCTACACAGACTTGATTCTCCAATCCCTTCCTTCCACTTACGCCCAGTTTATCCTGAACTTCAACATGCAAGGAAAGGAAGTAGAACTTCCGGAACTCCTTAACATGTTGAGGAGTGCAGAGGGCACCCTGAAGAAAGTAAGGGAAACATCCACTTTGTTTGTTGGAGGAGCTTCCTCTCCTAGGTCCAAGGCGAAAGCCAAATGAAAGAAGAAGAAGGCCCCCACCAACCCAAGGGGCGGTGTTAGTAAAGTGGAAGCCAAAGGAAAAGTAAAAATAGCAAAGGTAGCGGGAAAGCTTATGGGGACAGAAGAGTGCTTTAACTGTCACAAGAGTGGACACTGGAAGAAAGATTGCAGGGCTTGGAAGGCCAGAAACCAGGACCCGAAGCAAGTTGTGGCTTCGGCTTCAGGTGTGTATGTTATTGAAAACTGTCTATCAATAAACTCTACTTCCTGGGTATTGGATACCGGATCAGGATCTTATATCTGTAATTCTTTGCAGGCACTGAGAAAACGTGGGGTTTTGAAGGCAGGTGATATGACCCTCAGAGTAGCAAACGGAGCTGGCATGGATGCTGAGTCCGTGGGGGACTATCACTTGGGATTGTCAGATGGACATGTTTTGGTTTTACGGGATTGTTATTTTGTACCCAGTGCGACTTGTAATATCATATCTGTATCTTTAATGTCTAAAGAAGGTTATGATTTTGCATTTGTAAGCAATGTTGTAAACATTCACCTTAATCATGTTCTGATTGGGTCGGGTACATTAAGCAACGGTATATACGTATTAAACCAACCACAGATTTTCAATGTCCAGAATACACATGATCGCACGCTTTTGGCGTGTCGGATGTTCAAAGAATTAAAGTTTACCGCGATCACGACGGTGTCGCTATGCAGCTAGCCGGTTGAGCACGGGTCGATCCACAGAGAGATGGTGATACCTCCTTTCTTGTTTTAGACGAGTCAATAAAGAATTTGTATGTGTTTTGTTCAGACTAACCTATGTGTTTGTATTTATGTTCAAGTTAGCTTGTTAAGGTTAAGGTCGGTTAGTAGAGTTAGGATTAGTCTTGTGCTTGTCTTTTGCTATTCTTAAGACGGTGTTGGGATAATCGGAAGTAGCAGGGATTAGGAGGACATAGGAAAGTGATTTGCGAGTTTAAGCAAGCTTTCCAACGCTAAATCCATTCCTAGTGCCCCTTGCCCGTCCGCTAAATACGCTTATGTCCAACCCTCGGCCAAACACCCGCAACCATGTATCCAAATAAGTCACAACTACATGTCACGTTGTAGCGCGCTTAAAGGACTTCTCGACTTAGGTCACGACTATATGTCACGTATAGCGCGCCTAAGTGAGGGGGTTGCGTTTGTTTGGTCGGGGTTCGTTTCAAGATGTTTGGCGAAGAGAAGCACAAGGGATTTCTCCGTCCCTCATACCACCTTCCTTAGCCTTAACAAGAGCGAAAATTATTCACACATGATAAAAGAAAAGAAAACAAAACAAGAAGGAGGAAAAGAGAAAAATACGGTTTTACAAGTGAAGCAAGCTAACTCTTGGGTCCTCACCTTAGCAAGGAACTCCGACAAGTATCATCGCTTGAAAATACGGACAAGAGAAGAAAAGAAAAGAGAACAAGCAAGGAAATAACAATAACTAGTTAACAACAAGAATTAAAATTACAATACAAGATAATAAAATTACAATACAAGATAATAAAATTACAATACAACAAATAAAAACACAAGATAAGAAAAACCCTCATCTTCATTGATCTTCCACTCAAAAAGCTCTCACTACAATTTGCATGGAGGAAATATGAAGAAGAAGAAGCTAAACTAAGAAAACATGAAAAGAACACTATCTTCTATCATATTCTCTCTATATCTTCCTCTGGTTCAAACTGGGGTATTTATAGGATGAGTTCTGAAATCCTAGGGCAATATTATATGCCCAAATACCATGTGCCACCAACCACCAAAATTGCACCAATTGCGGAGCCTAAACGGCCGCGGATCCGCGGCCTAGACCCTATGTTGGCCGCGGATCCGCGGCCATCTTGGTGAGTTGGGTCGTGGGGTTTCTTTGGCGGTCTGGTGTTGCTGTTTTCTTCTGTTAAACATGTACAGATTTTTAGTATTCTTCCATGATTGCTTCAGGTTCCAGAAGTCAACAATGATGGCTTCACTTTTCAACACCTTTGAATTCATCTCCCTCGGGTCCCACACATCTTTGAATATCTTCATCGGGCCCCACGCATCTTTGAATATCTTCATTGGGCCCCACGCTTGACCAGAAATGACGACTGTTTTCGTCCTGCCCTTTTGAACTGGTAAGCGGTACTAGACGGATGCGGATGACTGAAACCCGGCTTTTATCTGTCTGTGACAGATGTTCTGGATTTTGGCGTAACTGTGGAGATTTAGTGTTGATTTGCAATATTTGGACTGGAAACCTGTAACCTGTAAATATGTAGCAAACACGGATTAAAAGCACCTACCTATAAACAAACGAGCATAAGAATGTGCGGTATAAAATGCAATATTCTGGTATGAACAAATACCCCCAAACTTAACTTTTGCTCATCCCGAGCAAAACCAATTATTCATAAAAATATAATGATAACCGCACTTTTGCAGGGAACGCGATTGCACTGAGCGCGTGCAACAAGCCGTTAAACCTCTAGGTGTCCCTAGTAGGAGGAGTGTTGTCTCCTGAGGGTTTTCAGCGGATTACACCCACAAAATCCCGTCAAGCTAGTGTCATAATTTAACATTGATTCTACTCCTATAGTTTAGTATTTACGTTAGAAACTCTATCATCCTAAGTTAGAGATATCCAATCCTAATGCTTCACACCTCCTATCTATTTAACTTTAGATCATATACGTTCCAAAAAAGTTTAGAAAGATGTTGGTTCTCCTGAGTTTTCCTTCTAAAGCGCGGCCTCAAATCAGGGATTTTTATCAACTTCACAGAAAACACAAGTCTTATTCTTTATCTCTATCTTTTATCCAAATATCGATTGTATACCCCTACGTGTGTGTATATTTGCACCCCTACACTCAAGAATTCAATTCAAGCTATAATACCCTTGCCCTAATACCTAATACTACTTCTTTTCATTAAGGATGGACGGATTTGCTCACACACCTTTCATGCGACTATTAATGCTTCTTGAGGCACTAACGGCCGATTACTGAATGTGTGAACATTAAAGCGTAAATAGCAGTTTCCAGGTCTTGACTTTATTCTAATTTTTTCTTTTTCTTTTTCTTTTTTTCTTTTTCAAGACCGGATATATTTTTCAATATGCTCTTTTGGTGTTTAGCTTTAAATACCGTTTTTTCTTTCATACTAGGCTTTCAGGCAAGAGTATTTCTAGGTTTCCTCTACTATCCCAAGTTTCAAGGTGCGTGTAAGTGCAGTTTGTATGGTATATACTTTCTAAATTTGAACTCAAGAAAAGAAACTATTTTTCAGACTTATCCTTCAGTAGAGCTTCAATACTTTCCCCTCATCTTGACTTAACTCAAGAACTGAACTCAACGTATACTTACCAAAGTCAGACAGAATTAGGGTTATTTTTAGGGTTTTCAATTCCTAAGCCTAGAATTTAGTTATTTCTAATATATCTACTAAACTTTCAGAATAAAAATCTAAGTTACCCTATTAGCTAACTTGATGACAAAGTTTTTATATTTTTGGAAATTTTTTTATTTTTTTGGGTTTTTAAATAAGGTATGCAAATGCAAAATATACAAATGAATGCGAAGGAAGAAAGCTTACTGAGCACACCCCCAAACTTAAACTTGACAGCGCCCTCACTGTCAGGCTATACCAAGAGGGTCAAAATTGTCGGTGCTCTCCCAAAAAACCAATTATATACAAAACAAAAAGGAAAACAAAAAATATATACAAAAAAGATGTCCCCCCCAAACTTAAGTGAAACAGTGTTTCCACTGTTAAGCGATGAAGTTCAGGATCAGGGAGGAAAGAACAGTATCAATCTATACAAGGCCTTACACAGGCCAAAAGTGAGCACCAACCATTCAAAGATCTTATCGTGATAGAGCAGTGGTTGGTGAAAGAAGGCGCAGAGAAAAGAAATGGAGAATACGCGAGACCGTATGGAGATAGAAGTGGTATACGGCCACGGTATATAAGAAGAAGAATGGCAGAAGGGAGAAAGAAGTGGTATACGAACTTGAAGGAGGAAATTGAGTGAATAGATTAGCAGAATTTGTGATGACCGATGTGTGAAAAGCGATTGTGCTAATATATTAACCCGTCGAGAAATGGGATCAAATCCCTCAAGATTCGTAAGAAACCATGGGTACGCCGAACTTGGTAAACCAGACATATGAAATGAAAGTGATACGGTTTCTTGCATGGTCGGAACGATGGAAAGGATGGAGGGAAGTGGTTGAAGAAGGTTATCGGTTAAAGGTTCAGGAGGGTGTTCACAGTCAGTGGAAGGAACAGGATGAATTAGAAAATCCGACTCATCAAGCAAAACTGGTTCATCCTCAAAACTATCCTCAATATTCTCCTCAAAATTTAGCACATCCATGCACTTCTCTTCAAATTCCGGACGCATATGGGGTTCGGGAAAAACATTTAATGACTCGGGATGATGATTTGAAGAGACAAACTCAGCCAAATCTACGGGTTCATCATCCAAAATATTCCCGGCGTCAATATCCTTAATCAAGTGAAAATCAAAATTCTCTGACACCTCAACAAAAGCACGGATATCAATCGATTCAGGTTCTAAAGTGGAGGTGTGGAGGTCAAAAGGTTTAGGATCGGTTTCACTTGGAAGAGACCCTTCACAATCGGGCAAATCAAACACTACGAAGTCGCACAACTCATTCATCATTCTATCTTCAATTGATAAATCATGTGGGATACTCGATAGACTTTCAAAACAGGAGTTGTGGGATTCAATTTGTGGCGTGTAAGTTTGACTTGGAAGGGGGTATAGCTCACTCTCACTACTCAAATTTACAGCCTGTCCTGCCGCCTCATCATATATTGGAAAATATGGAGCTAGTTGAAAACTAGCTGCCGGTTCATAAGATTGTATGAGGGCGGCCATGGACGCATTTACTTCCACCATTTGGCATGAAGCTATCCGAAATTCTTCCAAAGTTTGCTCAAGACTAGACATGGGTTGTGAAGGGGTTTCAGTAAAAGATTCAAAGTTGTTTGAATACTGAAAATTCCCAAATGGCGGTTCGGAAGCAATGTCTAGGGAAGGCGTAAAAGTCGGGTAGGATGGATAGGAATTTAATGGTTGGACAGGAGTAGGATCAACATTTGGATAAGAAGGTGAAAGGAATTGTTGATCAAAAGAGTTTGAAGTGGTGAAAGGAGTGAAAGATCGGCTACGAGATTGTGCAATATGTTCAGCAATGGACATTGGTCTCGGGGTTACAACTAGACTTTCAAAAGGGGTATCAACACAAGAAGGGGTGAATGTTTGAAACGGTTGATACGAAGTGGATTGCGGGGTCCAGTTGTTTGTCCTAGACGCGTCTATCCGATCTTTCAAAGAAATTTTGGGCATGGAGGGCTCGTTCGATGTTCGGCCAAAGCAAGAACCGTATGAAGTAATGTCTGGTTGTGGGTACCAAAGTTCGGCAAGAGTTTTGCGAGGTGGAGTACCCATGATATGAAGAGAGAAAGAAAGAAAGGTAGAGAAAAGGAGGGGAAAAAGATGTGATATTTTTATTTTTTTTTTAGTTATTAAAAGAATGAAATATACAAAAAAAAAATATGGACAAAAACAATCATGACACAAAAATACCACACACCTAATCGTTCTAGGATTCACCTAGGTCAACTAGACCTGCTCCAGAACTTGATTGTCGAAGTAAAACTGTGTCGAGAAAAAGGGCTCAAGATACACTGATCACGAGGCCAGGTAAGTGCAGAGATAAGGGGAGGTTTTCCAACGCTTTCGCGAAGTTCCTTAATTAAATAACCCTTTCTCTTTTGGCGGTTTCGCCGTTAACACTTTCCTAGACACCCCGTAAACAATATACCGTTAAGCGAGGTTCTAAACACAGTTAACTTCTCCTAGTGAGCGCGAAGTCCTTAAGGCTTAAAGTCTAATTTCTTTTAAAATTTGTGCAGGTAAACGTTATGCTCAAGTTCGTGATTTGTGGGCCACGGAAAAGGTGATGAAATCCTTTACCGTATGTTGTGGGGTTCGCTTTCCCTTAAGTCCGTATTAATGTATGCAATGTGCAATTCAAAAAATTCTATAAAGAATCAAACAATCGTTTTTTAGTTTAAGCACGGCACTGCAACAAATACGGGTTAGTCAATTTTTAGCGTTTGCTAGCGAACTTGCAAAGAATCCTGCAAAGAATAGTATATTGGAAGCGTCGGATTTGAGAAGAAGGTGTTAGTAAAGTACGTACCGTTAAGTTTTGGGTTAGGAAACCCCCGTTGAATCAAATCCGGTAAGCTTGAAAAGTTCTCTTGCGCGGGTCAAACTACCCGGATCTTTGGCACTGTACTTTGCAAACACCTTAGCCTTGAATGTACACTTTGCTCCCCACAATCGCAGTTTGCAAATACGTAAAAATCTGCACTCTTGCCCACAAAATTGATCAAAAATAACAAAAAGATTTTTTTTAATAAATATATACAAAAAGAACATTAACCCGAATAACAAGAAAGAAAATACGCTACCGTCTCCCCGGCAACGGCGCCATTTGATCGCACGCTTTTGGCGTGTCGGATGTTCAAAGAATTAAAGTTTACCGCGATCAGGACGGTGTCGCTATGCAGCTAGCCGGTTGAGCACGGGTCGATCCACAGGGAGATGGTGGTACCTCCTTTCTTGTTTTAGACGAGTCAATAAAGAATTTGTATGTGTTTTGTTCAGACTAACCTATGTGTTTGTATTTATGTTCAAGTTAGCTTGTTAAGGTTAAGGTCGATTAGTAGAGTTAGGATTAGTCTTGTGCTTGTCTTTTGCCATTCTTAAGACGGTGTTGGGATAATCGGAAGTAGCAGGGATTAGGAGGACATAGGAAGTGATTTGCGAGTTTAAGCAAGCTTTCCAACGCTAAATCCATTCCTAGTGCCCCTTGTCCGTCCGCTAAATACGCTTATGTCCAACCCTCGGCCAAACACCCGCAACCATGTATCCAAATAAGTCACAACTACATGTCACGTTGTAGCGCGCTTAAAGGACTTCTCGACTTAGGTCACGACTATATGTCACGTATAGCGCGCCTAAGTGAGGGGGTTGCGTTTGTTTGGTCGGGGTTCGTTTCAAGATGTTTGGCGAAGAGAAGCACAAGGGATTTCTCCGTCCCTCATACCACCTTCCTTAGCCTTAACAAGAGCGAAAATTATTCACACATGATAAAAGAAAAGAAAACAAAACAAGAAGGAGGAAAAGAGAAAAATACGGTTTTACAAGTGAAGCAAGCTAACTCTTGGGTCCTCACCTTAGCAAGGAACTCCGACAAATATCATCGCTTGAAAATACGGACAAGAGAAGAAAAGAAAAGAGAACAAGCAAGGAAATAACAACAACTAGTTAACAACAAGAATTAAAATTACAATACAAGATAATAAAATTACAATACAACAAATAAAAACACAAGATAAGAAAAACCCTCATCTTCATTGATCTTCCACTCAAAAGCTCTCACTACAATTTGCATGGAGGAAATATGAAGAAGAAGAAGCTAAACTAAGAAAACATGAAAAGAACACTATCTTCTATCCTATTCTCTCTATATCTTGCTCTGGTTCAAACTGGGGTATTTATAGGATGAGTTCTGAAACCCTAGGGCAATATTATATGCCCAAATACCATGTGCCACCAACCACCAAAATTGCACCAATTGCGGAGCCTAAACGGCCGCGGATCCGCGGCCTAGACCCCATGTTGGCCGCGGATCCGCGGCCATCTTGGTGAGTTGGGTCGTGGGGTTTCTTTGGCGGTCTGGTGTTGCTGTTTTCTTCTGTTAAACATGTACAGATTTTTAGTATTCTTCCATGATTGCTTCAGGTTCCAGAAGTCAACAATGATGGCTTCACTTTTCAACACCTTTGAATTCATCTCCCTCGGGTCCCACACATCTTTGAATATCTTCATCGGGCCCACGCATCTTTGAATATCTTCATTGGGCCCCACGCTTGACCAGAAATGACGACTGTTTTCGTCCTGCCCTTTTGAACTGGTAAGCGGTACTAGACGGATGCGGATGACTGAAACCCGGCTTTTATCTGTCTGTGACAGATGTTCTGGATTTTGGCGTAACTGTGGAGATTTAGTGTTGATTTGCAATATTTGGACTGGAAACCTGTAACCTGTAAATATGTAGCAAACACGGATTAAAAGCACCTACCTATAAACAAACGAGCATAAGAATGGACGGTATAAAATGCAATATTCTGGTATGAACAACACACAAAAGAAAGTCTCCAGAAATAAATCATGCTTTCTTATGGCATTGTAGATTGGGTCACATCAATGAGAGAAGGTTGACGAAGTTACATACAGAAGGATATTTCGATCCGTTCGAATATCAATCATATGCAACTTGTCAATCCTGTCTCAAAGGAAAGATGACAAAGACTCCGTTTACTGAACATGGAGTAAGAGCGAGCGAGCTCTTAGGACTCGTACACAGCGATGTATGCGGTCCAATGTCTACACATGCGCGAAGTGGTTATTCTTACTTCATTACTTTTACGGATGATTTTTCAAGGTACGGACATGTCTTCTTGATGAAACATAAATCTGAAGCCTTCGAAAAATTCCAGGAATACAAGAATGAAGTAGAAAAACAAACAGGAAAAAGTATCATGACACTGAGATCTGATCGAGGTGGTGAATACTTGAGTGCCGAGTTCCTGGGTTACCTAAAAGAGAATAGAATTCTCTCTCAGCTTACTCCTCCATACACTCCACAACATAATGGTGTATCGGAGAGACGGAACCGAACCCTATTGGATATGGTACGTTCCATGATGAGTAACGTTGAGTTGCCGCGATCATTCTAGGGATATGCACTAGAATCAGCTGCATACCTTTTGAACCGAGTTCCAACTAAGACAGTGCCTATCACACCATATCAGATGTGGAGTGGGAAGAAACCCTATCTTAAGCACATTAAGACATGGGGATGTCCATCTTTTGTCAAAAAGCAGCATGCGGACAAACTCGAGGCACGCTAAGTACAGTGCAAGTTTGTGGGATATCCAAAGAACTCCAAGGGATATTTTTTCTATTGCGAAGAGGAACAAAAGGTTTTTGTTTCTCGTCATGCCTGCTTCTTAGAAACTGAATTTTTGGAAAATCAGATAAGTGGGAGCGCAATAGAACTAGAAGAAATTCCAGAACCACAAGCTATTACTGAAAGCTTAGTAGAACCAGAAGGTTCGAAAGAACAGGACATTCCTGCGCCGCTCCGCAGGAGCAGTAGGCGGTCTCATCCGCCCGAGAGATACTACGGTTTTCTCATAGACGGGGATAGAGAGGATTGCATCATTGATAATGATGAGCCGACTAGCTTCTAGCAGGCCATTCAGAGCGTTGACTCGGTAAAATGGATGGATACAATGCTGACCGAAATGGAGTCCATGTACACCAACAAAGTATGGACTTTGGACGTTGCTCCAGAAGGGGTAAAACCCGTAGGCTCCAAATGGATCTTCAAAAGGAAGATTGGTCTAGATGGACAGGTTGAGACCTATAAGGCTAGACTGGTTGCAAAGGGTTTTCGTCAAAGACCTGGTTTGGACTATGACGAAACCTTTTCTCCAGTTGCTATGCTCAAATCCATTCGGATCCTTCTTGCTATTGCTGCCTTCCACGATTTTGAGATTTGGCAGATGGACGTAAAGACCGCTTTTCTAAATGGAAATTTAGAGGAGTGTGTTTATATGGACCAGCCAGAGGGTTTCATTCAGAGTGGGAGCAGCAGGAAGGTGTGGAAGTTGCTTAAGTCCATTTATGGACTAAAGTAGGCATCGCAGAGTTGGAACATCTGTTTTGATGAGACGGTCAAAGATTTTGGCTTTATAAAAAATCCAGATGAACCATGCATCTATAGTAAAATTGTAGCACGAACTGTCGTATTCCTCGTTTTATACATGGATGACATTCTCTTGATAGGAAATGACATTCCTATGCTACAATCTGTCAAAGGGTTCTTGTCACACAGGTTCTCCATGAAAGACTTGGGTGATGCCTCTTACATTCTGGGGATCCGGATCCATCTTGATAGGTCCAAGAGGATATTAGGACTTTCACAGTCCAGGTACATCGACACCATACTGAAAAGATTCGGTATGGAAGATTCCAAGCGCGGTAATCTACTGGCTTCTCACGGTATTGTTGCGCCACGGCAGCGCCCCGGCCGTCTATCCGAGGCCAAATTGCGGAATCAAAAATTTTCCTTACTTGGAAACTGGCGCTACCGCGGACAATAAAAAACTCGGATCGTAACCATTAACCTAATGCTAGCTATCTAGAGAAAGGGTGAGAGATGTATACCGAGTGATCCGAGTCCTCCGGTCTTCTCGTCATCGTCCCGATCTCCCGCGGAAAGTCTTGCCTCCACATCGTCTCCTCCTCGCTGGAAGGGCACCACATCGCCTGCGTCTTTTACGGGCTCCCGCCTCGATACCGAGGCAACTCGGGCATGAAGCCGGCAACTCGACATACTCAAGATATGCTGTAGAATGTGTAGTAGATCATGCTACTCTAATTTGGGGTTTGTAGTTGCCTTGATGGAGGAATGGGGTTAGGAAAAATGGTGCTTTCATTTTTCCAAAACAAGAAGAAGAAGGAGATGAAGAATTCCTCACAAAACAAAGATGAACTCTCTCATTCTTTTCTTTCTCTCAAGTGTTCTTTCTTTCATCTAGTGAGAATGATAATATGGTGGAGGAATGAGAATACCAAACATAAGAAGGGAGGTGAGTGTAGGATAAAGAGAATGGTGACTATATCCTAAACATCATCATCATGAACTCACATCAACATTCACCTCATATCTAATGATAATAAAGCATGAAAAGATCAAGGAAAAGAATGGTATCTAAAGATGCTATCATAATAAATACATATGCAAGAAACCCCCTCCTCAAATGTAATTTGCAAAACTGCAAATTACCCCTCCATCAGAAAAGTCCGGCCGGGAAAGAACAAAGGAAAACCGGCCGGAACGGAATGCAAACTGGCAACTCCAGAAAACTGGACCCGTAATAAATTACAGGAAAACCCCGATACTGTGCATACACACCCGCATCTGTATTCCGACCGGATACAAATGCAATGAGACAAAATCTACACTGTACTAAACTAGGATCCGGCTTAAACCAAAGCCGGCTAGTAATATCCATCCGATCCTGATCCGTGCAATACCGCACGTATCAGATCGAACCCTGCCATATAACTATACGGCTACTAGTACAAGACTGTCCGATCCTGATCCGTGCAATACCGCATGTATCTGATCGGACCCTGCCATATCTCCATACGGCCTCTACAGCGTTTCGCCCGAAAGCTTGAGTAACTGTAAGTGTGGTGGACTCTAAAGACTCGTCAATACTATAGCTGTGGATTTAACCACTAGCACGTCAGAGGTATAAGCCAATACGTGACGGGCCACCAGCTATTGACCAAAAGGGACGTCGATGAGCGAACTCATCCTGACACCCTACTGAGCCTGTCAGTGACAATATCCGTATAGTCCGGTCCGTTCGTCTATGAGCATCGCATGGCGGGCCTAGGGGGTTGGTAAAAGTCAGACCCCCAAAAGCGGTACAAGTCTTGTCGGAGTGTAGCCCAGAACGCCCTGAGATACTACTGGAATACCTACCAGTAAATCTCTTGCCTCGGCCGAGGGCTTTGCGTAATGGCTCTCCTAGACACAGCGTGACCTCACCCGCAATACCGGGAGAGACTAACCCCTGAAGATCCGCTCACTGCCTCCATGTGGCTCGGGACTGTACCCAACTAAAACCTGTTTGCACGACTCCTTTGAGCCGTGGTAGGGTAGTAATCAAAGTACAGTGGGAACTCACACGAGACAAATGACGATCCCCAGGTCGATGAACTAACCTGTACACATGTCACCAGGGAACTCCTATCTGACGTCTGGTATAATCCCAACTAGCTGGTTCCCGGCGAGTCCAGTCCGGTGTACTCATAACCCAATGAGCACCTGTATACATCTTAGGTGAACCAACTGACACCAGTGGCTTGTGAGACCGGCCACCGCCCCTCGTCGGGGTCTCGACTGTATACACTAGTCTACTAATGGAGTATCGATGCCCTGTCTCGAAACTCCTACGACTAGGGACCTTTTAAGGATGTGCTTATAGACCACCAGCTCTCACGTATATGATCGCCACCATACTGCCGGCAGTCAAGAAAGAATCCTAGGGGCTCTATCAACGTGTAATAGCGACATGCCAGGTCACCAAAAGCAGTACACGATGATAAAGATAAACCAGATAGCATACTATCATCTCGAGTAAGACTGTCCTACCGGGATAGGTCCTCCCTCAATCATTGCAATCACGTGCCTGTGATCCAATAATTGACTTTGAGGGCACTATCTCCAACAATCTCCCACTTGCACTCAAGGCTAATTATTGCGATGCCGCATACTCACAGCCGTATGATACCGAACACCCAACTCCTCTACTAGTCAGTCTCACAAAGCTCGTTTGCGAAACTATTGCGTTCGAGGAATAGCCTCAGTGAGTGGATCCGCTGTGATGTTTGTTTCTATGTCTCTCTATATCTCAAGTTCGCGGAGAAAGCCATCTCCCGAAATGAGCAATACCTGTCTTAGAATGTATGGATTTCTGATGGGACCTAGCTCATAAATGAACTCCAAATCCAAACTTCTTAGACTGTATCGTCAACTGAACTTAATCAGTATCCTGCGCCATGCCACCCTCAGTATTGCCTTAGACCACCTGTCCAAAATACTGCCCCTCGTCAGAGGGAAAAACTATAACTCTGACAACCTACTTGTCGTCCATGTCACCTTGGAAGCCTGGAATGATAAACGTCTCCTACAGGAGGCAGCCGTTATCATTTCCCTAGAACATTCACTTATGATCTAAAAACGCTTCCGACTGTTTCTCCAGGATTGGATCAATGTCAACTTATTGCATCTAGTGCAAGAACAACATCTGGTGTGGTGCTTGACATCTCATGATTGACTCAATTGCCTGAGCAAGTGATCTGCCAATCATGCACATCCCTCTCCTCTTTAGTCTGTAAGACACCTTTAGAGAGGGTGACTCTATCACCTGCAGGTACACTACCGTGCCAGGAGTCGTCCATTCTATATACTCTTAGAATGCTGTCTAAGTACCCAGATTGGGAAACCACCTAAATCAAGATCTAAAACCATAGATCTAGTAACCAGTATGTCAGATATAATATCCAAGTCCCATGTGGAGAAACCACTGTGTGACGACCAAAGTATAACCGATCGTAGTATAGGAGTTTCCTTTCCTACTCTGTATATGTCATCCAAATACCAGGATATCACACCCTACTACCTTCTCAACAGATCCATCCCCTATTCTGATGAAGTCAAACCTATGACTGTCACGTCAGAAATAGATGATCTATCTCCACTACATCTGCTTTAGTCTATAAATAGACATAAGCCTGATGTCCACCAATGCTTCCGCTGCTCCCACTGACTACGACAACCCTCTGGCAGAGTCATATAGACGTGCACTTCTAAAGCTAGGCTTAGAACGACGCTATACTCATCCTCCCACCGGGTCTCACAGCCTGGAACAACAGTAATGGCAAGTGTGGGTAAACAAGAACCTCCCTGCCACCGTCCTTGAGGCAACCGGAGTACCTCTCGGGTGCCTGAGGTTACCCACCTTATCTGCGGAGTGGCCAATAGAATGTCAAACCAGATCGATTCTTTAGGTTCCTTATCAAATCTTCAGTAATCGTTTGCGGTTCTGGAATCACTTCCAGTTCTACCATACTCCCACTACTGTTTTTGAAAAAAATCCATTTCTTTTAAAAATGTGGCGAGTCAAGAACAATATCTCTATTGATCTTCCAGATGGTAGATAGTCAACCCTCGTCATAGCCTGGGTCAACCCGCAAACAGCCATTACAGAAACGTGCCTTGAGCTGTCCAGTGTCTGGTTTTAAGCATAAGCCGGACAACACCCCGTACCTTAACATCGTTAAGATATGAACTGTTCTATATCCAATATAGAACCAGAGGCACTGATTCAATTGAACCAGATTCAAATCATGCAGCTATCTCTAGTGCATGTAAACTAAATGGAAGGAGGCCGATCAACGTTACTCAACTTAGGAATGTTTCCAATTATAAGTAACCTGAAAGAGAAGCAATTTCTCTTTATCATTACTATCAACTGAATACCATACACAAGTATCTACATCTTCGATCACTTTGAAGAATCCCGATACTTGCTATACCCGGTTCTCTACTCTATTCAAATACCTATAACTCCTCAAAACTTAGACCCTGTGTTTCCATGAAACACATGTCTAAGAACTAGAGAAGTTAAAAGTAAACAGAATATAGTATGAGGACCAACCCCTCTGTCCTAATGGGCACTGGACAAGATACAATACTCTGTATAAGTCCGCTGAGTCTAACAACTCTTTCACTGTGTGTCGTAGGTTGAAAACTGTACTTATGGTTAAGAAGAATTACACCGCTGTTTAATGCTCCTTACCTAACCATCCACTGATATAGGTAAATGTCATCGACATAATATCAAAAGGTATATCTCACTCTATGAAAATAGACGTACAGATATATCAATTTGAAATTGGTGCACAACAGCGGATATTCAAAACCAAATATTTGCCGACCGGCAAACAGCCCAGATGATCTCCTCAAATATCACCGATTACAACGAATCCCGATATAATGGGGATGATCACCCTATTCCCAATGACTTACTCCCACTCATCATCTGTAAAACCATACAGATGTGAGAATCATACCTGGTAAATACATACCCTGGAGTAAGTATCTATTCGGGAAATCAGTTTTCTTTTAACATTACACAGTGAAACTGAAACATTGAAATGTTTCGGTGGGGTATTCCGGTAATCTTAGTAATGCCTCTTCCATTATCCAGATTCACAACTGTAACCGTATATCTCTTTGCCATCTGTCCAAATCCCTTTATATGTCTTTAGTCATTACCGTCTGCACACCCCTTAGGCCAAATGGTTTTCTTCCTTCCCTACCGTTCGGCACCAGCCTATGGTTTGGAAGAAGACTATCCAATAAGCATAATGGGTGTACTGTCCTAATCCTAGGATCACTCGCAAAGCGAGAGAAGGTGAAGATGAAAGACAACCGAATAAACCTTATTCCTATTTCTCCTGAACCAGAATCCATCCCCGAACTGGAACAAGTTCCTTTCGAGTTCGTATATAACCATACGATGGAGTATCCAAATAAACTGTGGATCTTCGTAGTGATACGGAGTGTCCTGGAGAAATACAAAGGTGATTTAGGATTGGCGAAGAAATACTTGGTTCGGTCGTGAATAGCAGTCGCAATTTACTTTGCCCTCTTACTAATCCCTTGCTTTGTCTTAACTTAATACCTTCTGCACACCATCGTTATGCTAATTGGTTTTCTTCATTCCCTACCGGTCGGCACCAGCCTAGGGTTTGGAAGAAGACTATCCAATTTGCGTAATAGGTGTACTATCTCCTAAACCAAGGAGTACTCGCAATGAGAGAAGGTGAAAAGAAAAGACAACTGAATAATCCTATTCGTTTTCTCCAGAACCAGAAACCATCCTCGAAGTCCTTCGAGTTCGTATATAACCATACGATGGTTTTGTCCAATGGAAGTGGACTTTCGTAGTAATACGGGGTATCCTGGAGAAAAGGGTAAAAGTAGGAGTGGCAATGAGGTTTGCAACTCTGACAATCCAAAAGCCTGTGTTAAGAAGGTTCGGTCAACTTGGTCACTGAGTCATAGTCCAGGGTCGGGTCAATGGTCGCTGCCAAAGAGAGAGAGAAAAGAAACACTCAGCGTGCACTCTAACCTAGATCAGAATGGTTATCACTTTGTCTAATCTGGAAACCTCCCACTGTACCTCAAATTCTCCTCCAAACCTGAAAGAAGAACTAGTCGGGGTCACCCGAGGAGTAAACTAACTCATCAGTGGGAATCGGGACCCAACTATCATCGCATGATAACTTGACGGAATCCACTCAAGTCACCACACTCCCGAAGGTATGCGCATGCCGGGCAAGTTTCAGTTCTTTTGAAACTCCCGATGTGATTTTTACCCCAAGCGGTTTATGACCTTGACTAGGTCAACAAACCATAAACCGCCAGTCAAGTTCAACCCGTCATTATTCTGGATTGCATTAAACCCACCCGTACGTGCCCTTGACTAGGTCAACAAGGCCGCACGACTGTCTTAACCAATCCCACTTATGCAACAAACAAGTACCACTCAGCTACCGAACACTACGTCTTGACTAGGTCAACAAACGCAGCACGAATACTAAATAATACCTGTAGGAAATGACGGAGGGCTACGGCTGGTTTTTGGCGAAAAACCTTTAACGTAATGAACTTGATATCGTTGAAGGAACTGCATAGTCTTTTATAAAAATATAGTGACGAAAACCTTCGCTAAAGAGGTCACTCCCGGTGAAGGGATCTCGGCTCTTTCCCCGTAGAATGAGTTGCTGGATATTCCAACTGAATACCACGATGCAAAGCAAAAGTAATCGGCTATAGTGAAGTTAATGCCCTGACGCAAACTTCTGTCCAAGGGGTCACTCCCGGTGAAGGGATCTCGGCCCTTGCATCGTCGACTGAGGAGCAGGATATTCCAAATGAATACCACGATGCAAAACAAAAGTGAACGTCCTTACAATAACAGCTTTTTGAAAAATGTTCCAACCACATCAGAATAGGTTTGTTTATCTTGCATTGATCCGTATCAACGCAGTCCCATCAATGGATCACACCACAAAGAACGAAAATATACTGATGTACGTATATGCCATCCGCATTCGCCACTGGGTCCCGTCATCACCTGTTAGGTTACTTAACTACCGACAGAGCGGGGACTGGACTAGCGCGGATGCAAAACATATACAACATCTACTAATATATATACCAATATATTATTTTCGCTCAAGCCGTGATAAAAAGCAACATCACAGAAATGTACAGCATCACAGAACTATACAGATATCTGGAAAACCCGGGTTTCACAGAGCCGCTGCTGAAACCTGACGTTCCCCTGGTCGTTTGGATAGCCTGTGCAATGAAAACCTAGACCCCTACGGGCGCGGCAAGTCACCCGCCAAAACCTGAAGCGAGGCAGCCCCCTTCAGCACCGTGAATGGACCACCCAGCACTTCATGGAATCCGGTAACTTGGGCACCCCTCCTGGGTCAACCTGTACCCCCTACGAGTGCGGCGAATAGCCCGCCAATCCTAGAGTGAAGCCCCCTCCGTCTCAATGCCATGAGATGCGGGCCCGTTGCCCTCTAGAACCCGGCTATCCGTGCACCCCTCCGCGGGGTAATCCTAGTACAGAAAGTAAAATATAGATACACTGGGTACAACGACCGCAACCAGGTCGTGCCCCAAAAGAATAATACAAACAGGCAGTGACGGCAGTCCACATGTCGGACGCTCGCCCCGCAATATCAAATGTACATAATACAACAAAACTGTACTAGCATTGCATCCAGGCTATCCCCCACGACCGATCCGCAACAACACAGCATAAACATAGAACATCAACGTGAAAGTCACGTTCGCAAATCCGTCTAACCGGGCTATAGCAGTTAGACGGGATTTACCGATCAAGTGACATTCACGGTCGCAGATATAATGTAAATACTGTGAAATAATGTGTTTAAAATAGCCGATCGATCAAACAATTAACAAGTGGGCCCCCAAGTAATACTGCAGCAGTCACAGGAATTCTGGGCCCAAATTTAATATTCCAAAACCCACAAAAACAACCCATAAGCCCACTGTACAAATTGGACACAGTGAAGAGATTAGAGTGCGGCGGAACCGCGGCCCACGGGGGGGTTTGGCCGCAGTTCCGTGCTTCCATGAACGACTGAATGTGTCGAATTTTTACAGATGTCTTAGAACTGCTTGTACATTAGTTTTCTACAACCTGAAAAAAATTTTGAGACCAAATATTTTCAACAGAAAACTGATGTGAACAAAAATGAGTTTTTTTTGAATTTTGGTCGATCGGATAAGCAAAACGCATTAGAACAAGCTAGGCAAGGTTAATGGCGTGGCTCTGATACCATGTTGCGCCACGGCAGCGCCACGGCCGTCTATCCGAGGCCAAATTGCGGAATCAAAAATTTTCCTTACTTGGAAACTGGCGCTACCGCGGACAATAAAAAACCCGGATCGTAACCATTAACCTAATGCTAGCTATCTAGAGAAAGGGTGAGAGATGTATACCGAGTGATCCGAGTCCTCCGGTCTTCTCGTCATCGTCCCGATCTCCCGCGGAAAGTCTTGCCTCCACATCGTCGCCTCCTCGCCGGAAGGGCACCACATCGCCTGCGTCTTTTACGGGCTCCCGCCTCGATACCGAGGCAACTCGGGCATGAAGCCGGCAACTCGACATGCTCAAGATATGCTGTAGAATGTGTAGTAGATCATGCTAGTCTCATTTGGGGTTTGTAGTTGCCTTGATGGAGGAATGGGGTTAGGAAAAATGGTGCTTTCATTTTTCCAAAACAAGAAGAAGAAGGAGATGAAGAATTCCTCACAAAACAAAGATGAACTCTCTCATTCTTTTCTTTCTCTCAAGTGTTCTTTCTTTCATCTAGTGAGAATGATAATATGGTGGAGGAATGAGAATACCAAACATAAGAAGGGAGGTGAGTGTAGGATAAAGAGAATGGTGACTATATCCTAAACATCATCATCATGAACTCACATCAACATTCACCTCATATCTAATGATAATAAAGCATGAAAAGATCAAGGAAAAGAATGGTATCTAAAGATGCTATCATAATAAATAAATATGCAAGAAACCACCTCCTCAAATGTAATTTGCAAAACTGCAAATTACCCCTCCATCGGAAAAGTCCGGCCGGGAAAGAACAAAGGAAAACCGGCCGGAACGGAATGCAAACTGGCAACTCAAGAAAACTGGTCCCGTAATAAATTACAGGAAAACCCCGATACTGTGCATACACACCCGCATCTGTATTCCGACCGGATACAAATGCAATGAGACAAAATCTACACTGTACTAAACTAGGATCCGGCTTAAACCAAAGCCGGCTAGTAATATCCGTCCGATCCTGATCCGTGCAATACCGCACGTATCAGATCGAACCCTGCCATATAACTATACGGCTACTAGTACAAAACTGCCCGATCCTGATCCGTGCAATACCGCACGTATCTGATCGGACCCTGCCATATCTCCATACGGCCTCTACAGCGTTTCGCTCGAAAGCTTATGTAACTGTAAGTGTGGTGGACTCTAAAGACTCGTCAATACTATGGCTGTGGATTTAACCACTAGCACGTCAGAGGTATAAGCCAATACGTGATGGGCCACCAGCTATTGACCAAAAGGGACGTCGATGAGCGAACTCATCCTGACACCCTACTGAGCCTGTCAGTGACAATATCCGTACAGTCCGGTCCGTTCGTCTATGAGCATCGCATGGCGGGCCTAGGGGGTTGGTAAAAGTCAGACCCCCAAAAGCGGTACAAGTCGTGTAGGAATGTAGCCCAGAACGCCCTGAGATACTACTGGAATACCTACCAGTAAATCTCCTGCCTCGGCCGAGGGCTTTGCGTAATGGCTCTCCTAGACACAGCGCGACCTCACCCCCAATACCGGGAGAGACGACCCCCTGAAGATCCGCTCACTGCCTCCATGTGGCTCGGGACTGTACCCAACTAAAACCTGTTTGCACGACTCCATTGAGCCGTGGTAGGGTAGTAATCAAAGTACAGTGGGAACTCACACGAGACAAATGACGATCCCCAGGTCGATGAACTAACCTGTACACATGTCACCAGGGAACTGCTATCTGACGTCTGGTATAATCCCAACTGGCAGGTTCCCGGCGAGTCCTCTCCGGTGTACTCATAACCCAATGAGCACCTGTATACATCTTAGGTGAACCAACTGACACCAGTGGCTTGTGAGACCGGCCACCGCCCCTCGTCGGGGTCTCGACTGTATACACTAGTCTACTAATGGAGTATCGATGCCCTGTCTCGAAACTCCTACGACTAGGGACCTTTTAAGGATGTGCTTATAGACCACCAGCTCTCACGTATATGATCGCCACCATACTGCCGGCAGTTAAGCAAGAATCCTAGGGGCTCTATCAACGTGTAATAGCGACATGCCAGGTCATCTAAAGCAGTACACGATGATAAAAATAAACCATATAGCATACTATCATCTCGAGTAAGACTGTCCTACCGGGATAGGTCCTCCCTCAATCATTGCAATCACGTGCCTGTGATCCAATAATTGACTCTGAGGGCACTATCTCCAACAGGTATCACCCTCTCCAAATAAATGTCTCCAAGACTGATTTGGAAAGGGATCGCATGTCTATTATACCCTACGCATCTACGGTAGGCTCTATAATGTATGCGATGTTGTGTACCAGACCATATGTAGCTTATGCACTGAGTGTGATAAGCCGGTATCAGTCAAACCCTGGGGAGAAGCACTTGATAGCGGTAAAGAACATTCTGAAGAACCTGAGAAGGACTAAGGACATGTTTTTGGTTTACGGCGGAAAAGACCTCCAGATGGAGGCCTTTGCTGACTCCAACTTCCAGAATGACAAGGATGGCTCCAAATCCATGTCCTGTTATGTCTTTACCCTCAATGGAGGGGCGGTGTGTTGGAAGAGTTCCAAACAGGAAACCGTTGCTGATTCAACGATGGAAGCGGAATATATCGCTGCATCTGATGCCGCAAAAGAAGCCGTCTGGATGAGGAAGTTCTTGACAGAACCTCAGGTGGTTCCGTCCATTGTTGATCCAATACCTCTGTATTGTGACAACAAAGGGACTATAGCTTTAGCGAAGGAACCCAGGTCCCATCAGAAGTCCAGACACATCTTGAGGCGGTATCACCTGATCAGAGAAATCGTGGATCGCCGGGAGATCGAGGTTCGGAGGGTTGCTACAGAAGATAACACTGCAGATCCATTCACGAATGCCTTACCCTAGACTCAGTTCAAGCGGCTGATCGAGATGATAGGTCTTCGATACGCCAGTACATGGCCTTAGTGCAAGTGGGAGATTGTTAGTGTATATGCCCTAGAGGCCATTACTGTATCATACTAGTTTGTATATTACTTGATGGAAGCTTGGGATATTCACAGTTGTATAGACAATCTTGCTCAAAATAGTAGTATGCTACTTGGTTTGTTTCTACTTTAATGTGTGCATGTGTTTCTTTTAGCATATCGCCTATACACATTAGTGGAGCCCTTAGGATCTTTCCTTGATTACCAGCGTTGTGATGGCAGTCACACTAGTGGGGGCGGGGTAATCTACAAGCACATCCTTATATAGGTCCCTAGTCGTAGGATTATCGAGACGGGGCATCGATACTCCAGAGTAGACTAGTGTATATGCTTCTCATCACAGGAGGGGAGATGGTCTGTCCCACAGCCGTCAGTACGTCGTACCTGAGATAGTATGCGGGTGCTCGTTAGGTTACGAGTACACTGGACAGGACTCGTCGGGAACTGTTGGTTGGTTCTATACCTATCGTCAGTTATCAGTTCCCAGGTGACATGAGTACAGCTTAGTCCGCTGACTTAACACTGTCACTTCGCCTCGAGTGTGTTCCCACTGTTCTTAGATTGCTACCCTACCACGGCTCAATTGAGTCATGCAAACAGGGAGCAGTTGGGTGCAGTCCAGAAGCTCTTGGAGGCAGTGACGGTTATACAGGATTCGTCTGTCCCGGTATTGGGGGTTGATATCGCGCTGTGTCTAGGAGAGCCATTATACATAGTCTTCCCTGGCCAGGGCAAGCGAGATATACTGGTAGCGTTTCCAGTGTTATCTCAGGGTGTTCTGGGCTACACTCCGACACGACTTGTACCGCTATTAGGGGACTGACGTTTACCGCCCCCCTAGGCCCGCCATGCGATACTCTCAGACGAACAGACCGGACTGTATCGGAGAATGTCACATTCAGGCTCAGTAGGAGTTCGGATGGGTTCACCTCATCAGTCTTCTTATCGGCATCTACCTGGGGACCGTTACGTACAGCTAGTACCGCTTGCGGCCTGTGGTTAAACCCACTGCCATCGTAGTGTCGAGTCTTTAGAGTCCCACACATAGAGCCTTTGGATAAAACAGAGTAGAGGTCGCATGGTTTTGCGACAGGGTTCGTTCACATCCGCGCACTTGTGCACGTTTGGTGTCTGGGCAGTTATTACTAGCGGACTTTGGTTTAAGCCAGATCTTAGTATATGTTTTGGGATTGGTTTTATCTCATTGTATTCGTGTTCCTCGAAACATGGGTGCGGGTGTGTATGCACAGTTGGCAGAGGCAGAGGCAGAGGATTCTCGTTAGGGTTGTTGACCGTTGACTTTCTCTAAACCCTAATGAGAATAAGAAATATGATTAATGATATTAATTAAGTATTATTATGCCATGGTTGAGTTGAACATTTGACTTTTGTTGACTTGTTGACTTTGTTAACCGGTTGATCATTGTGGACTTGTTGACCATCATCATTTCATTTCTATGACTTTTGTTTACTTGTTGTTCTTTACAAAATGCATTAAATGCATGAAATGATAATGGTCATTGAAACTAACCATCACAATTCTTAATTATTATTATTATCATGATTATTCTTTCTTTTGTGAGCATGGTTGTAAAAAGTCAAGCTCATTCTATCATTCTCATTCTCTCTCATCCAAAGCTCACCCTCTTCCTCTCTCTCAAGGCTCTCATGTTTCATGTGTTGAGAAGCATGGGCCATTGAGATAAAACCCTCAAAACTCTTCTCTACTCACTCTAGAGTTCTAGGTGTAGCAAGCCAAGCACTTTAGTTTCCTCTCGGTTGAGGTAGGAGCTCAAGGTAGAAGCTTTCGGGTGGATCCTTCTTCGACAACAAGGAGACTACGAGGTGGAGCCGATCCAACCACTCCAAAGAGCAAGAAGAGAAGGAGTTCAAGACCAAGGTATAACCCTCTAACATAGTAGTTAAACTTCTAGTTAGTTTGCTAGATTTTTGTTTAGCAAAGATCCTCATTTCTAGTCCATGTTGCCTTGAGTTTAAAAATCGTTTCTTACCGTTTCCGCCTCCCCGTAAGAGCCGGAGTGGGCAACGTGGACTTACAGCGGGATCGCGGGGAGGCGGAATAGGTGAAAACAATTTTCAAATGATCGCGGCACGGACTTGGACTCCAGGATCAGTGCTAAACCCCAACTAGCAAACTAGAAGTGAGGTTAACTTAAAGTACAGAAGTTTATACCTCACAATTCCGGTCCTTCGTGTTTTCATTCCTCGCTGTCCTTCTTCTGGATGTTGACGCATGGAACGATTCGGATCGCCGCTCCCTCATCAGACTACACAAATCCAAGATGATCCACCCGAGGAGATGTGCATCGAACTCCTACCTCAACGGAGGCAACTAGGGCATCAAGATTGCTACTCATGATGTCATAGGAAATGTAGAGATGTGTGGATGGATTGTAATATCTATGCCTGCCCTAGATCACTCAACACATGAGTTCACTAGAGCTTTGAGGAAGAAGATGGCCTTTTAGGAAATGCTAGTGAGGGAAAAAATGAGAATGAAGATAGCTCTCATATATTTTCTTACTGAACCATATTGATAATTTCCTTGATAAATCAAAATGAATTATCACATATACGGTTCAAGTAACAAAAAATGACTCATGGTCCAAAATGCCTTCATGTGTCATAATAAGCTAAGTCCATTTTCATGCATTTTCCACCTCATTCTCCTATATCATAATGCATTTTTCATTTAAACCAAAATGAAATAATAACAATATGACATGTCGCCTTCTAGAAGTATCTTTGACCAACTTACAAAAATGCCCTCGTCCGTAGATATGTACACGTATCTGTATTCCAAAAAATGCGGATACAAAAAGTTGAAAAGAATCCATCAGTACAATACTAGGATCTGGCTTAAAACAAAGCCCGCTAGTATTGACCGTCCGAATCATCATGCGCGCACAAGTACACGCACGTGACTGAACCCTGCCGTAAAACCATACGACCTCTACATCTTTTGTCTGATGCAGGGAAACCCTCTGTGTGGAACTCTAAAGACTCGACACTACGCTGGCAGTGGGTTTAACCACAGGTCGCAAGTGGCACTAGCTGTACGTAACGACCCCCAGGTATATGTTGATGAGAAGGCCGATGAGAATAATGTTGCGCCACGGCAGCGCCCCGGCCGTCTATCCGAGGCCAAAATACGGAATCAAAAATTTTCTTAACTTTCAAACTAGCGCTACCGCGGACAATAAACCCGGATCGTAACCATTAACCTAATGCTAGCAATCAAGAGAAAGGGTGAGAGATATACCGAGTGATCCGAGTCGTCCGGTCTTCTCGTCATCTTCCCGATCTCCCGCGGAAACTCCGGTCGTCGCCTCCTTGCCGAAAGGGCACCACATCGTTTGCATCTTTTACGGGCTCCCACCTCAATACCGAGGCAACTCGGACGCGAAGTTGGCTAGCCGACGCGTCCAAGATTTGCAGTAGAATGTAATGTAGTGGCTTGTCTCTTTGGGGTTTATGTTGCCATTGGGTGTTGGAAGAATCAAAGAACTTTGGAGAGGGGTTTATGATTTTGGAGCATACAAATGAGATGATCTAATTTCCCTCATCCAAAAATGAAATCCTCTCTCTCTCTCTCTTCTCAAGTGGCCGGCCAAAACATGTAGGGAATTAACAAGGGGGTAGCACAAGGAAGGTGAGTGTAGGAAACATGAAGGGGTGACCACATCCAAAAAGAATGATAACAAGGTCAAATCAATTCAAATCAACTCTAATCTCATAAAGTAAGCCATCATGAAAAAGCAAAGATGCTTAACATATCATAATGCCACAAGTGCAAGAAACCCCCTCCATAAATGTTATTTGCAAACTTGCAAATAACCCCCTCGATCGGAAAAGTCCGGCCGGGAAAGAACAAAGGAAAACCGGCCGGAACGGAATGCAAACTGGCAACTCCAGAAAACTGGTCCTGTAATAAATTACAGGAAAAACCCCGATACTGTGCATACACACCCGCATCTGTATTCCGACCGGATACAAATGCAATGAGACAAAATCTACACTGTACTAAACTAGGATCCGGCTTAAACCAAAGCCGGCTAGTAATATCCGTTCGATCCTGATCCGTGCAATACCGCACCTATCTGATCGAACCTTGCCATATATCTATACGGCCTCTAGTATAAACCGTCCGATCCTGATCCGTGCAATACCGCACGTATCTGATCGGACCCTGCCATATCTCCATACGGCCTCTACAGCGTTTCGCCCGAAACTTGAGTAACTGAAAGTGTGGTGGACTCTAAAGACTCGTCAATACTATGGCTGTGGATTTAACCACTAGCACGTCAGAGGTATAAGCCAATACGTGACGGGCCACCAGCTATTGACCAAAAGGGACGTCGATGAGCGAACTCATCCTGACACCCTACTGAGCCTGTCAGTGACAATATCCGTACAGTCCGGTCAGTTCGTCTATGAGTATCGCATGGCTGGCCTAGGGGGTTGGTAAAAGTCAGACCCCCAAAAGCGGTACAAGTCGTGTCGGAGTGTAGCCCAGAACACCCTGAGATACTACTGGAATACCTACCAGTAAATCTCCTGCCTCGGCCGAGGGCTTTGTGTAACGGCTCTCCTAGACACAGTGCGACCTCACCCCCAATACCGGGAGAAACGAACCCCTGCAGATCCGCTCACTGCCTCCATGTGGCTCGGGACTGTACCCAACTAAAACCTGTTTGCACGACTCCTTTGAGCCGTGGTAGGGTAGTAATCAAAGTACAGTGGGAACTCACACGAGACAAATGACGATCTCAGGTCGATGAACTAACCTGTACACATGTCACCAGGGAACTGCTATCTGACGTCAAGTATAAGACCAACTAGCATGTTCCCGGCGAGTCCTGTCCGGTGTACTCATAACCCAATGAGCATCTGTATACATCTTAGGTGAACCAACTGACACCAATGGCTTGTGAGACCGGACACCGCCCCTCGTCGGGGTCTCGACTGTATACACTAGTCTACTCTGGAGAATCGATGCCCTGTCTCGAAACTCCCAAGACTAGGGACCTTTTAAGGATGTGCTTATAGACCACTAGCTCTCACGTATATGATCGCCATCATACTGCTGGCAGTCAAGAAAGAATCCTAGGGGCTCTATCAGCGTGTAATAGCGACCTGTAAGGTCACCTAAAGCAGTACACGATGATAAAGGTAAACCAGATAGCATACTATCATCCTGAGTAAGACTGTCCTACTGGGACAGGTCCTCCCTCAATCATTGCAATCATGTGCCTGTGATCCAATAATTGACTCTGAGGGCACTATCTCCAACAATCTCCCACTTGCACTCAAGGCTAATTATTGCGATGTCACATACTCACAGCCCGTGTGATACCGAACACCCAACTCCTCTACTAGTCAGTCTCACAAAGCTCGTTTGCGAAACTATTGCGTTCGAGGAATAGCCTCAGTGAGTGGATCCGCTGTGATGTTTCTTTCTATGTCTTTCTATATCTCAAGTTCGCAGAGAAAGCCATCTCCCGAAATGAGCAATACCTGTCTTAGAATGTATGGATTTCTGATGGGACCTAGCTCATAAATGAAATCCAATTCCAAACTTCTTAGACTGTATCGATAACTGAACTTAATCAGTACCCAGCGCCATGCCTCCCTCAGTATTGCCTTGGACCACCTGTCCAAAATACTGCCCCTCGTCAAAAGGAGAAACTATAACTCTGACAGCCACTCTGCCATCCATGTCACCTTGGAAGCCTGGAATGATAACCGTCTCCTAAAAGAGGCTGTCGTTATCACATCCCTAGAACATCAACTTATGTTCTAGAACTGCTTCCGACTGTTTCTCCAGGATTGGATTAATATCAACTTATTGCATCTACTGCAAGAACAACATCTGGTGTGGTACTTGACATCTCATGATTGACTCAATTGCCTAAGAAAGTGATCTGTCAATCATGCGTGTCCCTCTCCCCTTTAGTCTGTAAGACACCTTTAGAGAGGGTGACTCCATCACCTGCAGGTACACTGCCATGCCAGGAGTCGTCCATTCTAAATACTCATAGAATGCTGTCAAGGTACCCAGATTAGGAAACCACCCAAATCTAGATCTAAAACCATAGATCTAGTTACCAAAATGTCTGATATAATATCCAAGTCCTGAGTGGAGAAACCACTGTGTGACAACCAAAGTATAACCGATCGCAGTATAGAAATATCACTTCCTACTCTATGTATGTCATCCAAATACCAGGACATCACACCCTACTACCTTCTTAACAGATCTATCCCCTATTCTGATGAAGTCAAACCCATGACTGTCACATCAGAAATAGATGATCCATCTCCGCTATATCTGCTTCAGTCTATAAATAGACATAAGCCAACTGTCCACCAATGCTTCCGCTGCTCCCACTGACTACGACAACCCTCTGGCAGAGTCATATAGACGTACACTTCTAAAGCCAGTTTAGAATGACGCTACACTCATCCTCCTGCCGGGTCTCACAGTCTGGAATCAACAGCAATGGCAAGTTTGGGTAAACAAGAACCTCCCTGTCACTGTCCTTGAGCATACCGAAGTACCTCTCGAGTGCCTAAGGTTACCCACCATATCTGCGGAGTGGCCAATGGAATGTCAAACCAAATTGAATCTTCAGGTTCTTATCAAATCTTCAGTAATCGTTTGCGGTTCTGGAATCGCTTCCAGTTCTACCATACTCCCACTGCTGTTTTCTGAAAAATCCATTTCTTTTAAAAATGTGGCGAATTAAGAACAATATCACTATTGATCTTCCAGATGGTAGAAAGTCAACCCTCGTCATAGCCCGGGTCAACCCACAAACAGCCATTACAGAAACGTGCCTTGAGTTGTCCAGTGTCTGGTTTTAAGCATAAGCCGGACAATTCCCCGTACCTTAACAATGTCAAGATATGAACTGTTCTATATCCAATATAGAAACAGAGGCACTGATTTAATTGGAACCAGATTCAAATCATGCAGCTGTCTCCAGTGCATGTCAACTAAATGGAAGGAGGCCGATCAGCGTTATTCAACTTAGGAATGCTTCCAATTATGAGTAACCTGAAAGAGAAGCAAGTTCTCTTAATCATTACTATCAACTGAACACCATACACAAGTATCTGTTGGAGATAGTGCCCTCAGAGTCAATTATTAGGTCACAGGTACGTGATTGCAATGATTGATGGAGGACCTATCCCGGTAGGACAGTCTTACTCGAGATGATAGTATGCTATCCGGTTTACCTTTATCATCGTGTACTGCTTTAAGTGACCTGACAAGTCGCTATTACACGTTGGTAGAGCCCCTAGGATTCTTGCTTGACCACCAGCAGTATGAGGGCGATCATATAAGTGGGAGCTGGGGGTCTATAAGCATATCCTTAAATGGTCCCTAGTCGTGTGAGTTTCGAGACAGGGCATCGATACTCCAGAGTAGACTAGTGTATACAGTCAAGACCCCGACAAGGGGCGGTGGCCGGTCTCACAAGCCACTGGTGTCAGTTGGATCACCTAAGATGTATACAGGTGCTCATTGGGTTATGAGTACACCGGACAGGACTCGCCGGGAACATGCTAGTTGGTCATATACCAGACGTCAGATGGCAGTTCCCTGGTGACATGTGTGCAGGTTAGTTCATCGACCTGGGGATCGTCATTTGTCTTGTGTGAGTTCCCACTGTACTTTGATTACTACCCTACCACGGCTCAAAGGAGTCGTGCAAACAGGTTTTAGTTGGGTACAGTCCCGAGCCACATGGAGGCAGTGAGCGCATCTTCAGGGGTTCGTCTCTCCCGGTATTGGGGGTGAGGTCGTGCTGTGTCTAGGAGAGCCATTACACGAAGCCCTCGGCCGAGGCAAGGAGATTTACTGGTAGGTATTCCAGTAGTATCTCAGGGTGTTCTGGGCTACACTCCGACACGACTTGTATCGCTTTTGGGGGTCTTACTTTTACCAACCCCCTAGGCCCGCCATGCGATACTCATAGACGAACGGACCGGACTGTACGGATATTGTCACTGACAGGCTCAGTAGGGTTGTCAGGCTGAGTTCGCTCACAGACGTCCCTTTTAGTCAGTACCTGGTAGCCCGTTACGTATTGGCTTATACCTCTGACGTACTAGTGGTTAAATCCACAACCAAGGTGTTGACGAGTCTTTAGAGTCCCCCACATTCAGTTACTCAGCTTTCGGGCGAAAGGTTGTAGAGGCCGTATGGAGATATGGCAAGGTCCGATCAGATACGTGCGATATTGCACGGATCAGGATCGGACAGTTTGTACTATAGGCCGTATGGTAATATGGCAGGGTTCGATCAGATACGTGCGGTATTGCACGGATCAGGATCGAACAGATATTACTAGCCGGTTTTGGTATAAGCCGGATTCTAGTATAGTACAATGGAGATTTTGTCTCATTGCATTTGTATTTCGGTCGGAATACAGATGCGGGTGTGTATGCACAATATCGGGGTTTTCCTGTAATTTATTACGGGACCAGTTTTCTGGAGTTGCCGGTTTGCTTTCCGTTTCGGCCAATTTCCTTTGTATCGTTCATTGGCCGAAGTTTGGTGGAGGAGGGCTTATTTGCATTGTTGCAAATAAGTGTTTATGGAGGGGGTTCTTTGCATATATTTATATCATGATGGTTTCATGATGGAGCCCATCCTTTGACTCTTTCTTTTCCATGATGGCTTGACCATTGTAGGTTATGATTGGCTTTTGGAGTGTTGGGTTTTGTTCTCTCATCATCACTTTGCATTCCACCCACCCCTTGACATTGCTCTCTCTCTCCAATCACACAAAAGAAAAAGGGGGGCCGGCCATTCTTTGTATGGGATTTTATTTTTCATGAGAGGGTGGGATTTTTGTATCTTGAGCTTTGAGAAATCCCTACAACTCCCTCTCCAAAAGTATATTTCAATTCCTCCACAAAAGGCAACTCCATAATCCCAAATGAGACATGAGTTTCACACTACATTCTACAGCAAACCTTGGGCACGTCGACTAGCCAGCTTCGTGCCCGAGTTGCCTCGGCATTGAAGTGGGAGCCCGTAAAAGAAGTAGGCGATGTGGTGCACTTCCGGCGACGAGGAGGAGACGGGACATTCCGCAGAAGATTGGGACGACGACGAGAAGACCGGAGGACTCGGATCTGTCGGTATATCTCTCTTCCCTTTCTTGTAGACAGCTAGGACTAGTTAGTGGTTCGATCCGGGTATTAGTGCGCGGCGGTTTGCCAAGTTCAAGTAAAAATCAAAGTTTATCACCGCTTCCGCATTTGGCCGTCGGATTGACGGCCGGGGCGCCGCCGTGCACTTACAGTGGTATCAGAGCCTGGCCATTAACTTAGTCTAGCTTTGTGTAATGTGTTTGCATTTCCGATCGATCAAAAAGTTCCAAAACCGTGTTTTTCAAAGTGACAGTTTTCTGTTGAAATTTTTTAGTCCCCAAAAATTTTTCAGGTTGTATAAAAGTACTGTACTGGAGACCACTAGGCTACTGTAGGAATTCGACAGGGTGAATCGACAGTGGAGGCGCGGAACCGCGACCAAAACACCCATTGGGCCGCGTTTCCGCCGCGCACTGTGGAGATCCCTGCACCAAATTTCTACAGTGTCTTTGTGGGCTTAAAATATGGGTTTTGGAATATTAATTTTGGGCCCAGAATTTCTTGATGTGCTACAGTAGTACTTGGGGGCCCACTTGTTAAAGTTTGATCGATCAGATATTTTAAACACATTTTTCACAGTATTTACATTATATCTGCGACCGTGAATGTCACTTGATCGGTAAATCCGGTCTAACTGCTATAGCCCGGTTAGACGGATTTGCGAACGTGACTTTCACGTTGATGTTCTGTTTTTGCTGTGATGTTGCGGATCGGTCGTGGGGGATAGCCTGGATGCAATGCTAGTACAGTTGTGGTTGTATTATGTACATTTGATATTGCGGGGCGAGCGTCCGACATGTGGACTGCCGTCACTGCCTGATTGTATTATTCTTTTGGGGCACGACCTGGTTGCGGTCGATGTACCCGTTGTATGTATATTGTACTTTCTGTACTAGGATTACCCCGCGGAGGGGTACACGGATAGCCGGATTCTAGAAGGCAACAAGCCCGCATCTCATGGCATTGAGACGGAGGGGGCTTCACTCTAGGATTGGCGGGCTATTCGCCGCACTCGTAGGGGGTACAGGTTGACCCAGGAGGGGTGCCCAAGTTACCGGATTCCGTGAAGTGCTGGGTGGTCCATTCACGTTGCTGAAGGGGGCTGCCTCGCTTCAGGTTTTGGCGGGTAACTTGCCGCGCCCGTATGGGTCTAGGATTTCATTGCACAGGCTATCCACACGACCAGGGGAACGTCGGGTTTCAGTAGTGGCTCTGTGAAACCCGGGGATCCCAGATATCTGTATTATTCTGTGATGCTGTACATTTTCTGTGATGTTGCATTTTATCACGCCTTGAGCGAATATAATATATTGGTATATATATTAGTAGATGTTGTATATGTTTTGCATCCGCGCTAGTCCAGTCCCCGCTCTGTCGTTAGTTAGCTAACCTAACGGGTAATGACGGGACCCAGTGGCGAATGCGGATGGCATATACGTACATCAATATATTTTCGTTCTTTGTGGTGTGATCAAATGATGGGACTGCGTTGATTCGGATCAATGCAAGTTAAAAACAAACCTAATCTGATGTTGTTGGAACACTTTTCAAAAAGCTGTTATTGCAAGGACGTTTACTTTTGTTTTGCATCGTGATATTCAGTTGGAATATCCTGCTCCTCAGTCGACGAGGCAAGGGCCGAGATCCCTTCACCGGGAGTGACCCCTTGGACAGAAGTTTTGCGTCAGGGCATTAACTTCACTATAGCCGATTACTTTTGCTTTGCATCGTGGTATTCAGTTGGAATATCCTGCACCTCATTCTACGGGGAAAGAGCCGAGATCCCTTCACCGGGAGTGACCTCTTTAGCAACGGTTTTCGTCACTATATTTTTAAAAAAAGCTATCAGTTCCTTCAACGATATCAAGTTCATTACGTTAAAGGTTTTCGCCAGAAACCATTCGTAGCCCTCCGTCGTTTCAGACGGGTAGCACGTAGTATTCATGCTATGTTTGTTGACCTTCGTCAAGGCATAGTGTATGGTAGCTGCTTGTTACCTTTCTGCTGCATAGATAGATGCGTTGGTTTGGGACAGTCGTATAGCCTTGTTGACCTTCGTCAAGGGCTTGTACGGGTGGATTCAAATTAACCTGGATAATGACGGGTAGAACTTGACATGTGACTTATGATTTGTTGACCTTCGCCAAGGTCATAAGAGCATGGGGCAGAAATCTCATCGGGAGTTTCAAAAGAACTGAAACTTGCCAGATATGCGCATACCTTCTGGAGTGTGATACCGTGAGCGGATTCCGTCACGTTATCATGCGATGATAGTTGGATCCCGATTCCCACTGATGAGTTAGTTTACTCCTCGGGTGACCCCGACTAATTCTTCTTTCAGGTTTGGAGGAGAATTGGAGGTACAGTGGGAGGTTTCCAGATTAGAAAAATTGGTAACCATTCTGATCTAGGTTAGAGTGCACGCTGAGTGTTTCTTTTCTTTCTCTCTTTGGCAGCGACCATTGATCCGACCCTGAGACTATGACTCAATGACCAAGTTGACCGAACCTTCTTAAACACTGGGTTTTGGATTATCAGAGTTGCAAACCTCATTGCCACTCCCACTTTTACCCTTTTCTCTAGGACACCCCGTATTACTACGAACGTCCACTTCCATTGGACAAAACCATCGTATGGTTAGATACGAACTCGAAAGAATTTATTCGAGGATGGTTTCAGGTTCTGGAGAAAACGGATAGGATTATTCAGTTGTCTTTTCCTTTTACCTTCTCTCAAGTTGCGAGTACTCCTCGGTTTAGGAGATAGTACACCTATTACGCAAATTGGATAGTCTTCTTCCAAACCTTAGGCTGGTGCCGACCGGTAGGGAATGAAGAAAACCAATTAGCCTAACGATGGTGTACAGAAGGTGTTAAGTTCAGACAAAGCAAGGGATTAGTAAGAGGGAAAAGTAAATTGCAACAGATATTTACGACCAAACCAAGTATTCCTTCGCCAATCCTAAATCACCTTTGTATTTCTCCAGGACGCTCCGTATTACTACGAAGATCCACAGTTTATTGGATACTCCATCGTATGGTTATATACGAACTCGAAAGGAACTTGTTCCAGTTCGGGGATGGATTCTGGTTCAGGAGAAATAGGAATAAGGTTTATTCGGTTGTCTTTTATCTTCACCCTCTCTCATTGCGAGTGTTCCTAAGATTGGGACAGTGCACCCATTATGCTTATTGGATAGTCTTCTTCCAAACCATAGGCTGGTGCCGAACGGTAGGGAAGGAAGAAAACCATTTGGCTTAAGGGGTGTACAGAAGGTAAAGACTAAAGACATATGAAGGGATTTGGAGAGGTGGCAAAGAACTATACGGTTAAAGTCGTGAATCTGGAAGAGGCATTACTAGGAATACCGGAATACCCCATCGAAACATTTCAATGTTTCAGTTTCACTGTGTAATGTTAAAAGAAAACTGATTTCCCGATTAGATACTTACTCCAGGGTATGTATTTACCAGGTTTGATTATCACATTTGTATGGTTTTACAGATGATGAGTGGGAGTAAGTTATTGGGAATTGGGTGATCATCCTCATTATATCGGGATTCGTTGTAATCGGTGATATTTGAGGAAATCACCTGGGCTGTTTGCCGGTCGGCAAATAATTGGTTTTGAATATCCGCTGTTATACACCAATTCAAATTGATATATCTGTACGTCTATTTTCATAGAGTGAGATATACCTTTTTGAAATTATGTCTACGACATTTACCTATATCAGTGGATGGTTAGGTAAGGAGCATTAAGCAGCGGTGTAATTCTTCTTAACCATAAGTACAGTTTTCAACCTACGACACACAGTGAATGAGTTATCAGACTCAAGGGACTTATACAGAGTATTGTGTGTTGTCCAGGGTCCATCAGGACAGAGGGGTTGGTCCTCGTACTATATTCGGTTTACTTATGACTTCTCTAGTTTTTAGATAAGTGTTTCGCGGAAACACAGGGTCTGAATTTTGAGAAGTTATAGGTATTTGAATAGAGTAAAGAACCAGGTATCGCAAGTATCGGGATTCATCAAAGTGATAGAAGATGTGGATACTTGTGTATGGTATTCAGTTGATAGTAATGACTAAGAGAACTTGCTTCTCTTTCAGGTTACTCATAATTGGAAGCATTCCTAAGTTAAGTAACGCTGATCGGCCTCCTTCCATTTAGTTGACATGCACTGGAGACAGCTGCATGATTTGAATCTGGTTCATTTAAATCAGTGCCTCTGTTTCTATATTGGATATAGAACAGTTCATATCTTAACGGTGTTAAGGTACGGGGAGTTGTCCGGCTTATGATTAAAACCAGACACTGGACAACTCAAGGCACGTTTCTGTAGTGGCTGTTTGTGGGTTGACCCAGGCTATGACGAGGGTTGATTTTCTGCCATCTGGATGAACAATAGCAATATTGTTCTAGACTCGCCACAGTTTTATTAAAAATGGATTTTTTCAGAAAACAGTAGTGGGAGTATGGTAGAACTGGAAGTGATTCCAGAACCACAAACGATTATTGAAGATTTGATAACGAACCTAAAGATTCAATCTGGATTGACATTCCATTGGCCACTCCGTGATAAGGTGGGTAACTTCAGGCACCCGAGAGGTACTACGGTAGCCTCAAGGACGGTGACAGGGAAGTTCTTGTTTACCCACAATTACCATTGCTGTTGTTCCAGGATGCGAGACCCGGCGGGAGGATGAGTATAGAGTCGTTCTAAACTTGCTTTAGAAGTGTACGTCTATATGACTCTGCCAGAGGGTTGTCGTAGTCAGTGGGAGCAGCGGAAGCATTGGTGGACAGGTAGCTTATATCTATATATAGACTAAAGCAGATGTAGCGGAGATAGATCATCTATTTCTGACGTGACAGTCATGGGTTTGACTTCATCAGAATAGGGGATGGATCTATTGAGAAGGTAGTAGGGTGTGATATCCTGGTATTTGGATGACATACACAGAGTAGGAAAAGAAACTCCTATACTACAATCGGTTATATTTTGGTCGTCACAAAATGGTTTCTCCACAAAGGAAATGGATTTTATATCAAACATACTGGTTACTAGATCTATGGTTTTAGATCTAGATTTGGGTAGTCTCCCAATCTGGGTACTTAGACAGCATTCTAAGGGTATTTAGAATGAACGACTCCTGGCACGGTAGTGTACCTGCAGGTAATGGAGTCACCCTCTCTAAAGGTGTCTTATAGACTAAAGGGGAGAGGGATGCACATGATTGACAGATCACTTGCTCAGGAAATTGAGTCAATCATGAGATGTCAAGTACCACACCAGATGTTGTTCTTGCACTAGATGCAATAAGTTGACATTAATCCAATCCTGGAGAAACAGTCGGAAGCAGTTTTAGAACATAAGTGGATGTTCTAGGGATATGATAACGACAGCCTCATTCGGGAGACAGTTATCATTCCAGGCTTCCAAGGTGACATGGACGACAAGGAGGTTGTCAGAGTTATAGTTTTTCCTTCTGATGAGGGGCAGTATTTTGGACAGATGGTCCAAGGCAATATTGAGGGTGGCATAGCGCAGGATACTGATTAAGTTCGGTTGTCGATACAGTCTAAGAAGTTTGGATTTGGAGTTCATTTATGAGCTAGGTCCCATCAGACATCCAGACACATTCTAAGACAGGTATTGCTCATTTCGGGAGATGGGTTTTCTCCGCGAACTTGAGATATAGAGAGACATAGAAAGAAACAACAAAACGGATCCACTCACTAAGGCTATTTTTCGAACGCAATAGTTTCGCAAACGAGCTTTGTGAGACTGACTAGTAGAGGAGTTGGGTGTTCGGTATCACACGGGATGAGAGTATGCGACATCGCAATAATTAGCCTTGAGTGCAAGTGGGAGATTGTTGGAGATAGTGCCCTCAGAGTCAATTATTAGGTCACAGGTACGTGATTGCAATGATTGATGGAGGACCTATCCCGGTAGGACAGTCTTACTCGAGATGATAGTATGCTATCCGGTTTACCTTTATCATCGTGTACTGCTTTAAGTGACCTAACAAGTCGCTATTACACGTTGGTAGAGCCCCTAGGATTCTTGCTTGACCACCAGCAGTATGAGGGCGATCATATAAGTGGGAGCTGGGGGTCTATAAGCATATCCTTAAATGGTCCCTAGTCGTGTGAGTTTCGAGACATGGCATCGATACTCCTGAGTAGACTAGTGTATACAGTCGAGACCCCGACGAGGGGCGGTGGCCGGTCTCACAAGCCACTGGTGTCAGTTGGATCACCTAAGATGTATACAGGTGCTCATTGGGTTATGAGTACACCGGACAGGACTCGCCGGGAACATGCTAGTTGGTCATATACCAGACGTCAGATGGCAGTTCCCTGGTGACATGTGTGCAGGTTAGTTCATCGACCTGGGGATCGTCATTTGTCGTGTGTGAGTTCCCACTGTACTTTGATTACTACCCTACCACGGCTCAAAAGAGTCGTGCAAACAGGTTTTAGTTGGGTACAGTCCCGAGCCACATGGAGGCAGTGAGCGCATCTTCAGGGGTTCGTCTCTCCCGGTATTGGGGGTGAGGTCGTGCTGTGTCTAGGAGAGCCATTACACGAAGCCCTCGGCCGAGGCAAGGAGATTTACTGGTAGGTATTCCAGTAGTATCTCAGGGTGTTCTGGGCTACACTCCGACACGACTTGTACCGCTTTTGGGGGTCTGACTTTTACCAACCCCCTAGGCCCGCCATGCGATACTCATAGACGAACGGACCGGACTGTACGGATATTGTCACTGACAGGCTCAGTAGGGTTGTCAGGCTGAGTTCGCTCACAGACGTCCCTTTTAGTCAGTACCTGGTAGCCCGTTACGTATTGGCTTACTAGTGGTTAAATCCACAACCAAGGTGTTGACGAGTCTTTAGAGTCCCCCACATTCAGTTACTCAGCTTTCGGGCGAAAGGTTGTAGAGGCCGTATGGAGATATGGCAAGGTCCGATCAGATACGTGCGATATTGCACGGATCAGGATCGGACAGTTTGAACTATAGGCCGTATGGTAATATGGCAGGGTTCGATCAGATGCGTGCGGTATTGCACGGATCAGGATCGAACAGATATTACTGGCCGGTTTTGGTATAAGCCGGATTATAGTATAGTACAGTGGAGATTTTGTCTCATTGCATTTGTATTTCGGTCGGAATACAGATGCGGGTGTGTATGCACACTATCGGGGTTTTCCTGTAATTTATTACGGGACCAGTTTTCTGGAGTTGCTGGTTTGCTTTCCGTTTCGGCCAATTTCCTTTGTATCGTTCATTGGCCGAAGTTTGGTGGAGGAGGGCTTATTTGCATTGCTGCAAATAAGTGTTTATGGAGGGGGTTCTTTGCATATATTTATATCATGATGGTTTCATGATGGAGCCCATCCTTTGACTCTTTCTTTTCCATGATGGCTTGACCATTGTAGGTTATGATTGGCTTTTGGAGTGTTGGGTTTTGTTCTCTCATCATCACTTTTCATCATTGCATTCCACCCACCCCTTGACATTGCTCTCTCTCTCCAATCACACAAAAGAAAAAGGGGGGCCGGCTATTCTTTGTATGGGATTTTATTTTTCATGAGAGGGTGGGATTTTTGTATCTTAAGCTTTGAGAAATCCCTACTACTCCCTCTCCAAAAGTATATTTCAATTCCTCCACAAAAGGCAACTCCATAATCCCAAATGAGACATGAGTTCCACACTACATTCTACAGCAAACCTTGGGCACGTCGACTAGCCAGCTTCGTGCCCGAGTTGCCTCGGCATTGAGGTGGGAGCCCGTAAAAGAAGTAGGCGATCTGGTGCACTTCCGGCGACGAGGAGGAGACGGGACATTCCGCAGAAGATTGGGATGACGACGAGAAGACCGGAGGACTCGGATCTGTCGGTATATCTCTCTTCCCTTTCTTGTAGACAGCTAGGACTAGTTAGTGGTTCGATCCAGGTATTAGTGCGCGGCGGTTTGCCAAGTTCAAGTAAAAATCAAAGTTTATCACCGCTTCCACATTTGGTTGTCGGATTGATGGCCGGGGCGCCGCCGTGCACTTACAGTATCTACATCTTCGATCACCTTGAAGAATCCCGATACTTGCAATACTTGGTTCTCTACTTTGTTCAAATACCTATAACTTCTCAAAATTCGGACCCTGTGTTTCCACGAAACAGCTGTCTAAAACCTAGAGAAGTCATAAGTAAACCGAATATAGTACGAGGACCAACCCCTCTGTCCTGATGGACACTGGACAATATACAATACTCTGTATAAGCCCCTTGAGTCTAGTGACTCATTCACTGTGTGTCGTAGGTTGAAAACTGTACTATGGTTATGAAGAATTACACCGCCGTTTAATGCTCCTTACCTAACCATCCACTGATATAGGTAAATGTCATGGACATAATCTCAAAAAGGTATATCTCACTCTATGAAAAATAGACGTACAGATATATCAATTTGAAATTGATGCATAACAACGGATATTCAAAACCAAATATTTGCCAACCGGCAAACAACCCAGGTGACTTCCTCAAATATCACCAATTACAACGAATCCCGATATAATGAAGATGATCACCTAATTCCCAATAACTTACTCCCACTCATCATCTGTAAAACCATACAGATGTGAGAATCATACCTGGTAAATACATACCCTGGAGCAAGTGTCAAATCGGGAAATCAGTTTTCATTTAACAGTACACAGTGAAACTGAAACATTGAAATGTTTCGATGGGGTATCCTGGTATTCCTAGTAATGCCTCTACCATTATCCAGATTCACAACTGTAACCGTATATCTCTTTGCCATCTGTCCAAATCCCTTTATATGTCTTTAGTCATTACCTTCTGCACACCCCTTTAGGCCAAATGGTTTTCTTCCTTCCCTATCGTTCGGCACCAGCCTATGGTTTGGAAGAAAACTATCCAATAAGCATAATGGGTGTACTGTCCTAATCCTAGGAGAACTCGCAATACGAGAGAAGGTGAAGACAAAAGACAACCGAATAAACCTTATTCCTATTTCTCCTGAACCAGAATCCATCCCCAAACTAGAACAAGTTCCTTTCGAGTTCGTATATAACCATACGATGGAGTATCCAAATAAACTGTGGATCTTCGTAGTGATATGGAGTGTCCTGGAGAAATACAAAGGTGATTTAGGATTGGCGAAGAAATACTTGGTTTGGTCGTGAATGGCAGTCGCAATTTACTTTGCCCTCTTACTAATCCCTTACTTTGTCTTAACTTCATACCTTCTGTACACCATCGTTATGCTAATTGGTTTTCTTCATTCCACGCCGTTCGGCACCAGCCTAAGCTTCGGAAGAAGACTATCCAATTTGCATAATAGGTGTACTATCTCCTAAGCCAAGGTGTACTCGCAACCTGAGAGAAGGTAAAAGGAAAAGACAACTGAATAGTCCTATTCGTTTTCTCCAGAACCGGAAACCATCCTCGAATAAATTCCTTCGAGTTCGTATCTAACCATACGATGGTTTTGTCCAATGGAAGTGGACGTTCGTAGTAATACGGGGTGTCCTGGAGAAAAGAGTAAAAGTAGGAGTGGCAATGAGGTTAGCGACTCTGACAATCCAAAAGCCAGTGTTAAGAAGGTTCGGTCAACTTGGTCACCGAGTCATTGTCTAGGGTCGGGTCATTGGTCGCTGCCAAAGAGAGAGAGAAAAGAAACACTCAGCGTGCACTCTAACCTAGATCAGAATGGTTATCACTTTATCTTATCTGGAAACCTCCGACTGTAACGTCAAATTCTTCCCCAAACCTGAAAGAAGAATTAGCCGGGATCACCCGAGGAGTAAACCAACTCATCAGTGGGAATCGGGATCCAACTATCATCGCATGATAACTTGACGGAATCCACTCAAGTCACCACACTCCAGAAGGTATGCGCATATCTGGCAAGTTTCAGTTCTTTTGAAACTCCCGATGTGATTTTTACCCCTAGGACCCAAATGACCTTGACGAATAATCAACAAATCAAAAGGTCCTAGTCAAGTTCAACCCATCGTTATCTTGATTGCGTTAAACCCACCCGCACGACCCTTGACGAATAATCAACAAAGTCGCACGACTGTCCTAACCAATCTACATATCCATGCGACAGAAAGCATTACAGAGCTACCGCACACTACGCCTCGGCGAATAGCAACGGCAAACGTAGCGCGAATACTATGCAATACTAATCCGAAATGACGGAGGGCTACGAATGGTTTTTGGCGAAAAACCTTTTACCGTAATGAACTTGATATCGTTGAAGGAACTGGATAACTTTTTATAAAAATATAGTGACGAAAACCTTTACTAAAGAGGTCACTCCCGGTGAAGGGATCTCGGCTCTTTCCCCGTAGAATGAGGTGCAGGATATTCCAACTGAATACCACGATGCAAAGCAAAAGGCAATCGGCTATAGTGAAGTTATTGCCCTGAAGCAAACTTCTGTCCAAGGGGTCACTCCCGGTGAAGGGATCTCGGCCCTTGCCTCGTCGACTGAGGAGCAGGATATTCCAACTGAATACCACGATGCAAAACAAAAGTGAACGTCCTTGCAACAACAGCTTTTTGAAAAATGTTCCAACAACATCAGAATAGGTTTGTTTAACTTGCATTGATCCGAATCAACGCAGTCCCATCAATTGATCACACCACAAAGAACGAAAATATACTGATGTACGTATATGCCATCCGCAATCGCCACTGGGTCCCGTCATTACCCGTTAGGTTAGCTAACTAACGACAGAGCGGGGACTGCACTAGCGCGGATGCAAAACATATACAACATCTACTAATATATATACCAATATATTATATTCGCTCAAGGCGTGATAAAATGCAACATCACATAAATGTACAGCATCACAGAACAATACAGATATCTGGAAGCGCCGGGTTTCACAGAGCCGCTGCTGAAACCCGACGTTCTCCTGGTCGTGTGGATAGCCTGTGCAATGAAATCCTAGACCCCTACGAGCGCGGCAAGTCACCCGCCAAAACCTGAAGCGAGGCAGCCCCCTTCAGCACCGTGAATGGACTACCCAGCACTTCACGGAATCCGGTAACTTGGGCACCCCTCCTGGGTCAACCTGTACCCCCTGCGAGTGCGGCGAATAGCCGCCAATCCTAGAGTGAAGCCCCGTCCGTCTCAATGCCATGAGATGCGGGCCCGTTGCCCTCTAGAACCCGGCTATCCATGCACCCCTCCGCGGGGTAATCCTAGTACAGAAAGTAAAATATACATACAAAGGGTACATCGACCGCAACCAGGTCGTGCCCCAAAAGAATAATACAAACAGGCATTGACGGCAGTCCACATGTCGGACGCTCGCCCCGCAATATCAAATGTACATATAAAACAAAACTGTACTAACATTGCATCCAGGCTATCCCCTACGACCGATCCGCAACATCACAGCAAAATCACAAGACATCAACGTGAATGTCACGTTCGCAAATTCGTCCAACCGGGCTATAGCAGTTAGACAGGATTTACCGATCAAGTGACATTCACGGTCGCAGATATAATGTAAATACTGTGAACCAATGTGTTTAAAATTTTCCGATCGATCAAATTATAACAAGTGGGCCCCAAGTACTACTGTTGCACATCAAGAAATTATGGGCCCAATATTAATGTTCCAAAACCCCTAAAATCACCCCAGAAGCCCACTGAAAAAGTTTGACCAATTGAACTTTCCAAACTGCGGCGGAACCACGGCCCAAGGAGGGCTTTTGCCGCGGTTCCGCGCTTCGCTTGAATGATCAATTTGTCGAATTTCTCCAGTAGTCTTATAACTTCCAGTACATTAGTTTTTTACAACCTGAAAAAAATTTCGACTCCAAAAAATTTCAACAGAAAACTGATGTGGTGAAAAATGCGGTTTTGGGATTTTTGTTCGATCGGAATTGTAAAACACATTAGACAAAGCTAGACTTGGTTAATGGCGTGTCTCTGATACCATGTTGCGCCACGGCAGCGCCCCGGCCGTCTATCCGAGGCCAAAATGCGGAATCAAAAATTTTCTTAACTTTCAAACTGGCGCTACCGCGGACAATAAACCCGGATCGTAACCATTAACCTAATGCTAGCAATCAAGAGAAAGGGTGAGAGATATACCGAGTGATCCGAGTCCTCCGGTCTTCTCGTCATCGTCCCGATCTCCCGCGGAAACTCCGGTTGTCGCCTCCTTGCCGAAAGGGCACCACATCGTCTGCATCTTTTACGGGCTCCCACCTCAATACCGAGGCAACTCGGATGCGAAGTTGGCTAGCCGACGCGTCCAAGATTTGCTGTAGAATGTAGTGTAGTGGCTTGTCTCTTTGGGGTTTATGTTGCCACTGGGGGATGGAAGAATCAAAGAACTTTGGAGAGGGGTTTATGATTTTGGAGCATACAAATGAGATGATCTAATTTCCCTCATCCAAAAATGAAATCCTCTCTCTCTCTCTTCTCAAGTGGCCGGCCAAAACATGTAGGGAATTAACAAGGGGGTAGCACAAGGAAGGTGAGTGTAGGAAACATGAAGGGGTGACCACATCCAAAAGGAATGATAACAAGGTCAAATCCATTCAAATCAACTCTAATCTCATAAAGTAAGCCATCATGAAAAAGCATAGATGCTTAACATATCATAATGCCACAAGTGCAAGAAACCACCTCCACAAATGTTATTTGCAAACTTGCAAATAACCCCCTCCATCGGAAAAGTCCGGCAGGGAAAGAATAAAGGAAAACAGGCCGGAACGGAATGCAAACTGGCAACTCCAGAAAACTGGTCCTGTAATAAATTACAGGAAAAACCCCGATACTGTGCATACACACCCCATCTGTATTCCGACCGGATACAAATGCAATGAGACAAAATCTACACTGTACTAAACTAGGATCCGGCTTAAACCAAAGCCGTCTAGTAATATCCGTTCGATCATGATCCGTGCAATACCGCACGTATCTGATCGAACCTTGCCATATATCTATACGGCCTCTGGTACAAACCGTCCGATCCTGATCCGTGCAATACCGCACGTATCTGATCGGACCCTGCCATATCTCCATACGGCCTCTACAGCGTTTCGCCCGAAACTTGAGTAACTGAAAGTGTGGTGGACTCTAAAGACTCATCAATACTATGGCTATGGATTTAACCACTAGCACGTCAGAGGTATAAGCCAATACGTGACGGGCCACCAGCTATTGACCAAAAGAAACGTCGATGAGCGAACTCATCCTGACACCCTACTGAGCCTGTCGGTGACAATATACGTACAGTCCGGTTCGTTCGTCTATGAGTATCGCATGGCGGGCCTAGGGGGTTGGTAAAAGTCAGACCCCCAAAAGCGGTACAAGTCGTGTCGGAGTGTAGCCCAGAACACCCTGAGATACTACTGGAATACCTACCAGTAAATCTCCTGCCTCGGCCGAGGGCTTTGTGTAATGGCTCTCCTAGACACAGCGCGACCTCACCCCCAATACCGGGAGAGACGAACCCCTGCAGATCCGCTCACTGCCTCCATGTGGCTCGGGACTGTACCCAACTAAAACCTGTTTGCACGACTCCTTTGAGCCATGGTAGGGTAGTAATCAAAGTACAGTGGGAACTCATACGAGACAAATGACGATCTCAGGTCGATGAACTAACCTGTACACATGTCACCAGGGAACTGCTATCTGACGTCAAGTATAAGACCAACTAGCATGTTCCCGGCGAGTCCTGTCCGGTGTACTCATAACCCAATGAGCACCTGTATACATCTTAGGTGAACCAACTGAAACCAGTGGCTTGTGAGACCGGCCACTGCCCCTCGTCGGGGTCTCGACTGTATACACTAGTCTACTCTGGAGAATCGATGCCATGTCTCGAAACTCCCACGACTAGGGACCTTTTAAGGATGTGCTTATAGACCACCAGCTCTCACGTATATGATCGCCATCATACTGCTGGCAGTCAAGCAAGAATCCTAGGGGCTCTATCAGCGTGTAATAGCGACCTGTAAGGTCACCTGAAGCAGTACACGATGATAAAGGTAAACCAGATAGCATACTATCATCCTGAGTAAGACTGTCCTACTGGGACAGGTCCTCCCTCAATCATTGCAATCACGTGCCTGTGATCCAATAATTGACTCTGAGAGCACTATCTCCAACAAATAACTCATCCGAACTCCAACAGAGCCTATCTATGACAATCTCCGATACAGTCCGGTCTGTTCGTCTAAGAGTATCGCATATCGGGCCTAGGGGGCGGTAGATGTCAGACCCCTAATAGCGGTATAAGTCGTGTCGGAGTGTAGCCCATTACACCCTGAGAAACTACTGGAGTACCTACCAGTAATTCTCGCTTGCCCTGGCCAGGGACTTTGTGTAATGGCTCTCCAACACGGCACGATATCAACCCCCAATACCAGGAGAGACGAATCCTATCTAACCGCCACTGCCTCCAAGTGCTTCGGGACTGTACCCAACTACTACATGTTTGCACGACTCCTTTGAGCCGTGGTAGGGTAGTAATCAAAGTACAGTGGGAACACACTCGAGGCGAAGTGGCAGTGTCAAGTCGACAGACTAAGTTGTACTCATGTCACCTGGGAACTGCTATCTGACGATAGGTATTTTACAAACCAGCAGTTCCCAATGAGTCCTGTCCGGTGTACTCATAACCTAATGAGCACCTGCATACTATCTCTAGTACGACGTACTAATGGCTGTGGGACAGACCATTTCCCATGCTGGGATGAGAAGCGCATACACTAGTCTGCTCTGTAGTATTGAGGCCCTGTCTCGACAGTCCTACGACTAGGGACCTGTATAAGGATGTGTTTACAGACTACCCAGCCCCCACTAGTGTGACTTCCATCACAACGCTGGTAATCAAGCAATAATCCTAAGGGCTCTACTAATATGTATAAGCGATATGTTAAAAGAAACACATGCACATATTGAAGTAGAAACAAACCAGGTAGCATATTACCATTTTTAGTAAGACTGTTAATACAACTGTTAATATCCCAAGCTTCCATTAAGTAATATACAAACTAGTATGATACAATAATGGCCTCTGGGGCATATACACTAACATGCTCCTACTCCGTTTCTCCTGAACTAGGAAACCTCTGTGTAGGACTCTAAAGACTCGTCAATACGCCGGCAGTAGGTGATTGTCATATCAAACACCCACAAGCTGCAAGCGGCCAGCTAAACGTAACAGCCTCCCGGGTATTGAGCGACCAGAAGATCAACAAGCAAGCCTGTACATACTCCTGCGAATCCAATCAGTAACACTACCATACAGTCCGGTCTCTTTGTCTGATATGTCGCATATCCAGTCTAGGGGTTGTAAACGTCAGACCCCAGTAACCGATAAGTCGTGTCGATGTGAGGCTCATAACGGATCGAGAAACTACTGATAACACTTACTATTAGATCTCCATATCTGCCCTGGCCAGGGACTTCCAGTTATAGCCAATCGAACACAGCGCAACATCAACCCCTAACACCGGGAGAGGCGAAACCCCTACTATCGCTCCTTGACTCCATGTGATTCGCGACTGTACCCAAAAGCCACCGTTTTGCACGTTCTCATGAACGTGGTAAGGTGGAAATCAAAGCACAGTGGGAATCACACAAGACACCATGACGATCTCGGGTCTACTGACTAACCTGTACCAGTGTCACCGGAGAGCTGCTATCTGACGATAGGTATAATACCATCTAGGAGTTCTCGGCGAGTCCGTTCAGTGTACCTAGTCTCCACTAAGCACCCGTGTACCATCTTTGATGTCAAACACTAATGGATGTGGGATCATCCATCGCCCATCATATGGGTCAAGATGCGTATACGCTAGTCTACTCTGGATTATCGATACACCCTCTACTAGGAACAATTATAGGATGTACTCGTGGACTACCCTGGCCCCACTAGTATGATCTGCATCATAGTACTAGTAGTCAAGTACCTATCCTAAGGGCTTTATCAACATGTGAGAGCTAGATATTGTTCCGATACAAGTCTACACGTTAAGACAAAGTGAAACCAGATAGCATACTATCATGTCGTGCAAGAAAGTCCTCTCTATATATATCCAAGCATCCACTATAATATACATCATTTGTACAACAATGGCCTCTAGGGCATATACATAACTAACAATCTCCCGCTTACACTATGGCCAACTGATGTAGTATCTCATACCCAACATCCCGGAAGAGTCTCTCAAATTGTATATGGGGTATGGCCTTCGTGAGTGGATCTGTGTTGTTATCCTTCATGTCAACTCTCCTGACCTCAATCTCCCGGCGATCAACTATCTCCCGGATCAGGTGATACCGCCTCAGAATATGCCTGGATATCTGATGGGACCGGGGTTCCTTGGCCAAAGCCACAGCTCCATTATAGTCACAATACAGAGGTATTGGATGCTCAATGGACGGAACCACACCATGTTCAGTGATGAACTTCTTCATCCAGACAGCCTATTTGGCAGCATCGTTGGCAGCGATGTATTCAGCCTCCATCATCGAGTCTGCCATGGTTTCCTTTTTGGAACTCTTCCAACAAAGAGCCCCTCCATTGAGGGTAAAGACAAAACCCGAGTGCGACTTAGAGTCGTCATTATCACTTTGGAAGCTCGAATCGGTAAAGGACTCCACCTGGAGTTCTCCGTTACCATACACTAAGAACATCTCTTTTGCCCTTCTCAAGTACCTGAGAATGTTCTTCACAGCTGTCCAGTGATTCTCTCTAGGATCTACTTGATACCTGCTCACTACACTTAGTGAGTATGCTACATCGGGTCTGGTACATAGCATCGCATACATGATAGAGTCTACTTCCGAAGCATAGGGTATCCCTTGCATGCGAGCTCTCTCCAAATCAGTCTTAGGAGACATATCTTTGGAGAGAGTGAGTCCAGAGATCGTGGGTATATTCCCACGCTTGGATTCTTCCATACTAAACCTCTTTAGTATGCTGTCAATGTACCTGGATTGGGACAATCCCGGTATCCTTCAAGATATATCTCTATAGATCTTAATCCCCAAGATGCAGGAGGCATCACCTAGATCATTCATTGAGAATCTTTTTGATAAGAAGAGCTTGACAGAGTGCAGCATAGAAACATCATTTCCTATCAGGAGTATGCCATCCACGTACTATACGAGGAAGATAACCTTACTCTTTGCCAGCTTCTTGTATATATAAGGTTCATCTAAGTTTTTGATGATGTCAAACTCTTTGACTGCCACATCAAAACAGATGTTCCAATTCTTCAATGCCTGCTTCAACCCGTAGATGGATTTAAGCAGCTTGTAGACCTTTCCGCTGCTCCCACTGTCTACGAAGGCCTCTGGCTGAGTCATGTACACGCACTCTTCTAAATCACCATTTAGAAAGGCGGTCTTAACATCCATATGCCAGATTTTGTAGTCATGGTATGCAGCAATGGCAAGTAGGATCCGGATGGACTTAAGCATAGCCACTGGAGAAAAGGTTTCGTCATAATCCACACCTGGTCGTTGACGAAAACCCTTTGCAACAAGTCTAGCTATGAAAGTCTCAACTTTTCCATCTACACCAGGTTTCTTCTTAAAGATCTATTTGCTTCCAATGGGTTTTACCCCTTCATGAGCAATTTCCAAAGTTCATACTTTGTTGGTGTACATGGATTCCATGTCAGATCGCATTGCACCCAGCCATTTCACAGAGTCCCCACTCGTAATGGCCTGCTCGAAACTGGTCGGGTCATCATCTTCCATGATACAATCCTCTCTCCCACCATCTATGAGAAAACCATAGTATCTCTCAGGTGGATGAGGAACCCTACTAGATCAGCGGAGAGGCTGGGGTTCGTCGGGAACTATCGAATCCTCTAGTTCCACTAAATCTTCAGTTGTAGTTTGTGCTGCTGAAACTTCTTCCAGCTCTACCTCTTTTCCACTAATTTCCTTTGCAAGAAATTCCTTTTCTAAAAAGGTGGCATGTCGAGAAACAAAAATCTTTTGTTCCTCAGTGTGGTAGAAGATATACCCTTGTGAGTTTTTGGGATATCCTACAAACTTGCACAGGACAGACCTTGCCTCGAGTTTGTCCAGATTGTGCCTTTTGACATAGGCAGGACAACCCCATATCTTAACATAATTAAGAGATGGTCTCTTCCCCTTCCATATCTCATATGGAGTGGTAGGCACTGATTTGGTAGGGACCATATTCAATAGGTGTATGGCTGTCTCAAGCGCATACCCACAGAAGGAAATAGGCAACTCAGCAACGCTCATCATAGAGCACACCATATCTAATAGGGTGCGGTTCCTCCGCTCCGACACACCGTTGTGCTGTGGTGTATAAGGAGGAGTGAGCTGAGAGAGAATCCCATTCTCTTTTAAATAATCCCGGAACTAATTGCTCAAGTATTCTACTCCTCGATCAAATCGAAAGATCTTAATGCTTTTACCCGTTTGGTTCTTAACTTCGTTCTTATATTCTTTGAATTTCTCAAAAGCTTCAGACTTGTGTTTCAACAGGAACATATGTCCGTATCTTAAGAGATCGTCAGTGAATGTAATGAAGTACGAAGAACCATTCCAGGCATGTGTAGACATGGGACCACATACATCACTATGTGTCAGTCCCAAGAGTTCCGTAACTCTTTCTCCGTGTCCACTAAACAGAGTTTTGGTCATTTTCCCTTTGAGACATGACTGGCAAGTGTAATAAGATGAAAATTCGAACGGATTCAAATATCCATCCTTATGCAACTTAGCTAGTCGTGTCGCATTGATATGACCTAGTCTGCAATACCACAAGAAGAATTCGTTCATTTCTGAACTCTTCCTCTTGTGTGGGTTTTGTATATTAAGAACTGTAGTTTGATTTAGAACGTATATGTCATTATTTAACGAGCCTGATCCAATCAACTTTTTATTCAGGAAGATGTTCATAACATTATCCTGTACTACAAAATTATATCCTTCTTTACTTAATAAAGAAACTGATATAATGTTGCATATCAGGTTCGGTATGTAAAAGCATTCGTTCAGAATCAATGTTTTACAACTTGGTAATACAAGGTGTTATTCACCATCTTCTTTGGCTGCAACATTTGCACCATTCCCTACTCTTACGGAATGATCACCCTCTCCCAGTGCTCTACCTTTCCTTAGCCCATGTAATAGATTATATATGTGGGATCCTGATCCGGTATCCAATACCCAGGACGTAGAGAAAAGAAAGAAACGGTTCTCTGTAACGAACACACCCGAAGAAGATGCATCATCATGTTTATTCTTGGTTTGGGTGCCGTGAGAATCCGCATTTTTCCTTATTTCCTATTCAGTCTTATAACAATTATAAAAAAGAACGGAACCAACGTTCCCCTACTCAGTATAACAAGCGGGTTCAGTCAATACATCCATATTATTATCTTGATTAAGCCTGACATGGTCGCTACCTGGAGAGAGAGTGAAGAAAACACTTTAGCGTATGCTCTTACAATATTAGATTGGTTATTATCTTATCTAATCAGGATGGCTGATTTAGAGAGATTTTATCGAAAAAATAATTAACCGCAATCAAGAACGGCGTCGCATGTAGCTAGCCGATGAGTACGGGTCGGTCCACAGGGATTTTGTGTTTTCCTAGCCGCGCTAACGAGTTAATTCCGATGAATGTTCGGATTGATTTATTAAATCTAAAAACTACCAAATCAAGTTATGCTAAAATTATATAGATTTAAGTCTTGCTAGGGTTAGGCTTAAGGGAAGTTGAGAGATCAAAGGTTTCCTCACCGCTTTCAATACCCTATTTTAGATCAATTAGATGTTATGGTAATTATCCATAAAGTGGATTAGAATCTTTTGGGAAGATGTTTCTTCCTCTAGGTTCTTGTCCTTCCTTTATCGATCCTTACCCTAACCTCCATGGAAAACGCACGCACCCGGTCCTTTATACTACGTTATCACCATTACCTCGAGGGGTAGGGTGCCGCAGGGAGCGGTGTGTGCGCGTATGTATGGAGTTCTAATTCTTAGGTGTGAAGGGATAATAAAGGGGCGAGAGATCTCATCTCTCAAACCTTTCCCTAAGGCTAACCCTAACAAGCGAGGAGACTACTCGCTCATTAGGGGATTAAAAGACATTCTAAATTAAAAGAGAACTAAAGCAAAGAAATAAAAGTAACTTACTAATTTTTATTGATGGCTCTCTCCAAACATCAACGCAGTACAGATCTGAATTTGTGAAATGAAAAGAGGCATGCCCTCATACAAGATTTAGAGTTCCTATTTACAGAGGATAGGAAACCCTAGGGTTACAATGACTCGCATATCTGATTTTACAAAAATACCCCCTAAGAAAAGACCTAGTCAAAGTCCGCGCACCGCCACAATTTTTCCCACCGACACGGGCCTAACCCGGTCGCGGTTCCGCGGCCAATAGCATGCCTTGGCCGTGGTTCCGCGGCCAAGTTGGGTGTTTACTGCTTCAATTTTCTGGTGATGCTTCTTGTCTTGTTTGTATCTCTATTTCTTTGGTTGTTTTCTCAGGTTGGCTTCTAGGTTTCTTCCAGATCTTTCCAGTGAACATTGTAGTGGACTTTTGCCGTTGCTTCGTGACGAAGTCTTGAATCTTGCGCCGCCTTCTACTTTGTGAACTGTTCTTCGTGTAGGCTTTATTTAAGATTCTCTGTTTGTTGGTCAAAAGTCCCTTTTTTGTATCGTCTTTTGTCTTTTTCACTGTTTTCGCTCCAAGAACCTGTAACCTGTATTAAGTAGCAGACATGGGTCAAAAGCACCTGTTTATTTGTAAAATGCATAAGAATGGGGAATATAATAATGCAATATTATGATATGAACAAATACCCCCAAACATATCTTTTCCTCGTCCTCGAGCAAACTTAATTTTTTTTATTCTCGACAAAAAACCTAACCGCACTTTCACAGGGAAACGCGATTGCACTGAGCTCATGCAACAAGCCGTTAAACCTCTAAGTGTCCCTAGTAGGAGGAGTGTTGTCTCCTGAGGGTTTTCAGCGGATACTACCTACAAAATCCTATCAATTTGGCTTTTTCGACTTTAATTCTCCAATTAGGGTTTCTAACAAGAAACTCTATTATCTTCGACTTGCAAATTATCCACCCATATTCTTCACACTTCCTCATCATCTAACTTAAGGTTATATATGTTCTATAGACTTACTTAGCTTTCGGCATTTCCTAAGTTTTTCTTCTAGGGTTCCATCTCCACTTAGGAATTTTTATCAACTCTATTAAAGATACAAGTTCTGTTCTTCACTCCTCTCTCTTATCTAAATTCCAATCACATATCCCTACGTGTTTGTATAAATCACCCCTACACTTGGAAATTCAAATCAAGCAATCATACCCTTGTCCGTTGTCCAAAGTACTTATTAATTGGTGAATTTTTAATTGAATTTTTCTTACACATCCTTCATGCGACCGTTAACACTTCTTGAGGTACCAACAACCGATTACAAAATGCGTTTCCACTTTTAAAGCATAATTCCTAGTCTTGCAACACCTAAGGCTTTAGCAGTGACTCCCAAACCAGTTGGTCTAAGGCACTAGGTGATGAAGCACCCTCGCTAAATATTTTTCTATTTTTGCAGACTTAAGTAATCACAAAAACAAGTGTTCATTTTTTTTTATTCATATTTTTTTCTTTTATTTTCTTCGTACTAAAGACTTTAGACAAGAGCATTTCAAGGTTTCCTCTACTATTCCAAGTTTCAAGGTGCGTGTTAGTGCAATTTGTAGGGTATACATTTTCAGAATTTAGACTTAAGTTAGGAATTATTTTTCAAATTTATACTTTAATAAAAGCATCAATACTTTTCCTTCGTTTTGACTTAGCCCAAGAAGTGAACCCAAAATTTGCCTATTTCTAAATAAACTACAAAGAAATATACTTTCTACCGTTAAACTTTAAGGAAGGTTATTTTTAGGGTTTTTAATTTACTAAGTCTATGATCTAGTTGTTCCTAGCTAGTTAACCTATCTGTCAAACTCTAGTCAAATAAGCCAAAATTGAATACAATAATTTTTATAATTTTCAAAAAATTTCAATTTTTATAGGTTTTCAAATAAATATGTAAATGCAAAAATATACACATGAATGCGAAGGAAGAAGACTTACCGAGAATACCCCCAAACTTAAACTTGACAGTGTCCTCACTGTCATGCTACACCAAGAGAGTCAAAATGTCGGCACTCCCTTGTTTATTTATTTATAATTTTTTTTTCAATTTATTGTTAAAAGAAAAACAAAATATATACAGAAAGGCCCCCCCAAACTTCATTGAAACAATGTTAAACGTTATTGCCAAACTTTGCAAAGACCAAACGTCAACACCAACCGGTCGAAAAATTTATCTGTAAAGAGTATCGGTTGGTGGAAGAATAAGTTGTACCGATCTAAAATGAATTGGGGAAGATAGAAGTGGTGGTATGGAAAGTGTGGAAGTGAATAGATAAGTGGTGGTGATGAATCAAAACGAGAATGTGTATAAACAGCAATCAGTGGAATATGGGCATTCTCGTAGCTTATTAAAAGAAATGGGGGTAGTTCAACTTCTAAAGGAGGAGGTTGACTAACCACACTATCCCCAAGATATTTCTGTGGATCCTTTATCGACTTGGCATCATCCATCTGTTAGTGTATATGCCCTAGAGGCCATTACTGTATCATACTAGTTTGTATATTACTTAATGGATGCTTGGGATATTCACCTTGTATATACAATCTTGCTCAAAATAGTAGTATGCTACTTGGTTTGTCTCTACTTCAATGTGTACTTGTGTTTATTTTACTATATCACTTATACGCATTAGTGGAGCCCTTAGGATCTTTGCTTGATTACCAGCGTTGTGATGGCAGTCACACTAGTGGGGGCTGGGTAATCTATAAGCACATCCTTATACAGGTCCCTAGTCGCAGGACTATCGAGATAGGGCATCGATACTCCGGAGTAGACTAGCGTATGCGCTTCTCATCCCAGTGTGGGAGATGGTCTGTCCCACAGCCATCAGTACGTCGTACTGGAGATAGTATACGGGTGCTCGTTGGGTTACGAGTACACTGGACAGGACTCGTCGGGAACTGACAGGTTGGTATTATACCTATCGTCAGTCATCAGTTCCCAGGTGACATGAGTACAGCTTAGTCCGCTGACTTGACACTGCCACTTCGCCTCGAGTGTGTTCCCACTGCACTTTGATCACTACCCTACCACGGCTCAAAGGAGTCGTGCAAACAGGTGGTGGTTGGGTGCAGTCCCGAAGCACTTGGAGGCAGTGACGGTTAGACAGGATTCGTCTCTCCCGGTATTGGGGGTTGACATCGCGCTGTGTCTAGGAGAGCCATTATACGAGTAGTCCCTGGCCAGGGCAAACGAGATATACTGGTAGGTTTCCAGTGTTATCTCAGGGTGTTTTGGGCTTCGCTCCGGCACGACTTGTACCGCTATTGGGGGACTGACGTTTACCGCCCCCTAGGCCCGCCATGCGATGTATCAGACGAACAGACCGGACTGTACGGAGACTGTCACATTCAGACTCAGTAGGAGTACCGATGGGGTTTCACCTCGTCAGCCTTCTTGTCGACATCTACCTGGGGACCGTTACGCACAGCTAGTGCCGCTTGCGGTCTGTGGTTAAACCCACTGCCAGCGTAGTGTCGAGTCTTTAGAGTCCCACACAGAGGGTATTCGCCTCTGGGCAAAACAGAGTAGAGGTCGCATGGTTTTGCGACAGGGTTCGTTCTCATCCGCGCACTTGTGCACGTTTGGAGTCCGGACAGATATTACCAGCGGGCTCTGGTTTGAGCCGGATACTGGTATAGTATTTGGGGTTGCTTTTATCTCTCAGTGTTCATGTTCCTCGGAACAAGAATGCAGGTGTGTATGCACAGTTATTTGAGGAGGAGGAAGATGATTTCCATTAGGGTTTCGGAACGGGTGCGTATGCACAGTTGACAGTCGTCTTTTTCCAAACCCTAATGGATTTGTATTATATCATTTAATAATATATAATAAAATGAAATTGTGTCATGGTTAGTTTTTGTTGACTTGTTGACCATGGTTGACTTGTTGACCATGGTTGAACATTTGACTACCATCATTACAAATGCAAGATGCCTTTTCATTCTTGCTTTATTCATTTAATGCTTGTAATGATATTAGTCATTCTAAACTATCCATCAAACCTTTTTCATTTTGATTATTATTATTATTTGATTATTCTTTTTTCTTTTGATTATGGTTGCAAAAGGAAAAAGAAAAGCTCATTCCATCATTCTCACTCTCTCTCTTCACTTCATCTTCTTCTTCCTCTAGTCAAGAGAAACCTTCTCATGAGTTGAGAATCCTTCTCTTGAAAAACAAAAGCAAACCCTAGACACTCTCTACTCACTGTAGGATCAAGGGTCTAGCAAGCCGGCGATTCTAGTTTCACTCCAAGTACGAGAAAGAGCCCAAAGGTCGAGCCTTCGAGGTGGATCCATCTTCGACGGGAGAAGGCGACAAAGGAGAACCATCAACCTCTACAAAGTTTGAAGACGAAGGAGTTCAAGTCTAGGTATAACCATCTTCATCCGAGTAGCTAAACTTCTTTAGCTAGGTTGCTAGTTTTAGTTTAGACAACGATCCCGACCTTGCATAGTCCATGTTGCCTCTTGCACTAAAAATTTGATTTTTATACCGTTTCCGCCTCCCCGTAAGAACCGGGGGTCGCAACGTGGACTTACAGTGGTATCAGAGCCTAACTAAACTTAAACTAGCTTGGTAGTGAAGTGTAACGAAGTTCGGAACCGTAAAAAAACCCAAAAACCATATTTTTCAAAACCTGAGTTTCTGTTGAAATTTTTTTGGCTCAAAATGAAAAACTTTATATTTGTAAATTCATCTCAGGGTTTTTTAAAAACACCCATGAAAAACGACACAGAGATTCATCCAAACCGCCGCCCTTCCGCCGCACGAGGTAGGCTCGTGCCGCGGAAGCGCCGCGGTTTGATGTCTTCTCTGCATCGTTTTTCGTGCAGTGTGTGTAGGTGTTGGTTTTGGGATTTTTAAAATATATTATATGTGCCCAGATTTTTCAGAAAAGAAATTTCCTTTTGGGGTCCTATAATTCCGTATTTTTCCGAACTTCACTGCACTTTGACTATGATGGTTATATCTGTGATGCTTGCATGTATTGAACGTCGGCTAATCGCTATAAGACGATTATTCGGGGTTATACATGATCTGTAATGTGCTGGAATGTGTATATGAATGTGTTGGACTGTCGCGGGTGAATAGCCGGGGTGGATGTGAGATGAGCTTTTGTTTTTCTTTCATTCATTGTAAATGTAAATTGATGTAATAATATTATTTGTTTGGCCGCACAACCGGGTCGGGGTTGTAGCCGTCATTGTATAATTCTTTTACTGTTTTTGCTCCTAGGATAGACCCATGGAGGGGTGCACGAACTACCGGGTATGCCGAAGTGTCGAGTGGCCTACTCATGGAGATGAGGGAGGTTGCTACGCTTCGGGTACTTGGCGGGTAGTTTGCCGCACCCGTAGGGGTCTTGGGTGGGGTATTTGGCTATTCACCGCGACCGTGTTATCCGCTTTTCGTTTCAGGCTCGAAAGGATTGTGGATTGCTAGTATATCCAATGCATTCATCTGTGATCTGTAATGTCTACTATTGCTATATCTATAACTATTTAGGCGTTGCTTATGTTTTACAGACGCGCTAGCCCAGCCCCCGCTCTGTCGTTAGTTAAGTAACCTAACGGGTAATGACGGGGCCCAGTGGCGAATGCGAATGGCATAAGCGTACGTCATATTTTGGTTGTTTTCTGCAATGGTAGAATTAAATGATGGGACGCATTAAAAGTACTAATGCAAGAATATCACGCATTAAAAGAACTAATGCAAGATAATAAACCAAGTTAAAGTCGTTGGAACACTTTCGAAAAACCACTCGGTTCTTTTCAAAACTAACTTTTAAAATGCGGAGCTTGAGCCACTCCATTTAAAAGCTATCTCGTTCCATCGACCAAATCAAGTTCACTACGTTCACGGTTTTGCCAAAACCATTCGTAGCCCTCCGTCGTTTCGTATGAATATTCAAATAGTATTCAAGCTGTGTTTGTTGACCTTCGTCAAGGCATAGTGATTGGTAGCTGTTAAGTATTCATATGTAGCATAGATAGATGCGTTGGTTTGGGACACTCACATTACCTTGTTGACCTTCGTCAAGGGTATATGCGGGTGGATTCAAATTAACCTGGATAATGACGGGCAGAACTTGACATGTGACTTATGATTTGTTGACCTTCGTCAAGGTCATAAGAGCATGGGGCAAAAATCCACATCGGGAGTTTCATAAGTACTGAAACTTGCTAGATTTGCATACCATTTGGAGTGTGGTGATTCTGGTAGGATTCCTTCAGTTTCGTCACGCGATGATATTTGGATCCCGATCCTACTGTGAGTATATGCTACTCCTCGGGAAATTTCTCACTTAACAATCAATGCTATAAACCTAGTAGGTGCCTAGAAAGGTGTTAGCGGGGCTACGCCCCCAGGGAAAAGAGGTTCTTTAATTAAGGAACTTCGCGAAAGCGTTGGAAAACCTCCCTCGAAGTACCGACACCGGCCTGGCTGAACGGTTAAGCAAGTATTGTACGGTGGGACTGATCCTGGCTAATTCTTCCTTTATGGTTTGAGGAGGGATTCGAGAAACAGTGGGAGCCATCCTGTTTAGACAAACTAAAAACCACTCTAAACTTGCAAGAGCATCATGCTGAGTGTTTCTTCTTCTCTCTCCTAATTGCAGCGACCAATCAACATGACTGGACTTAAGTTATTCCTAGATAAAAACAAGCTGACAGGGCCAAACTACAAAGATTGCCTCAGGAATGTCAAGATAGCAATCACTTATGACAAGCTGGGGTATCTTCTTACCACCAAAGCTCCCCCTGTCCCTGGTCCAACTTCCAGCGTCGCGGATAAGGAAATCCGCAAGACTTGGGAGATTGATAGCGCGAAGGCCAAGTGCCTCCTGCTTGCCTCGATGGACAACGAACATCAGAGGAGGCATGAGAATATGGACATGGAGTCCATATTGCTTCATACAAAAGAACTGTATGGAAAGCAATCACGTATCGCAAGATACGAAGCGTCGAAAAAGTTGTTTTCGACAAGAATGGCCGTCGGATCATCAGTAGCCGAGCACGTGCTAAAGATGATCGGCTACATTGAGGAGCTCGCTGACCTAGGGATCACATTGGAGAGTGAGCTATATACAGATATAGTTCTCCAGTCCCTTCCTTCCACTTACGCCCAGTTTATAATGAACTTCAACCTACAAGAAAAGGAGGTTGAACTTTCAGAGCTCCTCAACCTGCTGAGGAGCGCAGAGGGCACCCTACAGAAAGGTAGGGAAACATCCACTTTGTTTGTAGGAGGAACATCTTCTTCTAGGTCCAAGGCGAAAGCCAAGGGAAAGAAGAAGAAAGCCCCCGCCAAACCAAGGGGCGGTGTTAGTAAAGTGGATACGAAGGGAAAAGGTAAAGCAACAAAGATAGCGGGGAAGCTTGTGGATAAGGAAGAATGCTTCTTTTGTCATAAGAAAGGACACTGGGAGAATGATTGCAGGGCCTGGAAGGCCAGAACACAGGAATTGAAGCAGGTTGCAGTTTCAGCTTCAGGTGTGTATGTTATTGAAAACTGTCTTTCTATAAACTCTACTTCCTGGGTATTGGATACCGGATCAGGATCTCATATCTGTAATTCTTTGCAGGCGTTGAGAAACCGTAGTGTTTTGAAAGCAGGTGACATGACCCTCAGAGTTTCAAACGGAGCTAGCATGGATGCTAAAGCCGTGGGGGACTATCACCTGGGAATGTCAGATGGACATGTTTTGGTTTTGCGTAATTGCTTTTTTGTACCCAACGCAACTTGTAATATCATTTCTGTATCTTTAGTTTCTAAAGAAGGTTATGAATTTGCGTTTGTAAGTAATGTTGTAAACATTCGCCTTAATCAAGTTTTGATTGGGTCAGGTACTTTGAGTAATGGGATATACGTGTTAAACCAACCACAGATTTTTAATGTCCAGAATACACACAAAAGAAAGTCTCCAGAAATAAACCAGACTTTCTTATGGCATTGTAGATTGGGTCACATCAATGAGAGAAGGTTGACGAAGTTACATACAGAAGGGTATTTGAATGCGTTCGAATATCAGTCGTATGCCACTTGTCAATCCTGTCTCAAGGGAAAGATGACAAAGACTCCATTTACTGGACATGGAGAAAGAGCGAGCGAGCTCTTGGGACTCGTACACAGTGACGTGTGCGGTCCAATGTCTACACATGCCCGAAGCGGACATTCTTACTTCATTACTTTTACGGATGACTTCTCAACGTACGGTTATGTTTTCTTAATGAAACATAAGTCCGAGGCTTTTGAAAAATTCCAGGAGTATAAGAATGAAGTAGAGAAACAGACCGGCAAAAGTATTAAGATTCTAAGATCGGATCGAGGTGGAGAATACTTAAGTGCCGAATTCCTGAATTACTTAAAAGAGAATGGTATTCTCTCTCAGCTTACTCCTCCATACACTCCGCAACATAACGGTGTATCGGAGAGACGGAACCGAACCCTATTGGATATGGTTCGGTCCATGATGAGTAACGCTGAGTTGCCGCGATCATTCTGGGGATATGCAATAGAAGCAGCTGCGTATCTCTTGAACAAGGCTCCCACCAAGACTGTGCCTACCACCCCTTATGAGATGTGGACTGGGAAGAAACCCTGTCTCAAGTATCTTAAGGTATGGGGATGTCCAGCTTTTGTAAAAAGGCAGCATGCGGACAAGCTTGAGGCACGTTCAGTACAGTGTAAGTTTGTGGGATACCCAAGGAACTCCAGGGGGTATCTTTTCTATTCCGCTGAGGAACAAAAGGTTTTTGTTTCTCAGCATGCCCGCTTCTTGGAAACTGAGTTTTTGGAAACCCAGATAAGTGGGAGCACAATAGAACTGGAAGAAGTTCCAGAACCACAGACTGTTACTGAAAGCTTAGTGGAACCAGAGGGTTCAACAGAACAGGACATTCCTACGCCGCTCCGCAGAAGTAGTAGGCAGTCTCATCCGCCCGAGAGATACTGCGGTTTTCTCATAGACGGGGATAGAGAGGATTGCATCATAGATTATGATGAGCCTACTAGCTTCCAGCAGGCCGTTCAGAGCATTGACTCAGTGAAATGGCTGGATGCAATGCGGACCGAAATGGAGTCCATGAGGTATGGACGTTGGACATTGCTCCAGACGGGGTAAAACCCGTAGGATGCAAGTGGATCTTCAAAAGGAAGATTGGTGTAGATGGACAGGTTGAGACCTATAAAGCTAGGCTGGTAGCAAAGGGTTTCCGTCAAAGACCTGGCTTGGACTATGACGAAACCTTTTCTCCAGTAGCCATGCTGAAATCCATTCGGATCCTTCTTGCCATCGCTGCCTTCCACGATTATGAGATCTGGCAAATGGACGTAAAGACAGCTTTTCTAAATGGAAATTTAGAGGAGTGTGTCTATATGGACCAGCCAGAGGGCTTCATTCAGAGTGGGAGCAGCGGAAAGGTGTGCAAGTTGCTTAAGTCCATCTATGGACTGAAGCAGGCATCGCGGAGTTGGAACATCTGCTTTGATGAGACGGTCAAGGAATTTGGCTTTATCAAAAATCCAGATGAACCATGCATCTATAGTAGATTTGTAGCGAGAACTGTAGTATTCCTCGTTTTATATGTGGATGACATTCTCTTAATAGGAAATGACATTCCTATGCTACAATCTGTCAAGGGGTTCTTGTCACACAGGTTCTCCATGAAAGACCTGGGTGATGCCTCATACATCCTGGGGATCCGGATCCATCGTGATAGATCCAAGAGGATATTGGGACTTTCTCAGTCCAGGTACATCGACACCATAATGAAGAGATTCAGTATGGAAGATTCCAAGCGCGGTAACCTACCGGCTTGTCACGGGATCACCCTCTCTAAAGAGATGTCTCCCAAGACTGATTTGGAGAGGGATCGCATGTCTATTATACCCTACGCTTCTGCGGTAGGCTCTATAATGTATGCGATGTTGTGTACCAGACCGGATGTAGCTTATGCACTGAGTGTGGTAAGCCGGTATCAGTCAAACCCTGGGGAGAAACACTGGATAGCGGTAAAGAACATTCTCAAGTACCTGAGAAGGACTAAGGAGATATTCTTGGTCTATGGCGGAAAAGACCTCCAGATCGAGGCCTTTGCTGACTCCAGCTTCCAGAGTGACAAGGATGATTCCAAGTCCATGTCGGGTTTTGTCTTCACCCTCAATGGAGGGGCGGTGTGTTGGAAGAGTTCCAAACAGGATACCGTTGCAGACTCGACGATGGAAGCGGAATACATCGCTGCATCTGATGCCGCAAAAGAAGCTGTCTGGATGAGGAAGTTCTTGAAAGAACTTCAGGTGGTTCCGTCCATTGTTGATCCAATACCTCTGTATTGCGACAACAATGGGGCTATAGCTTTAGCGAAGGAACCCAGGTCCCATCAGAGATCCAGACACATCTTGAGGCGGTATCACCTGATCAGGGAGATCGTGGATCGCAAGGAGATCGAGGTTCGGAGAATTGCTTCAGAAGACAACACTGCAGATCCATTCACCAAGGCCCTACCCCAGACTCAGTTCGAGCGGCTGATCGAGATGATAGGTCTTCGATACGCCAGTGCATGGCCTTAGTGCAAGTGGGAGATTGTTAGTGTATATGCCCTAGAGGCCATTACTGTATCATACTAGTTTGTATATTACTTAATGGATGCTTGGGATATTCACCTTGTATATACAATCTTGCTCAAAATAGTAGTATGCTACTTGGTTTGTCTCTACTTCAATGTGTACTTGTGTTTATTTTACTATATCACTTATACGCATTAGTGGAGCCCTTAGGATCTTTGCTTGATTACCAGCGTTGTGATGGCAGTCACACTAGTGGGGGCTGGGTAATCTATAAGCACATCCTTATACAGGTCCCTAGTCGCAGGACTATCGAGATAGGGCATCGATACTCCGGAGTAGACTAGCGTATGCGCTTCTCATCCCAGTGTGGGAGATGGTCTGTCCCACAGCCATCAGTACGTCGTACTGGAGATAGTATACGGGTGCTCGTTGGGTTACGAGTACACTGGACAGGACTCGTCGGGAACTGACAGGTTGGTATTATACCTATCGTCAGTCATCAGTTCCCAGGTGACATGAGTACAGCTTAGTCCGCTGACTTGACACTGCCACTTCGCCTCGAGTGTGTTCCCACTGCACTTTGATCACTACCCTACCACGGCTCAAAGGAGTCGTGCAAACAGGTGGTGGTTGGGTGCAGTCCCGAAGCACTTGGAGGCAGTGACGGTTAGACAGGATTCGTCTCTCCCGGTATTGGGGGTTGACATCGCGCTGTGTCTAGGAGAGCCATTACACGAGTAGTCCCTGGCCAGGGCAAACGAGATATACTGGTAGGTTTCCAGTGTTATCTCAGGGTGTTTTGGGCTTCGCTCCGGCACGACTTGTACCGCTATTGGGGGACTGACGTTTACCGCCCCCTAGGCCCGCCATGCGATGTATCAGACGAACAGACCGGACTGTACGGAGACTGTCACATTCAGACTCAGTAGGAGTACCGATGGGGTTTCACCTCGTCAGCCTTCTTGTCGACATCTACCTGGGGACCGTTACGCACAGCTAGTGCCGCTTGCGATCTGTGGTTAAACCCACTGCCAGCGTAGTGTCGAGTCTTTAGAGTCCCACACAGAGGGTATTCGCCTCTGGGCAAAACAGAGTAGAGGTCGCATGGTTTTGCGACAGGGTTCGTTCTCATCCGCGCACTTGTGCACGTTTGGAGTCCGGACAGATATTACCAGCGGGCTCTGGTTTGAGCCGGATACTGGTATAGTATTTGGGGTTGCTTTTATCTCTCAGTGTTCATGTTCCTCGGAACAAGAATGCAGGTGTGTATGCACAGTTATTTGAGGAGGAGGAAGATGATTTCCATTAGGGTTTCGGAACGGGTGCGTATGCACAGTTGACAGTCGTCTTTTTCCAAACCCTAATGGATTTGTATTATATCATTTAATAATATATAATAAAATGAAATTGTGTCATGGTTAGTTTTTGTTGACTTGTTGACCATGGTTGACTTGTTGACCATGGTTGAACATTTGACTACCATCATTACAAATGCAAGATGCCTTTTCATTCTTGCTTTATTCATTTAATGCTTGTAATGATATTAGTCATTCTAAACTATCCATCAAACCTTTTTCATTTTGATTATTATTATTATTTGATTATTCTTTTTTCTTTTGATTATGGTTGCAAAAGGAAAAAGAAAAGCTCATTCCATCATTCTCACTCTCTCTCTTCACTTCATCTTCTTCTTCCTCTAGTCAAGAGAAACCTTCTCATGAGTTGAGAATCCTTCTCTTGAAAAACAAAAGCAAACCCTAGACACTCTCTACTCACTCTAGGATCAAGGGTCTAGCAAGCCGGCGATTCTAGTTTCACTCCAAGTACGAGAAAGAGCCCAAAGGTCGAGCCTTCGAGGTGGATCCATCTTCGACGGGAGAAGGCGACAAAGGAGAACCATCAACCTCTACAAAGTTTGAAGACGAAGGAGTTCAAGTCTAGGTATAACCATCTTCATCCGAGTAGCTAAACTTCTTTAGCTAGGTTGCTAGTTTTAGTTTAGACAACGATCCTGACCTTGCATAGTCCATGTTGCCTCTTGCACTAAAAATTTGATTTTTATACCGTTTCCGCCTCCCCGTAAGAACCGGGGGTCGCAACGTGGACTTACACCATCATATGCATATGATATTCAATTATGAGGGAACTAATCTCCTCGATGTCCGCCATAGTCCAGCCGAAAACTTGTCGCCTATCATGTAAGACCATTAAAAGAGCGTTCTCTTGCTCGAAGGCTGGAGAGACTGATATGATAACGGGAAAGGACTTATTCTCACCTATGTAAGCATATTTAAGGTGAGACGACAAGGGCATGAGTTCGAGTTTCGGAGGCGAAAGAATCATAGGTAAAATTGGGGAATCTACCTCGAACTCAAAGGACTCCAACACAGGTTCGAAATCACTGTAAACTACCAATTCGGATGGTTCAACTAACTCATCCAAAAATTCAAAAGACTCATATTCGGGCAGTGAGTCGTCATCATCCGAAAAAGTGAAACATTCATAATCAATATCGGTTGTGTCAACTATGGTAGGCTCAAGGAGGGACGCACTAGTGGCGTCAAAACTGTTTTCATCAAACAAAACTCTTTCAAGCTCGCAGTCCTCCTGCGTGATTTCGTGAATAGAGCAAACTTCTCGTGTACTAGTTTTAGGCACGGGGGGCAGACTTCCTAACTTTTAAATACTGAACTCACTAGACGTCTTCCCAAAGGATAGAGTCATGGAGCCATTGCGACAATTTATTACGGCATTGGAAGTGGCCAAAAATGGTCGACCGAGGATCACCGAAATTTGGTTTCGTGAGTTAGCAACAGGTTGTGTGTCCATAACAATAAAATCAACGGGGAATATGAAGTCCCCAACTTTGATCAACACATCCTCTAGCTCACCCCTAAGATGGGTGATCGATCGATCAGCCATTTGGAGAGTACAACGAGTGGGTTTCAACTCTCCAACCCCTAATTGCTCGTACACAGAGTAGGGAAGCAGGTTAACACTAGACCCAAGATCTAAAAGTGCTCGATTAATTTTCTTATCCCTAATTCTTATTGAAATCGTAGGACAGCCGGGGTCCTTTCGTTTTTGGGGTAAGGGTTGAGGTTGGTTAATAGCATTGCTCACTGCACTAGCCACTAGCACTTTCTTGGGTATTTGAGAAGACTTTCTCTTTGAGGTGCATAAGCCCCTTAAGATTTTCGCGTATGAAGGGACTTGTTGGATTGCATCCAAGAGAGGTATATTTATGCTAACCTGCTTTAATAACTCCACAATCTTCTCCATTTGTGCAGTTGGTTTATTGGGACTCAACCTGTTTGGAAATGGAGCATTTTGAAAATCTGTTGAGCCCAAAGTCTGTAGAGTAGAATGTGGAGTTGGAACGGATCCCAGTGTGGGTGTGTTCGTGAAGTGAGAAGTGGGTCCGTTCGGATTAGAAGAAGAAGAAGAAGAAGAAGAAGAAGAGCCTTTTGAAGAATGGAGAATAGGCTCTAGCGGAGAAGATGAAGGTGAAAAAGAAGAAGAAGGAGAAGAAGGAGAAGAACCACCGGCGGGGATGTCATCACTAGTACCCACATTATTCTGTAACACTCGTCCGGATCTCAACGTGGTCACCGCATTTACATTGTGATTGTGATATGCGTTTTGTGTGTGACCGGGATTTGGCAATGGTTGAGATGGAAGCTTTCCCTTTTCTCTCTCGCTCAACGCTGCAGTTAATTGTGCAATTTGTGCCTCAATAGATTTGATGCTTTGATCTTGTGAAGCATTGTTGTGCACTAAAGACTGGACGCAATTTTCCAATCTTGCTGCAGATTCTGTAGATTGCTTGAGAAACGCATCTAGACTTTTTTCTAGCGAGATAACCTTATCATCATTTGGTTGAACCAAATTGTTCGTTTGATTTGGATAAGGTTGTGGTTGGAAAGGTTGCTGGTTTTGAGTTTGTTGGGGTGCTTGTTGTTGTGGAGGAGTCCTTTGAAAGTTGTTGTTTCCTTGGAGTTGCTGATTTTGATTCCAAGCAAAATTTGGGTGGCTCCTCCAACCCGGATTGTAGGTCGAAGAGTAAGGATCATTTCTTTGTCGTTGCTGAAAGGTAGCATTGACTTGATCTTTTCCTTGAATAGGTGGATCTTAAGACACACTTTTGATCAACCAAAAATACACAATCAGGCCTAACTCTAGGGTCACCTAGGTCAGCTAGACAGCTCCTAAGTGTTCCAAAGGGCTAGAGATAGGACCTCAAACCGCCTCTTAACCGCCAATTGCGGCCAGGTAAGTGGGAGGCTCCCCACTACAAGTAGCGATCCTAATTAAGTAACCACTTGCCTTGACACACTTGCCTAGACACCGCAAAGTCAGGTTAGGATAAACGGCCGATGCCTATAACTAGTCCTCTGTCCTATTGAGCTCGAAGTCTTTAGGACTGAGTCTAGTATTTTTTAATTAAATATGGTTAATGCAAATGCCTTATATGATTTCTGGGGTCCTGGGAAGGGTGATGAAATCCCCACCCAATCTGAATTGGTCAAAAGCCCTTAAAGTAAGTTTTAAAGATATGCAAAACAGTAAATCACTTGCAGTCAAAGATTTTTATTTTATGCGCGACGCAAAGAATCCTGCAGAAAATCAATTATTGGAAGGGGGAAGAAGATTTTTATCGCAAAGAATCCTGCAGAAGATTTAGCAAAAGATATATGGGGATTTGCAGAGGGGGGAATGAGGAACAAACCGAGAAGATTTCGCACAACGAGGCGACGTGACGGCCGCGGTTCCGCGGTCCTGGGCGCAGTTAAGCCGCGGTTCCGCGGTTCCGGTGGGGGTTCAGGGCTCCAAAAAATTTGTATTGTTCTGTACTTGCAATCCCTCTCTGTTTTTATGTATCTTTTTCTGTTTCGCACTCTGGATTTTTCCAGATCCGTCGATCCTGCAAAGATTCATAAAAAATACCCTTCAAACAATAAATGATAAAAATTTTATAATTTTTTTTCTGTTTTTATGACTTTTTAATTTAGATTAACACGAAATTGCAAAAAGAAAATACTACGCCATCCCCGGCAACGGCGCCATTTGATTTAGAGACATTTTATCGAAAAAATAATTAATCGCAATCAAGAACGGCGTCGCATGTAGCTAGCCGGTGAGTACGGGTCGGTCCACAGGGATTTTGTGTTTTCCTAGTCGCGCTAACGAGTTAATTCTGATGAATGTTCGGATTGATTTATTAAATCTAAAAACTACCAAATTAAGTAATACTAAAATTATCTAGATCTAAGTCTTGCTAGGGTTAGGCTTAAGGGAAGTTGAGAGATCAAAGGTTTCCTCACTGCTTTCAATACCCTATTTTAGATCTATTTGATGTTATGGTAATTATCAATAAAGTGGATTAGAATCTTTTGGGAAAATGTTTCTTCCTCTAGGTTCTTGTCCTTCCTTTATCGATCATTACCCTAACCTCCATGGAAAACGCGCGCACCCGGTCCTTTATACTACGGTATCACCGTTACCTCGAGGGGTAGGGTGCCACAGGGAGCGGTGTGTGCGTGTATGCATGGAGTTCTAATTCTTAGGTGTGAAGGGTTAAGAAAGAGGTGAGAGATCTCATCTCTCAAACCTTTCCCTAAGGATAACCCTAACAAGCGAGGAGACTACTCGCTCATTAGGGGATTAAAAGACATTCTAAATTAAAAGAGAACTAAAGCAAAGAAATAAAAGTAACTTACTAAATTTTATTGATGGCTCTCTCCAATCATCAACGCAGTACAGATCTGAATTTGTGAAATGAAAAGAGGCATGCCCTCATACAAGATTTAGAGTTCCTATTTATAGAGAATAGGAAACCCTAGGGTTACAATGACTCGCATATCTGATTTTACAAAAATACCCCCTAAGAAAAGACCTAGTCAAAGTCCGCGCACCGCCACAATTTTTCCCACCGACACGGGCCTATCCCGGCCGCGGTTCCGTGGCCAATAGCATGCCTTGGCCGTGGTTCCGCGGCCAAGTTGGGTGTTTACTGCTTCAATTTTCTGGTGATGCTTCTTATCTTGTTTGTATCCCTATTTCTTTGGTTCTTTTCTCAGGTTGGCTTCTAGGTTTCTTCTAGATCTTTCCAGTGAACATTGTAGTGGACTTTTGCCGTTGCTTCGTGACGAAGTCTTGAATCTTGCGCCTCCTTCTACTTTGTGAACTGTTCTTCGTGTAGGCTTTATTTAAGATTCTCTGTTTGTTGGTCAAAAGTACCTTTTTTGTATCGTCTTTTGTTTTTTTCACTGTTTTCGCTCCAAGAACCGTAACCTGTATTAAGTAGCAGACATGGGTCAAAAGCACCTGTTTATTTGTAAAATGCATAAGAATGGGGAATATAATAATGCAATATTATGATATGAACAATGGCTCCCACTGTTTTTATCAAATCTTCCTTCAAATCCTAAAATGTAAAACTAGCCGGGATTAATTACACTTTACAAGTTCGCCAATCTTTCAGCCAGGCCAGTGTTGGTATTTTGAGGGAGGTTCCCCGTACTTTCGCACGGACCTAATTAAAATAAACCTCGTTTTCCCAGAGGTCTAACCCCGTTAACACCTTTCTAGACACCTACTTGATCGACTAATTATGATGTGTAAATCTCTCCCAGGAGTAACTCTTACTCGTAGTAGATATCGGAATCCAACTATCTTATAGAAGGTATGCAATCTCATTGCAAATTTCAACACTTGAAATTCCCGATAATACTTTTACCCCTAACGTGCTATGACCTTGACGAAAGCCAACAAACCATAGTCCGCTAGTCAAGTTCAACCTGTACATTTCATGATTGAATCAAACCCACCCGCACAACCCTTGACGAAAGCCAACAAAGCCGTACGACTACCCTAATCCAATCGCATCATATGCGACAGATAAGCAGTAAGTAGCTACCGCACACTACGCCTTGATGAAAGCCAACAAACGCAGCACGAATACTAAATATTTTTTTATCTGAAATGACGGAGGGCTACGCAGGTTTTTAAGAAAACCATGAGCGTAATGAACTTGATATCGTTGTAGAAGCAAGTCATTTTTTGAAAAAGGAGTGTTTTTAGGCTTTTACTAGTTCCGCTAAAGAGGTCACTCCGGGTAAAGGGATCTCGGCTCTTTCCTTATCGAATAAGGTGCTGGATATTCATCAAGGAATATCGCTATGCAAAGCAAGAACTATAGAAGCAATCAAAAACAAAACCGAGTGATTTGTAGCACCTGCTAGTTTCGCTAAAGAGGTCACTCCCGGTGAAAGGATCTCGGCTCTTTCCTTATCAAATAAGGTGCTGGATATTCTATAAGGAATACCGCTATGCAAAACAAAAACTAGAGCTACCCTTTTTGAAAATTTGATTCTACAACATCTTTCAGGTTTCTTTTCTTTTTCATTAATCTCATTAATTAATTCCCATCATTTAAATGCTTCCTAAGAATAACAGAAGAAACGAAAGCAGTAATATTTATATATCATATATATATAGTATAAGCATTTGTCTCACGCATATAAAATGATCACATCACAGTATATCAGTAGCAGAAGATAACATATGATATATTGGATATACTAGGAGGTCCGTGTTTTATTTTGAGCCTGTATAAAACATGGATTCCACGGTCACGATGAATAGCCAAACCCACATCCCTAGAACCCTGCGAGAGAGGCAAGCAACCCTACCAATTCTAGGGTTAGGAGACCCGGTCTCGACTCCTCGAGATGGCCTCCCACTGGACCCTAGAACCCGGTTACTTGTGTTCCCAGCTTGGGTCTATCCTAATGTAGAAAAGTAAATAATATACATTTGTGGAATCAACCTCAACCCGGATGTGCCACAATAAAAGAATATTATATACATTGAATTTTACATGAATGAAAATGAAAACCCTCATCTCACATAAAACCCCAGGATATTCAAAACACGACGATCCAATATAACATATCATAGCAACACATATAACAACACATGTCATCAACGTAAGTAAATATGCGTATCCCAATTGTCGTTGATGTATAGCAACAAAACTGGCGATACACCATATATTACACTTACGGTCGCAAAAAAGAAAATGTAAAACTACAACATTTGGAATCCACAATCACCTTTAGACATCATAAACCCGAAATATCACATATTACGGATTTCATGCCTAACTATACGAATTCCACATATTGTATCACAATCACAGATAGCTAGGCGAAGTAAGACAATGAGATCGATTCAACGAATTCCCAAATTTCCCAGAGAGCTCAACACTTGAGCACAGTTAAAGTTAACCAGAGAGATGTCACGGTACCTACGGACATGCAGCTGAAGGCCCGAACAAAGCCTCTCAAGTGGCGTAGCGGATCCGCCGCCAAAACCATATTTTGGCTGCAGAACCGCGGTCACTTGGACGAGTTAGGGTTTCGTTCTTCAGGTGTGTCCATAGAATTCCCTGCATGATTTTCTGGATATTTTTAACATGGAAAAATCCAACTTTTTGAAAAATTTCCAAAGAGGGGGTCCGTTTCGGTTATTCGGAGTTCGATCGGAATTCTACCTTCGTCTAGACAATGCCTAATGCTCTAGCTTGGCTCTGATACCACTGTATGGTTGTGTAGCACGACAACAAGGTTTGGGAAGGCATCATCCATGCCAATTTATAAATTTTTGGGGTGCTATGAAACCCTAACCAAGATCTTAACTAGAGTATTAGGGTTAACTTTGCATGTAAACAACTTTACATATAAGTGATAGGGATTACAACCATTGTAGTCCGTTCCTTCGCTTCAAAAGCTCCGATTAGTGGTCCCTTCCCTGCGATCCATGAACTCCCAGACTCTTGAAAGGCTCCACAAGATGTACGATGCATCCTTGCTTGAAGTCTTCAAAGTCTACAATGATCTACGTCGAGGAAACACGGACTCAAGCTCTCTCTTCACTAATATGGAATCAGTGAAGCTAACACACTAATCTATATGGCTAGTATAGAAGAGGATGATGAAGGAGGAATTTTGCTCACTTTAGAATTCTTTTTCTCACAATCTTTCATCACAAGATAAAAAGATAGAAAACTTTTTAAATGAGGAAGAAGAAGATGAAGCAAGTAAAGAATGAAATGATTGTTGTGAGGTTAGAAATACAACCATGGGTTAATTATGTCATCCTTAACCCATGTAGAGACATAACCATTAGCTATGGTTAAAGGTAAAGTTGATAAATATCTTAAGCTAGACAAAAAGAGTGGATAAGGTCAATGAAGTCTACAAGCTTCTACAAGCTTTCACCAAAAATATCAACCATGACAAAATCCAGTTTATTTGAATTACTTAATGATAAATATAAACCCTAAAATTAACCCTAGCATGGTCAAAGTCTCATACACCCTAGTTTCATGTATAAACAAGCATGTCATAATATTATATATCACATATATAATATTTATGTAATAATAGAAAACAATACAATAAACATATGTCACATATATGTTAAATTTATTATAAGTGAGAATAATTAAATACTTAGTGAGCATATAATATGTATCATTTCATCGAATCAACACTTGATCCGATAACCCGGCCATATCATATATAACCGGCCGATATCACATATCGCGAGAATAGAATACGGTATTATATACACGTATCAATCTCGATCTCGCACATATTAGATATATGCTCCTACTCCGTTTTGCCTCAGCCAGGAAACCTCTGTGTAGGACTCTAATGACTCATCAATACGCTGGCAGTAGGTGATGATCATATAAAACACCCACAAGCTGCAAGCGGTCAGCTAAACGTAACATCCACCCGGGTATTGAGCGACCAGAAGATCAACAAGAAAGCCTATACATACTCCTGCGAATCCAATCAGTAACACAACCATACAGTCCGGTCTTTTCGTCTGATATGTCGCATATCCAGTCTAGGGTGGTAAATACCCCAGTAACTGGTAAGTCGTGTCGATGTGAGGATCATAACGGGTCGAGAAACTACTGATAACACTTACCAGTAGATCTCCATATCAGCCCTGGTAAGGGACTTCTAGTTATAGCCAATCGAACACAGCGCAACATCAACCTTCAATACCGGGAGAGACGAAACCCCTCCTATCGCTCATTGCCTCCATGTTATTCGAGACTGTACCCAAAAGCCACCGTTTTGCACGTTCTCATGAACGTGGTAAGGAGGAAATCAAAGCACAGTGGGAATCACACAAGGCTCTATGACAATATTGGGTCTACAGACTAACATGTACCAGTGTCACCGGAGAACTGCTATCTAACAATAAGTATAATACCATCTATGAGTTCTCGGCGAGTCCGTTCAGTGTACCCAGTCTCCACTGAGCCACCGTATACCATCTTTGATGTCAAACACCAATGGATGTGGGATCATCCATCGCCCATTATATGGGTTAAGATGCGTATACGCTAGTCTACTCTGGAGTATCGATGCCCTGTCTCGATACACCCTCGACTAAGAACAATTATAAGATGTACTCATGGACTACTCTGGCCCCACTAGTATGATCTGCATCATAGTCCTAGTAGTCAAGTACATATCCTAAGGGCTTTATCAACATGTGAGAGCTAGACATTGTTCCGATACAAGTCTACACGTTAAAACAAAGTGAAACCATATAGCATACTATCATATCGAGCAAAAAAGTCCTCTCTATATATATCCAAGCATCCACTATAATATACATCATATGTACAACAATGGCTTCTAGGGCATATGGATAACTAAAACTATGGTGGTCTGACATAGGTGCCCAAATTTCTTCAGTGATCTATAAAAAGCCTTCACGTATTTATCAGGTCTCTGAAATAATTTTTAGACCAGATCTGAAAATCGACAGAAAGTGCAAAAATGTATCGTGTTTTCGGGATTTTTCCGTGATCAAAGTTCTAAAGGCTACGCTAACATGTTAGTTATGGTTTAGCTAGGCTCTAATACCACTGTAAGTCGATGTTACTCACCCCGCTAGTTAACAGGGAGGCGGAATTAGTAAAAATCTAATTTTTCTTACAAGGTAAAATTGACTATGCATAAGGATCTTTGCTAAACTCTAACTAACAAACTAACTAGGTGTTGTAACTACTATGTTAGAAGATTATACCTCAAGTTTCAAGTCCTTCTCCTTGTTGTGATTCTCCTTGTTGTGAGGTGGTGGATGGTGCCTCCTCTCCAGCTTCTCCACGTCAAAGATGATCCACCCGAAGGTCACTATCTTGAGCTCCAACCTCTAAAATGAAGTAACTAGGGCACTTGGTGTGCTAAACTAAGTAGCCTAGAGTGAGTAGAGAGTGATTTTGGTCACTAAGTCTCAGTAGCCCTTGATTCTCAAGTCATGCGTCACTAGGGTTATAAGAGCGAAGAAGGAGAGAAAAATGAGTGTAGAGAATAATGAAAAGAATGAGCTTGAGGAAAGAGAAAACTAATTTTTTATTATGATAATTGAGATGGCTACTTTGATTTGACCATAAGCATTTCACAATTAATGCTAAGCAAAAATATCTAGTGCCCAACAAAATATCTAAGTCAACCAAAGTAAACCAAGTCAAATAGTCAAACCAATTAGCCATGGCACAATTATCATTTAATAAAAATTAGTAAACAATTTCCTCCACTTCATAATGGTTTTAATCAAGTCAATGGTCAAAACCCTAATAAGGTGTCTTCTTCTATGCCCCTCTCATCCGTATATACAAACCCGCATCCGTGTTCCGAGAAACACGAATACAATGAGACTAAACCAACCCAACTATCTAATACTAGGATCCGGCTTAAACAAAACCCACTAGTATCAACCGCCCGAACACCATACGTGCACAAGTACGCGTATGTGAACGAACCCTGTCGTAAAACCATACGACCTCTACATCATTTCGCCCGAAGTTGGGAAACATTCTGTGTTGGACTCTAAAGACTCGACACTACGCTGGCAGTGGGTTTAACCACAGGCCGCAAACGGTACTAGCTGTACGTAACAGTCCCCAGGTAGATGTCGATAAGAAGGCCGATGAGGAAAACCCATCCGAACTCATACTAAGCCTGAATATGACAATCTCCGTACAGTCCGGTCTGTTCGTCTAAGAGCATCATATATCGGGCCTAGGGGGCAGTAAACGTCAGACCCCTAATAGAGGAATAAGTCGTGTCAGAGTACAATCAAAAACACCCTGAGAAACTACTGGAGTAACTACCAGTAAATCTCACTTGCCTTGGCCAGGGACTTTGTGTAATGACGTTCCGAACACAGCATGACATCAACCCCCAATACCGGGAGAGACAAATCCTATCTAACTGCCACTGCCTCCATGTGCTTCAGGACTGCTCCCAACTACTACCTGTTTTCACGACTCAATAGAGCCGTGGTAGGGTAGCAATCTAAGAACAGTGGGAACACACTCGAGGGGAAGCAGCAGTGTCAAGTCAACGGACACAGCTGTACTCATGTCACCTGGGAACTGCTGACTGACGATAGGTATAATACCAACCAACAGTTCCCGACGAGTCCTGTCCAGTGTACTCATAACCTAATGAGCACCTGCATACTATCTCCAGTACGACGTACTGATGGCTGTGGGACATACCATCTCCCCTGCTGGGATGAGAAGCGTATACACTAGTATACTCTGGAGTATCGATACCCTGTGTCCATAATCCTATGACTAGGGACCTCTATAAGGATGTGCTTGTAGACTACCCACCCCCCACAAATGTGGTTGCCATCACAACGCTGGTAGTCACGAAAAGATCCTAAGCGCTCTATCAATATGTATTAGCGATACTTTAAAAGAAACATATACACATATTAAGATAGATACAAACCAAGTAACATACTACCATATTGAGCAAGACTGTTATAAATCCGTGTATATATCCCAAGCCTCCAAAATATAATATACAAACTAGTACTATACAATAATGGCATCTAGGGAATATTACACTAAAATTAACAACTCACAATGAAACTGAAACATGAAAATGTTTCGAAGGGGTATCCAGGTATTCCTAATAATACCTCTTCCACTATCCGGATTCATGACTGTACCCATATATTTCCTTGCCATCTCTCCAATCCCTTTATTTTTCTTTACTTATTACCTTTTGTACACCACCTTTAGGCTAAATGGTTTTCTTCCTTCCCTACCTTTCAGCACCAGCCTATGGTTTGGAAAAAGACTATCCAATAAGCGTAATAGGTGTACCCTCCTAATCCTAGGAGCCCTCGCAACCTAAGCGAAGGTCAAAAATAAAAGACAACTCGAATAATCCTATTCGATTTCTCTTGAACCGAAATCCATCCTCGAACTGGAACAAGTTCCTTCTTGTTCGTATGTAACAATACGATGGCTTATCCAATAAATGTGGATCTTCATAGTGATACGGAATGTTCCGGAGAAATGCAAAGGTGAAGTTGGAGTGGCAATGATATACGTGGCTTCATCGTGAATGATAGCAGTGCAATTTATTTTGCTCTCTTTCTAATCCCTTTATTTGTCTTTACTTATTACCTTCTGTACACCACACATAAGCTAATTTGATTTCTTCCGTCCTTACCCTTGGGCACCTGCCTATGGTTTGGAAGAAGACTATCCAATAAGCATAATAGGTGCACTCTCCTAAATACCAGGAGCCCTCGTAACCTGAGAGAAGGTAAAGGAAAAGGACAACTGAATAGTCATATTCAATTTCTCCAGAACCGGAAACCATCCTCGAATCTGAAACAAGTTTTTTTGAGTTCGTATGCAACTATACGATGGTCATATCCAATAAATGTCGATCTTCGTAGTGATACAGAATGTTCCGGAGAAATGCAAAGGGTAAAAGTAGCAGTGGCAATGATATATGCAACTATGACAATCCACATGCTGTTGTGATTTAAGTAGGTTCGGTTAACTTGGTTCATGTGTTTTAGTCTAGGGTCGGGCCATGGTCGCTACCAAAGAGAGAGAGAGAGAAAAGAAACACTCAGCATGCACTCTAACCTAGATCAGAATGGTTAATCACTTTATCTAATCAGGATGGCTCCCATTTTTTCCTCGAATTCTCCTCCAAACCCAAAAGAAGAATTAGTCGGGATCATCTAAAATCACCCGAGGAGTAAATCAACTCATCAGTGGGAATCGGGATCTAACTATCATCGTATGATAACTTGATGGAAGCCACTTAATTTATCACACTCCAGAAGGTATGCACATGCCAGGAATGTTTCAGTTTCTTTAGAAACTCTCGATGTGGATTATTGCCACAAGCGGCTTATGACCTTGACTGAGGTCAACATATCATAATTCGCAAGTCAAGTTCACCCCGTCATTGTCCTGGATTAACTTAGACCCACCCGCACGAACCCTTGACAGAGATCAACATGACCGTGCGACCGTCCTAAATAATCGCATATCTATGCAACAAACAAGCATTACCCAGCTACCAAGAACTGTGCCTTGACAGAGGTCAACATATACAGCATGAATACTAAGTAATACCTGTAAGAAATGACGGAGAGCCACGACTGGTTTTTGGAGAAAAATCTTTAACGTAATGAACTTGATATCGTTGAAGGAATCCAAGTGGTTTTCAAATATATAGTGGCGCAAACTTTTGCTTAAGAGGTCACTCCCGGTGAAGGGATCTCGGCTCTTTTCTCGTTGAATGAGGTGCAGGATATTCCAAACTGAATACCATGATGCAAAGAAAAAATAATAGACTATAGTAAAGTTATTACGCTGACCCAAACTTCTGCCTAAGGGGTCACTCCCGGAGAAGGGGTCTCGGCCCTTGCCTCGTCGAATGAAGTGCTGGATATTCATAACCGAATACCACTGTGCAAAGCAATATAGAACGTCTGTAGTTTCAGTTTTTAAAAAACGTGGTTCCAACAACATCATATATAGGTTTGTTTTCCTTGTATTGATCAGAATCAACGCAGTCCCATCAATTAATCACACCAGAAATGAACGAAAATATAATGTACGTATATGCCATCTGCATTCTCCACTGGGCCCCGTCATCACCCGTTAGGTTACTTCACTAACGACAGAGCGGGGGCTGGACTACCGTGGGTGTAAAATATATACAACATCTACTAGTATATATATAAATATATATATAACAATCGTCCAAGGTATGATATATGCAACATCACAGAATAGCGATAAGCATCACAGAATGGTGGATAATCCTGGAGCCTCGGGTTTCATTTGAGCCGCAAATGAGACCCGACGTTCCCTATCGTGTGTGTTTACCCTAATCAGAGCAAAGCTCTGTTCAAATTCCGAGGCGGGAGATGAAGCAACGCTTCATCTTCCCCCAATCAGAGCAAAGTTCTGCTTTGAAAATTTAAAATTTAATAAATGAAGCAACGCTTCAGATTATTTGCGCTGCGCAACACGCCACGTGTCAGGCGCAGACGCATCAGCGTAGCGCCCAAGGCAGCGCACCCAATCAGAGCAAAACTCTGTTTTAAACAAAATTAAAGGAAGCAACGCTTCAGTTGCGCAAGCACTGCGCTGAGCGACACGTGTCAGCGCATTGCGCTGCGCGACACGTGTCACGCGCTGGGGCATTTGCGCCAAACAGAATTAAGATTTTAAAGAAATCTTTCTATTCTTGTTAAAACAAGAAGATTTCCCTCTGTAAAACAGAAGCCCTTGGATCAAAGATCCAACGGTGGGGAAAATTCCCCAAATCACTTAGAGAAAGATCTCTTTAACAAATTTAACTAATTTATGAGCACTATAAAAAGGACCCCAGGCCTCAATTCAAAGGCATCAACATCTTTCTAAAAAAAAAGAGAAGAGAACTCTTGAGAGCTCCTCAAGAACAACAGAAGGTAAAAACCTTTGAAAGAAGAGAAAATTCTCTTATGAACAGATCAGTGATCTAAAAACAAGATCATTGATCTTTAAACATAACTAAATAAAATGAATAAATAAAATAAAAATAGTGCTTTGCACTTTTTCATGAACCTTTAGTTCTTTAAGATAAGAAAAAACTTATCTTTTCCTTTGATCTAAATTAGATCAAGAAATCTAACAGTGCTTTGCACTTCTGTTCTTGAATCTAAAAGATTCTCAAATTAATAGTGCTTTGCACTTATAAATCTGCACTGTTGCGCTCTTGGGCTGGCGCAAGCCACCAGAGAGCGCTACGTGTCAGCGCCTGAACCATTTGCGCTATGCGCTTTTGAATAAAGCTTCGCTCTCTGAAATTGACGCAAGCCACCAGAGCGCGCCACGTGTCAGCAGCGCAGGCGCAGCGCATTAGCACAGCGCACTGCGCTTGCGCGACACGTGTCAACACTACAAGCGCTTGCGCTCTCTGATTGGCACAAAGCGCCTGACAAATGCAAGGCATTTCTTAAAGGGCCAGGCCCAAATCAAAAAGACCTAGCAGGCCAAAATAAATTGCAAAGCAATAAAAAGGAGGCAGAGCCCAAGTGAAATTGATGCTCTGCATCTTTTATGGGCAGAGCCCAAACAAAAAAAGTAGAAGTAATGCAATGCATTATTTAAGTTTGGGCAAAGCCCTAGCACAGGTCTAATAGACCAAAAATAAATAAGGGTGTTGAACATTTTCAACTGGACTTAACCCAATTTTGGCCATAAGTCCTCAAATTAAATTGACTGAGCACAGCTGTTCTATTAAATTAATTTATATCCGGTTCGAGGGTACATCTCCGAACTCCTCTGACACCCATCGTTGTAATCCTTCAACGACGTCAGAGAGGTGACGGGTCCCGACGACCACACATCAATACGGACTGCGGGGTCCTTAAACTCATGGACTGAGACGTCCTTAAAACTAATATTGGACCGAGACGTCCTTAAAACTAATATTGGACCGAGACGTCCTTAAAACTAATATTGGACCGGAACGTCCTTAAACTAATGTCGGACCACCACGTCCCTAAACTGGAATATGGACCCCCACGTCCCTAAACTGGAATATGGACCACCACGTCCCTAAATTGGCGATGGACCACCACGTCCCTAAACTGGAATATGGACCACCACGTCCCTAAACTGACGATAGACCACCACGTCCCTAAACTGGAACAATAGAGCCTCCAAATGCCCTTTTACCGGATCTAAACGATCCTGTTTAAGTCGATCTTAGCCCCAAACACGGCTAACGTATCCTTAAACATTCAAGTGGACTACAAAATTCCAAATCAACTCTGGTTCGAGGGTACATCTCCGAGCTCCTCTGACACCTGTCGTTGTAATCCTTCAACGACGTCAGAGAGGTGACGAGTCCTGACGGCCATATATTAAATGAATCACTACGTTAAGTTGATCTTAGTCTAAAACAGGACTAACGTATCCTTAACGAACGTTTAAGTTGATCTTAGCCGCAACGCGACTAATGCATCCTTAAATTAAAAACACCAAACCCAAATCTAAGTAAATACGGATTTGGACTAATCCACGTCCTACGGGCGACGGCATTACTCAGTCTCCGTATACAATCCACGGGCAACCACAAACAAAACAGACACACACGACACGAAGTGAAATTCTGGAGAAGGAGAAAGTTGTTACCGCGATGCGGTAGCGTAATTAACTGCAGGGAAGAGCATCCCCACAATCAAAAACCCCTCAAGCGAGGGGGAATCTGACGAAGTCTGCTACATCCGCCGCATCCGATACACGGTGCCATAAATCAACTTGGCATCTTCGGAGAGGTGCACGGATAAAACCAAATAGCATCTGCCCCGAATCTCAGGCCCAGACAACCAATGTCGTCGGCCGCCATTCGGAGGGGAACAGATTCTGGCACGCCCGGTGGGACCTTTTCCTCTTTCCACTCCACACTTCGTGTGTCGTCTTCGCGAACCAATCGCGGTTTGTTAAATGGTTGCCTTCGTATTTCAAGTTACTAAGATTTGGTCTCTTGCCTGGCGCTAAACTCAAGATTCAATGGCCTCTAACTGCACCAACTGCTCGAAGTGCCCCTGCAATGGACGCTCCACCTCACCAGGAGGTGTAGCATATGGGCCCCAAGCGGCTTCCTTCCTCACTCTGCCAGTAGACCAGGTGACCCAAGCCACCAATGGCCTGTTCTTCGGGACCATGATCCCACCTACAAGCTTCTCTGCGCCAATACCTGCACTGAAAGTGAACAAGAAGTCGGTCTTCGACCGGCTCACTGCTACGACGGCCCCTGTCAACGGGTCGCCCACTGCCGAACCAACAGCCTTTGTTTTCACCAGGCTAAATCAGAACTCTAACTGGCTGTCCTAAGGAAAGAAATAACTGCTGCTCCAGAAGTCGTCAAAGCGGCTTCTCCTGTCAAAGAGTCAGTCTTTTCAAGAGTGATGATTCCTGCTCCTGCCCCTGCTCGAGAATCCGTCTTCGACAGGTTGAACATCACCCCTCAAAAGACAACCTCAGTCTTTAAGAGGTTAACGCCGGCGGCACCTCATTCCGACAGGGGGCAAAAAGAAGCTATCTCTATCTCCGAGCCAGTCCCAACGGCTCATCGTGCTTGACGTCGCCATTGGGAACGAGTGAGAAAGGCAGGGGGCAACTCCCCCTCAGGGCTAACTCCACCGGCTCCAGTGGTGGAATTCAACGCTGCTGTTCCAATTGGGAACAGCTTTGAACTGCTGAGGAGGGTACGTAAGAACTCTCCAATCGCTACACTGAAGAGATCTCCTCCACCTGCGAAGAGAGCTCCAGAAACGAAGCAAGAACAGCCCCACCAACGGCTGTCCTCAAGAATTTATAAAGTTTGGAGGAGGGTTCAAAACTCCGTGATCGACCCGGATCACTCCCGTCAACAGAAAAAGGCGAAAGTGGAAAAAGACAAGGACTGTCCTATTAAACAGCAGAGGACAACAATCGCTAGGGTGCCCACTGCAACGACCCCCTCCACTTCAACGGCCCACAAAAGAAGAAGGCCGGAGAAAACCCCCGCGCCCGCGGCAAATGCCAAAGATGGTGAACCTAAACGCCCTAAGTCCGGGGGCATAATAGTTCATACCGTCTATGTGGCGTCTGGTAAAGAGGACAGTCGCATATCAACAGGTCATAGACCGCACACGCGGTCAGTGACCAAGGCGCAGGAGCAGCAACAAAAGCTCCAAGAAATGATGAATGCTATGGCCGCACTTACAGGGCCAAAAGAAAGTCCTAAAACGTCCTCGGATGAACGCCAAGACGAAGAAACCGACGCCGAATTCCTTCGTCGGATATTAGAGAAGAAGGACAAAGAGGCTGCTGAACAAGCAGCCAACATACAGCGTATGGGCCTCCTCTTCCAGGACATGATAGGGATGATGATACAACAAGATCCCCCGGCTGAAGAGCCCCCGATCGTCCTTGGAGACGATAGGGGAGAGACATCAAACCCTCCACCAGCTCTATCGACGGCTAAAGAGGATACAATCTCCAAAGCTGATTTGGATGAGTACATCGCCCAGCAAATACGGGTTCATCATGCGACCGAAGCGGCCGGTCAGGTCGTAAAAACGGGGCGGCCATATCCAAGTTGGTACGATCAAATAAAGTACCCACCCGGTTACACAATTCCCAAGTTCCATGTCTACAAAGGGACGGGCAATCCTCATCAGCATGTTGCCCAGTTCAGGGCACTCTGCGGCAACACCGGCGGTGACGACAAGCTGTTGCTTCGCCAGTTTGTTGGAAGCTTATCAGATACGGCGTTCGAATGGTACTCTGAGCTCCCGAACGACTCTATTAAAACCTTCACGGAGATGGAGCTGCTGTTTACTCAGTGTTTTGCAAGCGCCAGTGAACGTACCCCGATGACGGCACTGATTAATGCCAGGGTAAAGCCAGGCGAGACGTGGGTTCAGTACGCTATACGATGGCGGAACTTGTGGTCGAAGTGCGAGCAGCGCACTGAAGAAGCTCCCGCGGTAGGTATGTTTGTGGGAACCCTTGATCCGTAAGCGACCATCTCACAATTTATGATGTTTTTCAAGCCAACTACCTTCCAGGCCTTGATTGACAAACTAGCGCAAATGGATCAAATGGGCCATAAACCCCCTCTTCCAAGGCCGGACTCCCGAAATGACAAAGGGAAGGGAAAAGCGATCGTCGTCGCTAATGCTCAACAACAACCGAGCGACTCGAAGCCGGTTGCTCATCAAAATAATATGCGCCCGTACGTACCCCTTGAGGATAAGATGGGACGTCCTTATTCATTTCCCCGCGATAAAACGAGGAAGTTATTCGAGCTGGCGTTGCGCAACAGACTCATAAATCTGCCGAATCCAAAATGTCCGTTGCAACCAAGTGACGTCAACGAGCCCAACTACTGTCCTTATCATCGAGTACTAGGTCATCCGATCGAAGACTGCTACGTTTTCAAAAATTGGCTTGAAAACCAGTACCGACAGGGCAAGTTCGCGTTATCTGACAAATGGAAGGTAAATCCGCCGCAGCCCCACACCTCTAAGGGGACGAATACGCCGGGGGCAACATGCTCCGTCATTGAAGAAGCTCCTTGGGAGGTTATATTATCAGCCAAGACAAAGAGGATGCTAAACGATCTTCAGACATGTCCAGCGATCAAGTGGAAGAACCCGTTGGAACCGCAAGTCATTGAGGGGATGTTGAAGCCACATCCAACTCCAAAGACCGATGATGGTGGTTCAAGCACTTGCAGCCAGCCGTCAAAATCTTCGAAAAAGAAGAAGAAGAAATCTAAGAAGCCCGTGAAGCCTGGCGACAAGCGCACGGACTTACAAAAGCAAATTGACGCGCTGGATGAATACAATCAGAAGGCACGGACTCCCATTACACTCCAAGAGTTCCTCAATCACGTCTTTCAAGAAGAAGATGAGGGAGAAAGTTCATCGGATGAATCCGAGGAATATGTGGCGAGCTGTCATATGATTTCCCATTCGATCACGAATGATGAGGAGACTCCTTGCACTGAAATGCTGGGGGCAGATCTTGAACCAAAATTTCCGGAGATATCGGATGAAATGATTGACGCGTTCCTTAACGAAGCTCGATTGAAAAGTAAAGCTGATCGAGAACGCGAGACGGCTATATTTGAAAGGGCCAAGCGCCAGCGACTTTATGGAAGAGCTGAGACGATCCCGCTCGAGCAAAACACCTCCGTTACCGACAAAAGCCAATTCAAGATGAGGAAAAAGTTTGCTAAGGCCATGTCAATGGGCATGAAGCTGCCATCCTCTGAAGGAAGTATCACTGGTGAAATGAAAACGCACCCTTCCTATTGCTTATATCATCAAAAGATTTCACACCCCACTCAAGAATGTAAAGCTTTCGATAAATGGTGGCAAGGATGTGTTGCTCATCGACAATGCTTTAAGCGGGAAAAGCGTAAAACTCGTCGAGAGCAAAGAAATACGACCGAAGGGATTAAAAGAACTACCGGCAATTGTCGCATGGTTAACACTAGCGGACCACAAATGCCTACATTCGGGAGTGATTCTGATGAAGAGCTAGAACTTGCCCCTCTCTTTAAGGAGTCCGCTTCGAGAAAAGAAGAAGAACCGAAGGTCTGCGAAAATATTCGGCTGCGGAATCGGACGCTGCTTGAAAAGAACCTCGGACCCTCAAGCAGAAAATATAAAGGGAAAGAAAAGGTCTCTGAAGATATCGTCTTAGATGACCAAGTTCTGGAAGAGCTAAACGCCAACAACCAGCCGAAGAAGAATAAGGTGGATTACAACGTCTTAGCACATCTGAGAAAGCTGCCCTCACAACTCAGCATTTTTGACGCCCTTTTGCTATCAAAGGAGACGAGAGATTCGTTGATTAAGGCACTCCATGATCCGGAACAATTCCAAGCATGCCTGGCCGAGGAAAAGATGAAGGATGAATTGGAGGAAGTGCACACGGCCGATGTCACTTTCGGCGACGAGGACCGTCTCCTTGGGACGTGCGAACACAATCGCCCTCTATGTCTTAGGATACTGTCACGATATAAAGATAGGAAAAATCCTGATCGACAATGGATCCTCCGTTAATCTCCTCAATATACGGGTCTTAAAAGAAATCTGCATGAGCGTCCAGCACCTTGCTCGTGACAAGATCACTGTCTCCGGGTTTGACTCCCAGTCATCAAGAACTCTTGGGTCTGTGATACTGACGTTACGCTTCGGGCTACTCGTCACAGACATTAAGTTCCATGTCATAGACGCCAAGACATGCTACAACGCTTTGCTCGGCCGACCATGGTTACACGAGTACAACATCATCCCTTCTACACAACATCAGTGTATGAAGTATTTTAAGGATGGTTTCGAGTATACCGTGACGGGAGAACTGAACCCGTTCTCTGTGAACGAGGTCCGCAAATACGAAGATGCCAAATACTTCTTACCGGATTTCGAAGATACGGAGAAGTGTCACAAGCCGGAGAATAAAGCTAATGCCACCATCCCTGTCTTCGGCAGTGATACCGAGGAGGAAGAGGAGATAGTGTATTCGGGTCCGCCCCAACACAGCAAGCCAGGACCGTCCACTCCTACGTTGATCTTTGGTAGCGACTCGGAAGATGAGATCCGTGTTGTATTCTCGGCTCGACCTTCCATACGAACGTCCGCTGACGAAGAACAAAGTCTACAAGTCGCCATGGTGCCGCTTAAACACCATAAAGAACTGGACGCACTTAATATCTACAGTGTAGAAGAGTTGCGGACATTCAATATCCCTCCCAGGCGAGAAAGCAAGAAAGCAATTCTGTTTTACCGCTCTGAAGAAACCAAGGTAGAAAAAGAAATCTGGCATGGCGCGGATTCTACGCTCGACAGGCTTCAGCCTATCCGTCTTCTCAGATATTATACAAAGGGTTTGAAAAAGCTGCTGAAACGCCAGGGGATATCCTTCAAGCAGACCGTCCGAAAAGCCAAGTTCAATGACAAAATCTGGAACGTTCCCGGGACTCAACGCAAACTGCCTAATGGGAGAATGGAAACAATTGGGCTTGGATACGTCCGGTCAGAGAAACGGGAGCTACTAAACAGCTGCTATGTCGTGTATGACTTCGATGAAGAAGCGGATGCTCAATGGGAGGACGCTAATCCTAAGCCAGTGAAAGTTCCAGATGCAAAAGAGCCCAGTCCGTCGTTCGAGGAACAAATGGACAAGCTTATAAGGGAAGCGGGTCCAAAAGCCCGAGACAATCATAACCGCGAAATGGCCATCTACGAGAAAGCCAGAACGCAACGCCTCCTCCAACAGGCCATGAAAGATGAAAATGCCGCTCCATGTCAACCTGTTATAAAGAAGGCTCGGCGCAAAAGCAGAAATAAGTCGAAAGGCCAAAAAGGCGCTCAACAACACCAAAGCAGGGCTAAGAAGCCACGCAAACGGGAGGCGAGCGTCGTTGATCTCTCCCTCATGAAGAAAATGGGTCGAGCGTACTCGTTTCCTCAAGACAAGACGAAGAAGATACTTGACCTTGCTCTAAAGCATCAAATGCTTACATTGCCGGAGTCTAAACACCCCGAACAAGCGGGCGAAGTCTCACATCCGGACTATTGCTCTTACCATCGAGTAATAGGGCACCCTCTTGAGGACTGCTTCACCTTCAAGAATTGGGTCGAAGATCAGTATCAGCTTGGCAAATTCACTCTGTCTGACAACTGGAGGGTAGCGCCGCCACAGACGCACGAGCCCAAGGCCACGAAAGAAGAACCGGTTCCACATTAGGATTGGAAGCGAATTCGCACCTGTCACATGATTATAATATTAAAAGAAGAGCCCGAGGACATAGATGAGCTCCCTTGGTGCTTCGAAAACAGCAGCGACGAGATAATCTCAGAATTCCCACCAGTGCCAAAAGAGCTGGAAGATGGAATCCATACCACTGCAGATAACCTCAAGAAGATTGAGTTGGGGACGGCAAACGATCCACGACCGACATTCATCAGCGAGCTGCTATCTGAAGAGAGGGTGGCCGCGTTAAAAGACGTGCTTCTACAACATAAAGATTGCTTTGCGTGGAACTATTCCGAAATGCCGGGATTAGATCCAGAAATTGCTGTGCATAGGTTGGCAATATCTTCGGACGTCAAGCCAGTCAAACAGGCGCCGAGAAGAATGCGGCTCGAGCTTGAAATGAGCATCAACGCTGAAGTCAAAAAGCTGATCGACTCTGGCTTCATCCAGGAAGTTCAATACCCTGAATGGATCGCCAACATCGTCCCGGTGATGAAGAAAAATGGGACAGTGCGCATATGCGTGGACTTCCGGGATCTCAATAAAGCCTTCCCGAAGGACGATTTTCCTGTCCCAGTCACCGAACTAATGATAGACAATACGTCCACTCACGAGGTTTTCTCCTTCATGGACGGCTCGTCAGGATATAATCAGATAAAAATGCATCCCGAAGACCAGAAGCACACCGCTTTCCGGACTCCTTTAGGAATATTCTGCTACAAGGTGATGCCCTTCGGTCTAAAGAACGCCGGTGCCACCTATCAGAGGGCCATGACGAAGATCTTCGATGACCTTATACACGAAATCGTCGAATGCTATATCGACGATCTCGTGGTTAAAAGCAAATCATACAAAGAACATCTCGAACATTTGAAGACTGTATTTCAACGCCTTCGGCAATACAACCTGAAAATGAACCCTCTCAAATGTGCATTCGGAGTTTCCTCAGGCAAATTCCTGGGATTCATTGTTCGACACCGAGGAATTGAAATAGATCCGTCTAAGATCAAAGCGATCATGGAAATGCCTCCGCCAAGGACTCTCAAACAGCTGCGGTCTCTCCAAGGGAAGCTCGCGTATATACGGCGATTTATAGCCAACCTTTCAGGAAAGTGTCGTCCTTACAGTCACCTGATGAAAAAGGGAACCCCGTTCGTCTGGGATCAAAAATGCCAAAGTGCACTAGACGAGATCAAGCAATACCTGCAGAATCCGCCGGTGCTGGCTGCTCCGGTCAAGGGAAAACCCCTCATTCTTTATACAACCGCTCTCGAAGGTTCCTTAGGCGCATTATGGGCACAAGAGAACGATCAAGGGAAAGAAAGAGCACTCTACTACTTAAGTCGAGTTCTGCTGGGGGCAGAAAGCAACTACTCTCCCATTGAAAAACATTGCCTGGCGTTGATTTTTGCGATAACAAAGCTCAGACACTATGCGTTGGCGCATGAAGTCCATCTCATTTCAAAGGTGGACCCCCTTAAATACTTGATGTCAAAGGCCATATTGACGGGACGACTCGCTAAATGGGCCCTGCTCTTGATGGAGTTCTCGATAACATATCAACCTCTCAAGGCAGTGAAAGGCCAGGCCATCGCCGACTTCCTCGCTGAACATCCGATACCCGTCGATTCTCCTCTGAATTGCGATCTTCCAGACGAACATGCGTTTGATGCGATCGACGGTGATAATATCCGATGGGAACTTTATTTCGACGGAGCATCTTCCGTGAAGAAGCGCAAACAAAGTACCCCTATAATTAAATCAGGGGTAGGACTCATCTTTATAACTCCACAAGGAGGGATAATGCGCTATGCGTTCTCCCTAACGGAGCCGAGGACAAATAACGAAGCCGAATATGAAGCTCTGATAGCAGGCCTCGAGATCACCATTGACATTGGAATTGAAAACCTCCTCATATACGGAGATTCTCAACTGGTCGTTAGTCAAGTAAACGGCGACTACCAAACGTGCAAGCCAGAATAGGTAAAGTACGGCGAAAAAGTGCAACAACTGTTGACCCAAATTCCCTCCTATACTTTGGAGAACATACCGCGTGCGGAAAACAGCAAAGCAGACGCGCTGGCCAAACTTGCTAAAGAACTGGCTGATGAGAACCTCGATGACGTTAGAATCGTGGTACAAAGCCGTCGAGTGCTTGCCCCGGCAGAAATATCTCCGGAATTATCCGAAGAAAAAGGAGCGAGCGAGCAGACAACCCTGCAAGTAAAAGATTGGGAGAATACCGAGGATTGGAAAGAAGTCTTCATAGATTACTTCAAGTCCCACCGAATGCCTGAAGAAGCGTCCACAAGACATCAGCTCATGAAACGAGCCCTGTTTTTCGCCTTCGTCAATGATACCCTGTACAATAGGTCATTTGATTCTCTGTGGCTGAGATGTTTAGGACCTGACGAAGCGAAAAGGGTTGTCCGGGAAGTTCATGATGGACTCTGCAGTTCTCACCAAGCGGGCCCAAAAATGAAATTGAAGATAAAACGGATAGGCTACTACTGGCCCACGATGATTCAGGACTGCCTCGAATATGCGAAGCAGTGTCACTCGTGTCAAATTCATGGGGATTTCATCCATCAGCATCCAAATCCATTACATCCAACTGTGGCTAGCTGGCCATTCGAAATGTGGGGGACTGATATAGTCGGCCCCATCGAACCAGCATCGTCTAGAGGACATCGTTTCATCCTAGCGACGACTGACTACTTCTCTAAGTGGGCAGAAGCGGTACCGCTGAGGGAAGTAAAGACGGAGAATATCCTTCACTTCTTCAAGACGCACGTCATATATCGGTTTGGAACTCCGCGACGGATCATCTCCGATAACGGGCCAGCTTACAGAAGCCACAAGATCAGTCGCTTTGCGCAACAACATAATATAGACTGGAGATATTCCTCGGTTTATAATCCGCGAGCTAACGGTCTAGCTGAGGCCTTCAACAAGACCTTGACAAAGATCATGAAGAAAACAGTGTCACGGAATAAGAAGGACTGGCACGAAAGGATGCAAGAGGCTCTCTGGGCATATCGAACCACGTTCAAGACAGCCACTAACACAACGCCATATGCGTTGGTATTTGGGACGGAAGCAGTACTCCCCTTCGAGATAGAGTTACCCTCTCTACGAGTGGCAGTCCACTACGAACTAACGGACGAAGAAAATGCTAACCTTCGGCTTGAGGAGCTTGATGCCCTTGAAGAAACACGGCTCATAGCACAACAAAATCTGGAAGCTTATAAAGCAAAGATGACGCGCTCATATGAAAGATTGACCCGACCGAGGACATTCCGCCAAGGCGAACTCGTGTTAGTGGTCAAAAGGCCTATGATCCCCAATCACGCCAAATGAGGAAAATTCGAGCCAAACTATGAAGGCCCATACATCATAGATAAGGTCTACCAGGGTGGGGCCTATCTACTCATGGACATGCACGGTGAAAGGCCTTTCAGGCCGATAAACGGCCGCTTCCTAAAGAAATACTACGCTTAATGAGCCACAGCCTAGGTCAACGATAGATGACGACGACTATGTCCGCTCGCTATCTTCCTAAGCTTAAGCTTTCTAAGCAGTGGCCAGCCTTCTCCATGGCGGACCGAGACGTCCTTAAACTAGTGACGGATCGAAATGTCCTTAAACTAATAGCAGACCGAAACATCTTTAAAACTACTACCCCAGCATCTTTAGGCTGACGAGATATATAAAAAACATATAAAATAAAATAAAATAAAAACGGTATGTCCATAAGCAAAAAGGGCACGGATGAAAACCCGAAAGGGCTCCGTGAGTAAAAACAGCAGGGCTACCGGCGAGTGTTCGTGAAAATCCAAAAGGGCGCGACCTTGTAAAAAAAAGAGAAAAAGAAAATAAAACGAATAAAAAAAACGGTATGTCCATAAGCAAAATGGGCACGGATGAAAACCCGAAAGGGCTCCGTGAGTAAAAAATAGTAGGACTACCGGTGAGTGTTTGTGAAAACCTGAAAGGGTGCAACCTCGTTAAAAGACACTTATAGGGTCCTTTCGACCTTGTAAGGAGAAACCACCGGCGTGAGATCCTTACGACTCACAAGGGAGCAACACACTTAGGGATCCCCACGATTCCTAAGGAGAAAATACACTTGCGAGATCCTCACGACTCGTAAGGAGAACTCTCTTATGGGACCCTCACGGCTCATGAGAGTTGAAAGTCTTAAGTTACAGAGACCTAAACTTGTGCTTAAGCAACCCCCACAACTTCCGATATTGCCCTACAAGTGGCTCAATACTGACCCTTGTATACAATCCACGGGCGCGAATAAACATTTCCCTAACCAAGTCCCATCCGAGACTAGGGATATGTTCGCATAGTGAACGACCCTTGTAAATCCTTTCGATTTACAAGGAGAAAACCCTCCTGTAGGATCCTTACGACTTACAGAGGAACATACACTTAGGAATCCTCACGATTCCTAAGGAGAAAATACACCTACAAGATCCTCACGACTTGTAGGGAGAAATAACTTTGTGAGACCCTTACGGCTCATGAAGCCAAAAGCCTTAGCCGACAGGACCTTAACCCTGTTCGCTAAGTTACCTTTGTTCGACATCGACAGAGGCAAATGATGATTCTCTCCTGGCAATATCCCAGTTGTAGCGGTGCTGATGCCGAAATCGGTGTCTAATTTCAGGTTTACAGCGAAAAGCCAGTAGGCCGCACATGCATACGAAATAGCCGAAATGATGGGGCAGCTTGCAATAAAAAGCAGCAAGTAAAGAAAATGTATGCATGGAAAACAGCCGAAATGATTGGGCAACTCGCAATAAAAAGCAGCGAGTAAAAATAAAATAAATAGCCGAAATGATTGGGCACCGCGGAAAACAGCCGAAATGATTGGGTAATCGCGACCTTCGCGATATAAAAGCTGAAATGATAGAGCATCGCAGAAATAAATAAAAAAAAAAGAGAAGAAATGATAAAACTTTGGCCCTACAGTTAAGATCACATCGATCCCTGTATACAATCCAAGGGCGTAAACAAAGAGGGAACCATACCTTCCCAACAGGCTCCGCCAGAAGACGAAGCCAAACCTCGACGGTTCATTCCAACTCCAAAGAAACCAGTGTCTTCAGCCAATTCCTCGACTCGCGGATACAAACACTCCTTGACGAGAGCCTCCTGATCCGCGTCGACTCGTAGAGCCACCAGTGCCTCCGTGGGAAATCCTCGACACGTTTCAAACCCCAAGAAAACAAATAATCCTTGGCGCTTGGGAAACAAATAATCCCTAGCAAACTCCTCGACTCACGGATACAAACACTCCTTGACGAGAGCCTCCTGATCCGCGTCGACTCGCAGAGCCACCAGCGCCTCCGTGGGAAATCCTCGACTCGTTTCAAACCCCAAGGAAACAAATAATCCTTGGCGCTTGGGAAACAAATAATCCCTAGCAAACTCCTCGACTCACGGATACAAACACTCCTTAACGAGAGCCTCCTGAGCCGCGTCGACTCGCAAAGCCACCATCGCCTCCGTGGGAAATCCTCGACTCGTTTCAAACCCCAAGGAAACAAATAATCCTTGGCAATTGGGAAACAAATAATCCCTAGCAAACTCCTCGACTCACGGATACAAACACTCCTTGACGAGAGCCTCCTGATCTGCGTCGACTCGCAGAGCCACCAGCGCCTCCGTGGGAAATCCTCGACTCGTTTCAAACCCCAAGGAAAAAAATAATCCTTAGCGCTTGGGAAACAAATAATCCCTAGAAAACTCCACGACTCACGGATACAAACACTCCTTGACGAGAGCCTCCTGATCCGCGTCGACTCGCAGAGCCACCAGTGCCTCCGTGGGAAATCCTCGACTCATTTCAAACCCCAAGGAAACAAATAATCCTTGGCGCTTAGGAAACAAATAATCCCTAGCAAACTCCTCGACTCACGGATACAAACACTCATTGACGAGAGCCTCCTGATCCACGTCGACTCGCCGAGCTATCAGTGCCTCCGTGGGAAATCCTCGACTCGTTTCAAACCCCAAGGAAACAAATAATCCTTGGCGCTTGGGAAACAAACGACTCACGGATACAAACACACCTTGACGAGAGCCTCCTGATTCGCGTCGGCTCGCAAAGAAACCAGTGTCTCCGCGGGAAATTCCCGATTCGTCTCAACTTGCAAATGAAGCCTCAGGCAGCAGGGACTAAAAAACTTGCTTCCTGAACAATGGGACCCTGCAAGTCAATCCAAAATGGTCTCTTGCATACTATTCACGGGTCTCGCTCTCCAAGGTCGAGTTTCGACGAGGAGGGAAACAACCGCTTATGGGTCCTCTCGACTCGTAAGAGGGAGAAATTCTCTTACAGGATCCTTACGACTTATAAGAGAAAACCACACTTAGGAATCCTCACGATTCCTAAGGAGAAAACCCACCTACGAGATCCTCTCGATCCATAGGGAGAAAAGTCTCTATGAGACCCTCACGGCTTATAGAGTTGAAAAGTCTTAGGCAGCAGATCCGAACCTGCGGCCTAAGCCATCGCTATTTCTTAAGAAAGTCAGAATACTCGTTCTAAACATTCGTCCACCATGGTTATCAAAACAGCCTGCTAACAATAAAAGAAAGAAGAAAATGACAGAAAGAACATCCGATTTACATTTGATCAGGCGTTCGAGACGCATTCATTTATGCATGGGCAGAAGACTCGGGACGAGAAATAAGACAAGCCGAAATAAAAAAAAAAGCGTTTCCATTCATATTGCTAAAAATTCTTACAATCACAAGAGCAATGAATAAGAAATATTATTCAAATTATTACAACGGTATAACCTCAGATCCGGGGCACGGATTGAGGAATTCAAAAGTAAGGCCATCCAGAGTTCTTCTGGCCTTTCTAATTATTCTTATGCGCAGCCTCTCGCGCTCCTCTGTGTCAAGATCCTCGGCAAGCCCTCCCGGCCTTCGATAAGCAGCAACTATCGTCGTCTGCTGGAAGATTTGATGTAGGATGTCAATGAGGCTGTCCCGCCGTTTCTTCGAGATCAGCCCTGTCAGGTACACTGAATGCACCTTGTCTTCGGCATCATCCAGCGCATTGAACGGTAGGGCCTCGTGAAGACCCGGAAGTGCTCTCCATATTGCTCCCAGCACGACTTTCAAAAGAGCCGAACGACGAGGTAGCAGCCAACCACCGCTTGCGTTCAGACGACCCATGACCTCTGCACATTGAGCGTCTGTAAACTCCTGGTTTTGTTGACGACCCTGTGCGCGGATATCGTCATAAGTGATGAACTCGTGCAAACTGTATAGATGCACCGCCATTATGCCTGGAGAAAATACCACAGGAAGATTAGCGATAGAAGAAAAATAATATACATAGAGGGCTAAATTCCTAGAGAGCAGAGCTCTGTTCAGGGATTAAAACCCATGAACAAAAGCTCTTCTAGTGAAACCCCAATGGGGATCTCTTTAGATCAGAAGATCTATGAGAGCAAAGCTCTAATAGTTAAGATTAATTAAAATCAATTTAATCTAAGAATCAATTTTACCTAAAGTTTTTCTAAAAACTTTGGAAAGGAGAGCAAAGCTCTGGAGTTCTTGAAGGCAAGAGCAAAGCTCTGAAGTTTTTTGAAAATAAAAATCTGAAAGATGATAGGCATCTGTGGGGGACCAAAGGTCCTATTTATAGGCATCAAGTACCTCTTCGACTTCCAAAAGTTGTCACGGCGGTTGGAATTCCGCCACCGTTGCGCTCACGTTTGGGGCCACGTAAGCGCAACGGTGGGGGGCATTTGTTTACCCCAATCAGAGCAAAGCTCTGTTCAAATTCCGAGGCGGGAGATGAAGCAACGCTTCAACTTCCCCCAATCAGAGCAAAGCTCTGCTTTGAAAATTTAAAATTTAATAAATGAAGCAACGCTTCAGATTATTTGCGCTGCGCAACACGCCACGTGTCAGGCGCAGACGCATCAGCGCAGCGCCCAAGGCAGCGCACCCAATCAGAGCAAAGCTCTGTTTTAAACAAAATTAAAGGAAGCAACGCTTCAGTTGCGTAAGCACTGCGCTGCGCGACACGTGTCAGCGCAGATGCGCTGCGCTTCGCACAGCGTGACACGTGTCAGCGCAGATGAGCTGGCGCAGTTGCGCTGCGCGACACGTGTCAGCGCAGATGCGCTCGCGCAGTTGCGCTGCGCGACACGTGTCAGCGTGGATGCACTAGCGCAGTTGCGCTGCGCTGTGCGCTGCGCGACACGTGTCACGCGCTGGGGCATTTGCGCCAAACAGAATTAAGATTTTAAAGAAATCTTTCTGTTCTTGTTAAAACAAGAAGATTTTCCTCTATAAAACAGAAGCCCTTGGATCAAAGATCCAACGGTGGGGAAAATTCCCCAAATCACTCAGAGAAAGATCTCTTTAACAAATTTAACTAATTTATGAGCACTATAAAAAGGACCCCAGGCCTCAATTCAAAGGCATCAACATCTTTCTAAAGAAAAGAGAAGAGAACTCTTGAGAACTCCTCAAGAACAACAGAAGGTAAAAACCTTTGAAAGAAGAGAAAATTCTCTTATGAACAGATCAGTGATCTAAAAACAAGATCATTGATCTTTAAACATAACTAAATAAAATGAATAAATAAAATAAAAGTAGTGCTTTGCACTTTTTCATGAACCTTTGGTTCTTTAAGATAAGAAAAAACTTATCTTTTCCTTTGATCTAAATTAGATAAAGAAATCTAACAGTGCTTTGCACTTCTGTTCTTGAATCTAAAAGATTCTCAAATTAATAGTGCTTTGCACTTATAAATCTGCACTGTTGCGCTCTTGGGCTGGCGCAAGCCACCAAAGAGCGCCACGTGTCAGCGCCTGAACCATTTGCGCTATGCGCTTTTGAATAGAGCTTCGCACTCTGAAATTGGCGCAAGCCACCAGAGCACGCCACGTGTCAGCAGTGCAGGCACAGCGCATTAGCACAGCGCACTGCGCTTGTGCGACACGTGTCAACACTACAAGCGCTTGCGCTCTCTGATTGGCGCAAAGCGCCTGACAAATGCAAGGCATTTCTTAAAGGGCCAGGCCCAAATCAAAAAGACCTAGCAGGCCAAAATAAATTGCAAAGCAATAAAAAGGAGGCAGAGCCCAAGTGAAATTGATGCTCTGCATCTTTTATGGGCAGAGCCCAAACAAAAAAAATAGAAGTAATGCAATGAATTATTTAAGTGTGGGTAAAGCCCTAGCACAGGTCTAATAGTCCAAAAATAAATAAGGGTGTTGAACATTTTCAACTGGACTTAGCCCAATTTTGGCCGTAAGTCCTCAAATTAAATTGACTGAGCACAGCCGTTCTCTTAAATTAATTTATATCCGGTTCGAGGGTACATCTCCGAACTCCTCTGACACCCATCGTTGTAATCCTTCAACGACATCAGAGAGGTGACGGGTCTCGATGACCACACATCAATACGGACTGCGGGGTCCTTAAACTCGTGGACCGAGACGTCCTTAAAACTAATATTGGACCGAGACGTCCTTAAAACTAATATTGGACCGAGACGTCCTTAAAACTAATATTGGACCGGAACGTCCTTAAACTAATGTCGGACCACCACGTCCCTAAACTGGAATATGGACCCCCACGTCCCTAAACTGAAATATGGACCACCACGTCCCTAAACTGGCGATGGACCACCACGACCCTAAACTGGAATATGACCACCACGTCCCTAAACTGGCGATAGACCACCACGTCCCTAAACTGGAACAATAGAGCCTCCAAATGCTCTTTTACCGGATCTAAACGATCCCGTTTAAGTCGATCTTAGCCCCAAACACGGCTAACGTATCCTTAAACATTTAAGTGGACTACAAAATTCCAAATCAACTCTGGTTCGAGGGTACATCTCCGAGCTCCTCTGACACCTATCGTTGTAATCCTTCAACGACGTCAGAGAGGTGACGAGTCCTGACGGCCATATATTAAATGAATCACTACGTTAAGTTGATCTTAGTCTAAAACAGGACTAACGTATCCTTAACGAACGTTTAACTTGATCTTAGCCGCAACGCGACTAATGCATCCTTAAACTAAAAACACCAAACCCAAATCTAAGTAAATACGGATTTGGACTAATCCACGTCCTACGGGAGACGGCATTACTCAGTCTCCGTATACAATCCACGGGCAACCACAAACAAAACAGACACACACGACACGAAGTGAAATTCTGGAGAAGGAGAAAGTTGTTACCGCGATGCGGTAGCGTAATTAACTGCAGGGGCTTGCGCCTGTAGGGAAGAGCGTCCCCACAATCAAAAACCCCTCAAGCGAGGGGGAATCTGACGAAGTCTGCTACGTCGGCCGCATCCGTCTAAACCTCCGATACACGGTGCCATAAATCAACTTGGCATCTTCGGAGAGGTGGACGGATAAAACCAAATAGCATCTGCCCCGAATCTCAGGCCCAGACAGCCAATTTCGTCGGCCGCCATTCGGAGGGGAACAGTGTGGATAGCCTTTGCAATGAAAACCTAGACCCCTACAAGCGCGGAAAGTTACCTGCCAATCCCAGAAGCGAGGCAACCCCAATCAACAACGTGAATGAGCCACCCAGCACTCCACGGAATCCGGTAACTTGAGCACCCCTCCTTGGGTCAACCTATACCCCCTATGAGTGCGGCGAATAGCCCGCCAATTCTAGAGTGAGGCCCCCCCTGTCTCAATGCCATGAGATGCAGGCCCATTGCCTTCTAGAACCCGGCTAACCTTGCACTCCACCGCGGGGTAATCCTAGTACATAAAAGAAAAGAATATGTATAATGGTGATATCGATCTCAACCCGGGTATGCCCCAAACAAATAATATACAAACGGACAGTGACAGCAGTCCACATGTCGAGCGCTCGCCCAGCAATATCAAATATACAAATAAATCCAAACTGTACTACCATTGCACCCAAGCTATCCACCACGACGATCCCGCGACAACTACAACACAGCACAAAACATCAACGTGAATGTCACGTTTGCAAACCCGTCTAAAAGAGCATATAGCAGTTAGACGAGTTGTACCACTCTGATGACATTCAAGGTCGCAGATAGTAATGTATGTACTGAAAACTATGACATTATAATTCCGCACACAATTAGCAAACTAAACCAATTTCCAAAACCATGAAAAAAACAGTGAGCTAAAGTTCCAAAAACCGACCGTTAAAAGCCAATTCGGAAGTCCGAATCAAAACGAAACGCGCCAGAACCTTCACGGGGACTAAGAAAACGAAATTAACTTCGATTCAGGGGGCCTAGACAGGGTACCCCACCCTCGAGGTTACCACGAGGTGGCCAGGGGGTGAGGCAGACCTGAAACTGCCCAAGGTGGGGCAGTTTCGGGTCCCCACCGTCATGACCACCTTGTGATGGTCTTGGGTAGTGGGCCCAGCAGTTCGCCCACCCGGGAGATCCCTGGGGTGCCCATGCACCATCCCGCGGATTCTCAGTTGAATCCGTGAGCCCACGGGATGTGCAAACTTCTCAAACTTTCAGTTTTTGGAACTGTTTTTGTCGGCTGTTTTTGCACGACAAAAACGGCGGATTTCTAATGTCGCAATGAGTTAACTAAGACTTATAGAGTGGCTATGATACCATGTTGAGTTATGCAAGCACCCCGGCCATCAATCCGTGGCCATTGCGGAACATATTTTTTTAAAAACCGGCGCTAGAACAACCCGATAATCCGGATCGACCCATAAGCCCTAGATAGCAAAAACATGCATAGGAGCTAAACTAAGGGGTTGGAGTGATTATACCGAATTATCTGTGTCCTTCGATCATCAACCACTTTCCCTATCTCCTATAAGCCTCCTTGATCAATCTTGATCTCCGGTCTCCCTCCATTGAAGATGATCCACCCGAGAGTCTATGAATCGAGCTCCAACCTCATATCCGAGGTAACTAGGGTACCTAGATCGTTACACTGGATACCGTAGAAGAAGTTGAGAGTGATGAAAGATTAATTTGTCTCAAGACATCCAAGGTTTCTCAACACATGAGAGGGTTTGGGTGGAGGAAGAAGAAGATGCCTTGAGGATGAGAGTGTTGTATGAGAGAGAATGAATAATGGCTTGGTCTTTTCTTTGTTGTGAAATTAGTAATAAATAATGGAGCCACCCAATAAAAAATACCATGTCTCCAAAATATCTAGAGTCAACCAAAAATATCTCAAGTCAACAATAATCTCACAACAAACAAAAACTTAAGCATGCTTAGTATAGTAACCATGGGTCATTACTAAGCCATGCAACAAATATGAAATAAACACCTCATCCTCCACCTCAATAGCCTTTTAATCCAAAAAGCTCTAAACCATAATGAGGTGTAATCTTCTAAAAGAAATCTTTTAAGAAATTACAAGAATACCCCTCATCCGTATATACATACCCGCATTTGTATTCCGAAGTATACGAATACAATGAGACGAAACTAATCCAACAATGTAATACTAGGATCCGGCTTAAACTAAAGCCCAATAGTATTATCCGTTCGAATCATGATACGCGCACAAGTGCGTGTATATGATCAAACCCTGCCGTAAAACCATACGGCCTTTACATCGTTTCACCCGAAGCAGGGAAACCCTCTGTGTGGGACTCTAAAGACTCGTAAATACGCTGGCAGTGGGTTTAACCACAAGCACGTCAGCGGCACTAGCTGTATGTAACGGCTACCCAGGTATTGAGCGAAAGGGAGGCCAATGAGCAAACTCATCGTGAAACCCCTACTGAGCCTAACAGTGACAATATCCGTACAGTCAGGTCCGTTCGTCTATGAGTATCGCATATCGAGTCTAGGTGGTGGATAAAGTCAGACCCCTAATAACGCGATATTTAGTGTCGGTATGAAGCCCATCACCAACTGAAAAACTACCGATCCTAGATCAGTAATTCTCGACTACCTTGGCCAAGGATTTCTGGTGATGGCCACCAATGCACAATGCAACATCAACCCCCAATACCAGGAGAGATGAATCCCCTGACGATCCGATTACTGCCTCTATATGGCTTGGGACTGTACCCAACTAAAACCTGTTTACACGACTCCTTTGAGCCGTGGTAAGGTAGTGATCAAAGCACAGTGGGAACTCACACTAGAAAAATGACCGTCTCAGGTCGATATACTAACCTGTATACATGTCACCTGGGAACTGCTATCTGAAAATAGATACTGCAGGGTTCCCTAAGGCTGCAGCAAGGTTTTGGAAGGCATCGTCCATGTCGTTTTCAAATTTTTGCCGTTCTAAAGAACCCTGACCTAGAATCTTTAACTAGAGATTTAAACAAACAAGCAATGTTAACATCTTAACATCTAAGTGAATGAGGAATACAACCTTTGTAGACCGGTCCTTCACTTCTAAAGCTCCGTGTAGTAGTCCCTTTGATGCGAGTAGTGATCTCCCGAACTCTAGTATGGGTTCCCTTCGAGAAATGAACAAGCTTGCACGAAGTCTTCGAGGCCGAAGATGATCTACGTCGAGAAGAATCAAGCTCATGCTACCTCTTCACTAATATGTGAATTAGTGAAGAAAACACCCTAAACTAAATAGATAATAGTAGAGGATGATGAAATAGGAAATGAGCTCTCTTTAGTTTTCTTTTTCTCACAATATTTTCTCACTTTGAAATAGGCTAGCGAGCTTTCTCATGAGGAAGAAGAAGCTCAAGTTATGAAGAGAGAAATGAACTCATGAGGTGAGAATAGCAACCATGGGTGAGTTGGTGTCATACACGAACTCATGTAGAGAATAAACCATGCGTTAACAATAATGGTTGGGTTAATAAATATCTTCAAGTAAAACAAAATGAGTAGACTAGGTCAATAGTTCCACAAGCTTCTACAAGCTTCAACCATGTGACTAATTACGACTAATTTGTGAATTACCAAGATAACTAAAAACCTTAGGATTATCATAACCATGGTGTAAGTCTCATACACCCATGTTGCATGAGGCATCTAGCATGACACAAAATAATGTACATTAATATATATCACATATATACTAAGTGTACACAAGTGAGAAAAGAAATACTTAATGAGCATATATTAGTTAATATAAGTTATTATATAAAATATATAATTATACATTAAATCATTAAATCATCAAATCAACACTTGATTTAATAATCCGGCTATATCACATACAACCGACTAATATTATATGAATCAACTTATCGAATTAACACTTGATTCGATAACCCGGCTATATCACATATAACCGGTCGATATCACATATCGCGAGAATAGAATGCGGTATCACATACACGCATTAATTTCGGTACCGCACATATCACATATGTGCTTCTACTTCATTTCGCATGAACCAGGAAACCTCTGTGTAGGACTCTAAAGACTCGTCAATACGCCGGTAGTAGGTAATGATCATATCAAACACCCACAAACCATAAGCGGTCTGCTAAACGTAACGGCCACCCGGGTATTGAGCGATTAGAAGATCAACAAGCAAGCCTACTCGTACTCCTGCGAATCCAATCAGTAACACTACCGTACTGTCCGGTCTCTTCGTCTGATATGTCGCAAATCATCAGCCAGGGGGTGGTAAAACATCAGACCCCAATATCCTGATAAGTCATGCCGATGTGAGGTCCATAATGGTTCGAGAAACTACTGATAAAACTTACCAGTAAATCTCAACAACCGTGGCCAAGGATTTCATGTTATGGCCAATCGAGCATAGCGCAACATCAACTCCCAATACCGGGAGAGACGAATCCCCACCTATCGCTCATTGCCTCCATGTGATTCGGGACTGTACCCAAAACCCACATTTTCACACGATCTATTGACCATGGTATGGTGGAAATCAAAGCACAGTGGGAAACATACAAGACTCTATGACGATCTCGGGTCGACAGACTAACCTATACTAGTCTCACCAGAGAACTGCTATCTGATGATAGGTATAATACCATGTAGGAGTTCTCGGCAAGTCTGTTAAGTGTACCCAGTCTCCACTGTGCACCCGTATACCTTCTCTGATGTCAAACACCAATGGATGTGGGATCATCCATCGCCTATCATATGGGTCAAGAAGCGCATACGCTGGTCTACTCTGGAGTATCGATGCCCTGTCTCGATACTCCCACGACTCGGAACAATTATTGTGTGTACTTGTGGACTAACCTTGGCCCCACTAGTATGATCTCCATCATAGTCCTCGTTGTCAAGTACACATCCTAAGGGCTTTATCAACATGTGAGAGCAAGACATCATCACTTATACAAGTCACCATGTTATGATAAAGTGCAACCAGATAGTATACTATCATGTCGAGCAAGAAATTCCTCCCTATATATGTCCAAGCATCCACTACAATATACATCCCATGTACAGTAATGGCCTTTAGGGCATACATATAACTAACAGGTATAATACCAACTAGAATGTTCCCGGCGAGTCCGTCCGGTGTACTCATAACCCAATGAGCACCTGTATACATCTTAGGTGAACAGACTGACACCAATGGCTTGTGAGACCGGCCATCGCCCTTCGTCGGGGTCTCGATCAGTATACACTAGTCTACTCTGGAGTATCGATGCCAAGTCTCGAAACTCCCACGACTAGGAATATTTAAGGATGTGCTTATAGACCACCCAACTCTAATATATATGATCGCCATCATAATGCTGGTAGTCAAGCAAGAATCATATGGGCTCTATCAACAAGTAATAGTGATCTGTAATGTCACCTAAAGCATGTACATGATGATAAAGACAAACCAGATAGCATACTATCATCTCGAGTAAAACTGTTTTATCCGTATAGGTCCTCCCTCAATCATCGCAATCGCGTGCCTGCGATCCAATAATTGACTTGAGGGGACTATATCCAACAATTACCCATAATTTCTTTCATGAGAAATTCCTTTTCGAAGAAGGTGGCATGTTGAGCAACAAACACTTTTTGTTCCTCGCTGTGGTAGAATATATATCCATGTGAAATCTTTGGATATCTCACAAACTTGCAAAGAACTGATTGTGCTTCGAGTTTGTCCGGATTCTGTTTTTTAACATAGGCCAGACAACCCCATATCTTAACTTATTTAAGATATGGTCTCTTTCCACTCCATATCTCATATGGTGTTTTAGGCACAGATTTTGATGGAACTTGATTCAATAGGTATGCAGCTGTCTCAAGTGCATAACTCCAAAAAAAAATAGGTAACTCAGCAACACTCATCATAGAGCGCACCATATCTAATAAGGTGTGATTCCTCCGCTCTAATACACCATTGTGTTATAGTGTATATGGAGGAGTAAGCTGAGAGAGAATCCCATTATCTTTTAGATAATCTCGGAATTCCGTGCTTAATTATTCTCCTCCTCGATCAAATCGAAGGACTTTAATAATTTTACCCGTATGGTTCTCTACTTCGCTTTTATATTCCTTGAATTTCTTTAAAGCTTCAGATTTGTGTTTCAGCAGGAACACATGTCCGAATCATGAGAGATCATCGGTGAATGTAATGAAGTACGAGGAACAATTCCTGGCATGTGTAGACATAGGACCGCATACATCACTATATATCAGTCCCAAGAGTTCAGTAGCTCTTTCTCCGTGTCCAATAAACGGAGTTTTGGTTATCTTTCCTTTAAAACTTGACTGACAAGTTTCATAAGATGTAAATTCGAACGGATTCAAATATCCATCTTTATGCAACTTAGCTAGTCTGGTCGCATTGATATGACCAAGTCTACAATGGCACAAGTAAGTTTCGTTCATTTCTGAACTTTTCTTCTTCTGTGTGTTCTGTATATTTAGAGCTGTATTTTGATTTAGAACGTATATACCATTACACAATGTACCAAATCCAATCAACACTTGATTTAGGAAAATGTTCATAACATTTTTCTCTAATGAAAAGTTATATCCTTCTTTATCTAATAAAGAAACGGATATTATATTGCACATCATCGATGGTACGTAATAACAGTCGTTCAAAATCAATTTATTACCATTTGGCAATACTAGGTGATATCCGCCGACAGCTTCGGCAACAACAATTGCTCCATTCCCTACTCCGAGAAACATATCACCCTTTCCCAGTTCTCTACATCTCTTTAACCCTTGTAACATATTACAAATGTGGGATCCTGATCCGGTATCCAATACCTAGGACGTAGAGCAAACTGAGAAACAGTTCTCAGTAACTAACACACCCGAAGAAGATGCATCAAAATGCTCTTTCTTCGTTCGAGTTGGATGGGAATCCTTGCATTCCCCTATCCCTTGCCCAGACTTATGACCGTTGTCAAAAGATAGGGCGGAACCAACGTTCCCCAGCCCAGTATAATAAGCTGGTTCGGTCAATACATCCATATTATTATCTTGATTAAGGCGTGACATGGTCGCTACCTGGAGAGAGAGAGAATAAAAAACTTTAGCGTGCGCACTTGCAAGATTAGATTGGTTATTATCTTATCTAATCAGGATGTCTCCCACTGTTTTTATCAAATCATTCTTCAAACCCTAAAAGGTAAGATTAGCCGGTATTAATTACACCCTCCAATTTCGGCAATCGGTCAGCCAGGCAAGTATTGTTACTCCGAGGGAGTCTACCCGTGCTTTCGCATGGAACTAATAAAATACCTCGTTTCCGCAGGGGCATGACCCCGTTAACACATTTCTTAGACACCTACTGGATTAGCTAATTGTAAAGTGGAAAACTCTCCCAGGAGTAACACTTACTCGCAGTGGATATCGAGATCCAGCTATCATATAGAAGGTATGCAATCTTATTGCAAATTTCAATACTTGAAATTCCCAATAACTTATTTTTACCCCCATGAGGTTTATGACCTTGACAAGGTCAACAAACCATAAACTGCAAGTCAAGTTCAACTCGTCATATCGTGATTGAATTAAACCCATCTGCACGACCCTTGACAAGATCAACAAGGTCGTATGACTACCCTAATCCAATCGCATCAACATGCAACAGATAAGCACTAATCAGCTGCCGCACACTACCCCTTGACAAGGTCAACAAACGTAGCACGAATACTAAATAGTACTTATCTGAAATGACGAGGGGCTACGACTGGTTTTGAAGTAAACCTTCAGCGCAATGAACATGACATCGTTGTAGAATCTAGTGATTTGAAAAGGAGTGGTTTAAGCTCCGCTTTAAAATCGAGTAGTTTTCAAAATAAACCAAGTGGGTTGTAGCATATGCTAGTTTTGCTAAAGAGGTCATTCCCAGTGAAGGGATCTAGGCTCTTTCCTCATCGAATGAGGTGCTGGATATTCATAATGGAATACCGCTATGCAAAGCAAGAACTAGAGCTACCTTTTTAAAAATTTTGATTCTACAACATATTTTAGGTTTCTTTTCTTTTCATTAATATTATTAATAACGTCCAATCATTTATGTTTCCTAAATATAACAGAAGAAATGAAAATAAAACACACATATATGCCATCCGCATTCGCCACAGGGACCCGAGTCTTCACAGTAAAGTTACTTAAATTACGGCGGGGCGGGGTCTGAACTAGCGCGGATCCAAAACATATATAATGTCTACTAGTATATCATAGATATAAGTAGCATTCGTCTCGCGCATTTATATGATCACATCATATCACAGAAATAGCAGAAGCAGATATATGAAATATAGGATATACTAGGAGGCCCGTGTTTTAGATTAAGCCGGTAATGAAAAACACGGATTCCACGGTCGTGATGAATAGCCAAGCCCACACACCTAGACCCCTACGAGAGCGGTAAGCAACCCTGGCAATTCTAGAGTTAGGCGACCGGTCTCGACTCCTCGAGATGGCCTCCTACTGGTCTCTAGAACCCGGTTACTTGTGCTCCCCACCTTGGGTCTATCCTAATACGGAAAAGTAAATAATATACATCAAATGGAGACAACAACCTCAACCCAGAAGTGTCCTAATAAAAGAATATTACATACAAATTTTTACATCAATGAAAATTCAAAGACTCTCGTCTCACGTAAAACCCCCCGTCTATTCAATCACGACGATCCAATATAACATATCAATAGCAACACAATAGTATCACATGTCATCAACGTAAGTAAATATGTGTATCCCCAATTTCCTTGACGTATAACAACGAGATCGAGGATACTGCCACATATTCCACTTACGGTCGCAGAAAAGAAATGAAAACTACAATAATTAGAATCCGCATAATCTTTAGACATTATAAACCCAGATTATCACATTGTCACGACCCAAGTTAGGCACATGACCCGCACTTAGACTACGTAACGTCAACAGGCTTAACGCAATTTAAGTAAGCCGAAAACCCATCAATCTAAACCATTACAAGAAGGAAAATATAGAACACTTTTAAAATCTCAAGCAAAAACTTAAAGCTTAAGTTTGTTTTCATAAAATTTCGGCAGCACCTCCTTTGTAAAAGTAGCCTCGAAATGGGTACAAACATAAGATATAAGATAATGTAACGTTTCAAAAATCGTTTTGCAAATTTTTCCGTTTTAGGGAAAATTGTCGGTATTTTCCGTTTTAACCCGATTTCGATTAAACGTCCGTAGAAACTTGCCGGCACCTATTTTAGCTAAAACAAAGCTTGTGCGCGAACTTTGGGGGTATTTGGAAGGTTTTGGTTCAGATAGATTTTTTCCCAAACAAAATATTATTTTAGCCGGTAAAATATGCACGTAAATCGGGAAATTTCTTCTAGATGAAAATTCTTGGAAATCATCACTACAATTATTTTAGAACCTTCTTTTTAAATATCTAGATTTTTTTGGTCAAAGGTTTAATTTTTTTTTAAGAAAAAGAAAAAGAAAGAAAGGTGGCAAAATGAATTTAATGAAGCATTTATTTTTTTTACTAGAACTTTCTTCACAAAAACACCCCCCACACCCTCATGGCCGGCCACTTCTTGCTCTTGGCTGCCCTTTTCTTTTCCCACTCCATTTTCATCATTTCTTGCACAAATAAATCATGAAAAATCCAAATAAAATAACAAAAATTCAAATATAATCATTTTCCTTCATTTCCTTAACCCTAAACCATGCTTGGTTCTTCATGAAGTCTTGATTTTGGAGGCTAATTTTGGTTTTCTTGTTGCAAGTTTTTGAATCATTTGGAGGTATAAAATCCTAACCCTAATATCTAATTTTTAAGTTTAAATCTTTATGCTAGCTTAATTAGATATTAATTTAAGCTTTAAATTTCATGTTTCAAAATTCTAGAAATGGTTTTAGAAATTCAAGTTAAGTTTAAAATATGATTTAAGTGTTTAAAGTTTTATTGAAGTGTTAATTTGTGATTAGGAAAAGCTTAGCCTAGTAGAAAATGTTAATTATTGTTAATGAATACTTTGTTTAATTATGCAATTTTGCTTACTAGGTTTTAGCTAAAATTTATTTAGCAATTGTTAAAAATTTAGAAATGGTTTAGATAGCTTAGTTAAGCTATTATAAGATGTTTGTAATCGCTAGATATGCGTTAGCTTGAAACTAGTGCGAAATATTGCGATAAGTTGCTTACTAGGTTTCGGGGTTTTTCCGACATGGGTTCGATTGGTCGTTGCAAGGTTATATCTATTTTATTTCTTGTAATTGTTTGTGTTGTGTTGCGCGATCGGGACGATCGGGGCGTAGACTTGGTGTTTTGTAGTTTAGCGACCGCAGTTAGGGTTTTTTGCCGATGTCGTGCGCGATAGATGCGCTAAGCGCGCAGTGTAATTTTCCGGGCGTTTTCATCGCGTTTCGTTGTCTCTTCGTCATTGTAGGATGTTATGCTTATGTGTTATGTTTGTGAAATTTTAGGTTCGCAGGCGGGGACTACGGACACAGCTACAAAGGGAAAACAGGTGGTAGGATTCACCTAGCTGTGAGCGTTGGTGAGTAGATTTAACATCTACAGGGGAATCGCCCGCATGGCGTTATGCGTCTGGGCTAGAGATGTTATTTATGTTGCATATTCTATGTCATATTTAGAATTGTGCATTTACCCTATTACTTAGATATTGTTGTCCATGGACTAGTATCCTTAGGACACTGCACATATTATTGACGATTCTTGTTGCACGAGCACTGATTGTATGCTACACACACCGTCAATAATTTCCATGTCACGCACAACCCAGTTATAGATATGATATTGCTTGGTTAGGGAAATTGAGACTTTGATTCATCTTTCTTTACGCATTGACTTATAGCATACCTGTATACCTACATGCTTACACATATGCTTTGACATACTTAAATGCTAGTCACCTGTATACCTATAAAGTATTGTACCATTAGTGATAGGTACATGCACACTTTATGACATAGCTATAGGTATACCTTGCACACCTATTTCACTTATACCCAGGGGGTATACTACATCATTACTTATAGGTAGATACATATATCTTGCTATACCTTTATGTTTTCACACACATCTGGTTATAGCTACATGTTTACCTTTACCTGATGTTATTTTAGAATTAGAAAAAATTAGGAACCGCATAATATTTATATTAACTTGTTACAGTTAATTAGCGGCTTTTCCTTTATATGCTTACATTTCTGTTTATGTTGCATATATTATATTCATGGATTTTCGCATTGTGATATGGATTTTTTCATTATGTTTTCTGGATTTGGGGACCATGGGAGTTCATGAAATTATGCATTATTTGAAAAACCCGGTTTCCCTTGATTTAAAATTTCAGCAGCCACCATGAGATTTATCTGTTCTGATATATATATACCCCACGCGAGGAAAGGAGGGGTCCGTGTGCGGGTAAATGGTGGGGCCCGAAGGTACCCCGGGGCAAGAATTTCGTGGAGCTAGACGATGAGTTAGTGGGGGAACCATACCATCCGGTGACATTACCAATGACTCAGCGGTTATCATGGGGATACCGATGGGAGTCATGTACGTATAGATACGTGGAAAGACGAAGGTCAGAGCTAGGCACTCATGCTTTTCGGATAGCGTGTGATACGTACCTATCAGGGTGCCAGTCTTGGTGACAGCACCTGATAGATCAGTATTTCTATGTCGATGCTTGACACATTGTTTTCATGATATTTCTTTTTACTTCTTTGTATATATAACAGTGGAATAGGACGCTGTTATATATGCCCTTACACCAATATTAGTGGAATGAGACGCTAATATATGTGTATTGACATTAAATTATATGCATCATCATATTTATTCATGCAAATATATTTAGGATGTTAGATTTTTACTTGATAATTTGATTTGGGATATAGGTAATTCATTTGATATTGGATACAGGATATTTATGAGATTGCTGATTTGTACATTCAGGATATATGAGATTTATTCGATATTGTACATTCAGGATATATGAGATTTATATGATATGAGAGCCAATTTGGGGGCTGATTTGAGGAATTGGGATTTGGATTTGTCTTGATGGATTGTGATCCTACCAAGATGTCAGGATTCCGTGGAAATGGCATATTTCGTTCCATACTCCACATTTATTGTTTATGCACTGCTTCATGTATTAGTAGTACCTGTTAGAGTACCTTTCATGACTGTTGCATTTACATACCCTTTTTTATATGCATTGCTTCATGTATTAGTTGTACCTGCTAGTGTACCTTTCATGATTATTGCATTTGTATGAATTTTTATTGCTATTAATTGCACATGTTAGATTCACGCTATACGTGCATACTTGCGATTACCTGCATATGTTATTTACTATTCACGAGTTGGCAACTCACCCCCGTTGTGCCACAGTTTGTTTTGCAGGGTGTTCCCTAGAGTAGTCGAGGCAGGTTATTCTTCTATCATCTTTTGCTAGGGATACCGCATCGGCTCACAGTGTGAAGTTTGCTTAGGTTGGTTTTGTGGTTATTTGTTTGTTGTATTGTATATTCGTTGTATCCTTGTACTCTCCATCTACTATATTTTCTTGTTGACTTAGAGACTTGGTGAGGACGATATTGTATATTATTTGTGATTTGTTGCCTTTTATACAGTTTCATTTCTATCATCTTTTATTTCTTCGCTACGGCGTCATATATTTGTTGTGGTGGTTGTTTTCCGCCTTTGGGCGTGTATTTGCTCCCATTTGGGGATGCTTTACTTTATATTTATGTTGTATCCATTTTTAGGGCTAGCTTTTACAAAGGAGGTGCTGCCAAAATTTTAAAGGAAATAAAGTTGGACTTTTAAAGAATTTGGGTTGTGATTTCAAAGACTTTTAAACAATGTTTCTTATCTTTTCTTGTCTTTTAATGGTTTAGATTTCTGGGTTTTAGCTTTCTTTTACTGCGTTACGCCTGTAGACGTTGCGTAGTATTAGGGCCGTCACGTGCCAATTTCAGGTCGTGACAAAGTTGGTATCAGAGAGCTAGGATTTTACATTTCGGAGAGTAGGATGACCTTGGTATGATGGAGTAGGTAGCTTAAGTAGAGTAACATAGTGTGTGTATGTCTGCAGCATACTCACGATGCGGTACTCCGCCTAAAGTGACCTAAGTACAAATTGCTTGAAATTCCTTCCTTGATGATTCATATCTTGTGATTCGATTTCCATATTCTTATTAAATCCTTTTTCCATTTATAGCCTTGCCGCCGATGACTGTGGGGACTCAGAGTGATGCAGCGAGGGCCAAGGTCAGGATTGACTCGGGTGAGACGAGGACTGACCCGGATGGCATGCTCGTTGCACAGGAGCAGACAAATTCTCCTTCGATAGATAGCATCGCTAGGCTTGTGGCAGAGATGCGGGACATACGCCAGACGATGAGTTCTTTGGTTCAGATCGTTCGAGCGCAGCGACAGGAGGTTGTCACCCCTGTTACTCAGTTGTTCCTTGTGATCAGCATGCAGCAGTCCGCCACCTACATAGCACCAGTGGATGCAGCCCAGTTTACGAGACACGTCTTCCAGAGACTTTGTGAGTTCCGGAACTGTGGAGGACTCGTACCGGTGTATCATCCCAGAGACAGAGGCCTGGTCGTCGAGACAGATTTCGTGACCGTCGCAGGAGTAGCAGAGGCTTAAGACGAGGACAGTCGTTCAGCTCTCAACCCTAAGAAGGTCAGCAGCGTTATTCTGGATGCTATCGGTGCGGGAGCCTTCATCACCACATCAGGAGTTGTTCCCTAACAACGCGTCAGGGTCGTATTTAGAGAGGTCGTGGACGCGGAAGGTTCGCTCAGAGGGCACAGGTTACCAGAATAGGAGTTCAGCCAGTTGCGGGTAGGGGGCAGACACGAGAGTTTTCTTCTACTCATCGGGACGCGCGGGCGTCCAATGCAGAATTTTCAGCTATTTTAATTCGTATGTTCTTTTGATGTATTTGTTTGTTTTTCACACTTATGCCGTGGTGGGGACGAGAATCGTGTTAGGTAGATCAGCCGTTTGTTGTGTTAATTTCTATCAGCGATTCTTTTGTTGTGCAACACGTATTTCAGTTGTTTGCCAATCGGGTAGGAGATTCATCCGTCACTTGATCCTTCTAGAGATGTTAGATTTGACGTTCTCCTTGGCACGGACTGGTTAGCTACGTGCTAGGCGTCTGTGGACTACCGTGGGAAAACAGTCAGGTGTTGTTTTCCCCGGTGAGTGTCACGACCCGAAAGTACGGAACATGACCAGCACTTAAACTACAAAACGTCTCGAGGCGTACGTAATCTAAGTAAACCGAAAAACCCAGAAATCCAAACCAAGAAAAGTAGTAGAGTGAAGGAAAACCAATTTAAATCAAGTAGTTTTAACAGCATAGCCGAATTATGCATTTTTAAAAAATATCAAATATTTCCTGAAAATTTCGGCAGAGTCTCCTTTGTAAATACTGGCCCCCAAAAGGGATACAACATGAATAGTATACGAAATCAATAAAAAGACATCCCCAAGCGGGAGCTAGCTCTTCGTCAATCGACGGTCACAACCACACAAGCAATATAATATACAACGCCAAGGGCGAGGATCAAAACTCAAAAGGAAACTCAAAACAACAAAAATTCACAGAAATATAACGCGCGACTCTAAGGTCGAAAGAATAACATCACTAGTCTCTATCTCAAAATAAATACATGTTTGGTTGATGGAACTTCTAGATACAACAGAATAATAATATACAAGGTATAAGGATGGGTACGATATAATAAACCCACCTACTAGCAAGTCACCCGAAAAGAAGCAGTGCCAGCAAAGCCGTAATGAAACCTGTACGGCAAACCTGCAAGAAACTGTAGCACAACGGGGGTGAGTTGCCAACTCATGAATAGAATATATTTACGAACAGGAATCGCATGTATGACACAATCCTAGGTCATACGATCATAATATATAATCCTTAAATATAAAAGCTGCAGCCTATAACAATGGTTAGGGTAAATCTCTAACCCAAGTGCAATCCCATGAGCCCGTGTCAGTGCCTCAGGTAGCCATGTATCACATGGATGATGTATGAATGCACGAAACAGAATGCATGTACTGAAGAAAACTACTTTCATAAATTAGTGAGATTTTCTGTATTTTTAAAACGAGGTATCATAATGAAATCAGCATAAACAGTGTCTAGCATCGACACAAAACGTAAATCCCAATGTCTCAAAAACTCAGGCTCCGGCTATCCGGACTGGCCTGTATCATCAAATCTTTGTACCTCAATATCTCAGAATCTAAGTATCAATCTCACTATCTAGGGCGCCATCAGTCCAGACTGGCCCCTACCATCAATCTCAAGACCACGACGGTATCCTCCGGATATCCGACGCGTCGGGTAAAATCGCCGGTAGGTAGTGCTCCCCAGCCAGGCTCAACGTCAGCAACACGACCTTCTTGCCCCGGGGTACCTTACCGGGTCCACCATGTACCCGAAATGGTTCATCCAACTCCTCGAATCGGGTCTTGAAATCTATCAGCAAACTCAATGTGGACGACTCATACATCATGGGAAAACCGCACTTTTTCTTTAAAAAAAGAGAAAGAAGTTTATAAGTGTTTTTGCGGTTTTCCCCCAAATCCAGGAAATCTCATGAAAATCCGAATCCAAATCCTCAATAGCATGTAAACAGTGAATATGGACATAAAAATCCATGAATGCGGCATATCAATGAATAATAACATGCATGTAGTAGCAAGTACACTAATATCATGTCTAAACTATTAGCTAACAACCTATGTCAATGAAATAGTATTTTCTAAAGTGTTTGTGACATGCCAATTACCGATGAAGATGTGTGTGAGCCGGAAATTAAGTGTACGTGGTACATACGCATCATCGGTAATGGTGATGGTGTCCTAACAGCATGATAGCAATAATGAAATATGAATTACAATAAGTATGCGATGCGGAGCAACAGCAATAATATGCGGGAGCCGAATACTAGACACAACGATAACTAAACTGCATTACCCTAATATAAGTCCTACAATAGTGCCTTTTGAAATGACACGAATCGAGGAGTTTTGAAAATAAGGGCTACGGTGTTTTTAAGAAAAAATACGTCTTTTGAAATATCCGTAGAATCCCTTGACCTGTCTTTTTAAAATACCTACGATTCGCTAGTTTTGAAATAGGTAGGAGTCTAATCTAGTCTAACAACTACACTAAACTATACGGCTGAACTAACAAGCTGAACTACAGGTAAGGAAACCGCCTAACATCTGAGTCGATACATATACATACCTGTATATATATTAGTCGGTGATCCCGCCTCAATAATATCATATCCGATACCATATCTAAAATCAGACATCCCAAGTCAAGAGTGCGGATCAATCATCAATATATAGCTCGTACGTAAATCCGTCGTACGGCATTCCCAAATCTGGGTACGGGACAATATCAAACTCATCACACTGTTCATCTGGTATCCTCTTTATCAAGATCATCATCTGGGGTACTGACCTACGTCTAGTACACTACTAAAATCACTATTCACATGGCATCGTCATCCAAAGATCCGCTATAACATTAGGACGTATCTCAAGTACGAATCCTACCATATCACCGATCTCACGGCCTCAACTCAAATCTCATCGACTCATCTCAATCCCAAGTATCATCCGCAAATCCAGTATATGAACACCCAGTCCCATACCCAGGTGAACACATAACCACATCTCCCTATATACGCACAGGTAATAACATAGATGTATGCATGTGTGTGCATGCGTGTGTGGGTGTAACCACTACTCTAGGGTTTCCCAACTAACACTAAACTAATCCATGAACACCTAGAATCCACCTTTATCATCAAGTCTCATATCAACATAATATATATAATCAAAATATATGTGTGTATACGTATTCGTATACATCACCACGAACTGCGGGGGTGCTATACGTCATCCACCCGACTTCTCCCCGTAGATATAAATCTACTCACCTGGTCCTTGCTCGTCGGTGCTGACATCGCCACGCGCTTGTTTGTCGTCTCGAAGTCCACATGGGGTACCTACATATCATAACGCACCGTATCGCATTAAAACCAAATTCGAAATCGAAACGGCATACGAAAATCAAATCAGCACGCGTATCACGCATAGGTCAAAACATATCGCCTACGCATGCAAGAATAGCCAAACCAACCCTCGATGTCGATGTACAAACGTTAAACCATCGAGAAAAACCGAAAACTCTCATTTGCACATTCACGAACACTAACTATAATATAAAATAGGTTAAAATTCACAAAAACCCCCAAATTCACCTTAAAAGCCATTTTTCCGAAAATCTAGCAAGCAAAAATTACCCGTTTTAGTACAAAACTCGACGTTTAAACAAATCTAGTGGCCATAATACTTATTAAATATCTTAAATAAGTCATAAAAATAATTTCCATAATTTAATCCGAATAAATTTCATTAACCCCAAAATTCTAGTTTACAATATACCCAAATTTTAATAATTTATATCAACAATGCACAAACAACAATTTAGCTTGGATTTTCATGAACTAAAAGCATTAAACCACTCAATATAATATTTATAATGACATGCAACCTTAATTAGAATTTTATCTCACCAAAATATAATTATTTTAAAAACCTAGTTTACAATTTATATAATTATCACAATTTAAATCAATAAATATGCAAACTAGCAACTTAATTTGATTTAGCATAACCTAATATGTCAAATACATCACACAACCATAATCTCACAACCTAAAACCCCAATTTGAATTCAAACCCCTCTCTTGAATTTCAAATCATGCACTTAGAACTAATTAAAAACCTATTTAAACATATAATTAAGCTAACCTAAGGCAATTAACAACAATTTAAGAGAAAGCTTAGAATTATACCTCATGATCAAGAGATCAAACATGAATCTAGCACCAAAATCTTGGCCTCCAAAATGAAAACTTTTCACTATGAATCATACTATAGTAGCCAAGAAATAATGGGTAAGGCTTGGATTTTGAATTAGCTTGATTTTTTTGTGGATTTGGAGGCATTTTAGATGGATTTTTGAAGAGAAAAGAGAAGGGGAAATGGGGGGGCTGCTGTTGCAGGAAAGTTGGGCTCGGCTAGGTATGGGGGGGTGAGGGAGGAGAGAGATTGAGGTGGGGAAAAGTCCAAGTCAACCTAGTCAAAGTCCACTTTCATTTCTACATTTCCTTTTCTTCTCTTTGTTTTATTTTTGTGAGATGAGAGGCCCAAGAATGGTGGGCTGTCAAGGGGGCCGGCCAGAGCTATAGGGGAGTGGGTGTGGGTTTTGTTTGGGTGAGAAAAAAAGATAAATGTTGTACCCCACTTCCATTAACACTAATTTCACCGAAAAAAGCGTTTTTCTTTGATATTTTCTAAACCGTTTTGGTAAACCATTTCATTTCAAAAAATACATGATAAAATTTTGTTTAATGTGTTATGATGCACAAAATTTGTTTCAACTCATTCCAATTTGTAATTTTCCCTAATTAAATGTATTAGTGACGGCTTAAAATAATATTAAAATAATTAATTTCGGGAAAAAATTCAGAAAATATGAAATTTCACTAGTGGCTCAATAAACACCAAATACTAGCAATTACATAACTAAAATATGTATATTTAATTTTAAAATAAAGATATTTTTATTTTGACTTTTTACGGAAAACCCCATTATTTTACCGATTTTCCGAAATTTCACCGAAACGATTTTCAAAACGTTACAATCTTCCCCCTTAAAGAAATTCGGTCCCTGAATTTAAATTAAAACTCCCCCCAAATAATAAAACATCTAAGCAACACCATCAAGTCGTCGGGGCTCCGAAATCGTAAATACATAAAACAAATCGTAGCGCAGCGCATGCGTATGAAAAATGAGCATGTAACTCAAAATCAAAACTCCATCCAGCATCCCGCAATTATCGGAGTCATGGTGAAGACACAATGTCTAAATCCAAAATGAAAATCAATATGATATACATCATTAAAACATCTGGAAGCAATGCATGCCAAATCTTCTTCAAATCGTTGTGCGATGCTCGCAGCACTGCACAGTGGCGGACGTCTATTGTAAGAAAATAACTACATATATATATATATATATATATATATATATATATATATATATATCCTTTGTTTGAAATGTAAGTTCCACCGTTTTGGGAAACAATTTAGAAGGGTTTCCTTGTTTTAAACGTTTCGTGTCATATCAGACACGTAGGTAAATACTGAGACTATAGCTCGCTTTTTGGAATTTCCTTCGATAGCTATCAATGCATGCAAAATACATTCAGGTACTGTCCTCTGACTAGTCCTGCTCAGTACGAAAACACATAACAAATATTATAAAAACGTACTGCCCTATAAGAAATCAATCCCAAAATATGCATATGAATGCCATGTGCGTCTGGTGCGCACGGAAATCGAAATCCATGAATGTGCCATACATATGCACAGAAACAACATCTAGGTGCATCGGGTGTGAACGAAACATCTGTCAAGGGCAACAGGTGTGCCTGACAGCAAAACAGGTGCATCTGACATGCACGAAGAATCTCGATTTAGTGCATCTGGTGTGCACCAAAATCATATCTCAAAACATGCACTCAACATGCGAGAAAATCCAAATCAGGTGCATCCATCATGCAAGAAATCATGAAATCCAATATCAAGCGCCTAACATGCGCAAAATCCAATCAGGTGCACAAGGTGCACAAAACAAACATCGAGTATCACAATCGAAATCGAAGTCCAGTTCATCTAACTGCACAAAATGCGTATCACTGCACTGCAAGCATATATGAACTATACCGAGTGCAAAAACCAAATCGTTTGCGTACATATGCACAAAATCAACTCAACTGTATGGAACCCATAAAATCATAAACGTGAGAAACCAAGGCACGAAAACGATGTCAAGTGCAACAACTGTGCAAAAATCGCAAATACTCAGCAGGTGCAACCATGGTCCATGAAAACAAATATCATGAAACTCCATCATCAAAATCAATCATGCAAATAGACCGCCCAAAATACAGAAATCAAATATGGCGGAATAGTCCCGCTCAAGCACATCCTCCAAAAATCTCTGGCCAACTGTCGTGGTCACACATAGCATGTCTCGTCGACGATCCTGAACTCTGGCCTGCCGGTGTGCGTAACATGACCACTCCTGGGTCCAAGTCTTCTCGTAATTCATCCCAGAAAGGTCATGTCGAGATCTCTCCCAAATCTCGTCTCTGCCGAACTGTCCGGAAGTCATCGTCCCTTACTAGATCTGTTCTCGTTCCGGAACGGCTGCATACTCATCACGACTCCTTCTGGAAGGTATATCCAAGCACAATGCCTCTTCATGCGTATCGCATCTCTGACATCGGCGGAGTGGAACGTCGTCTCATCAAGATCTCGTACGAACCTCTTACTCCACCTTCACTAATGTCGACTACTTTGGACTCGTCTCGTCGTGGCTGCATGGACTGAGCACCAACGGCTATCCTCGTATCTGGAGTCTCCCAAGAAATGCATCTCACCACCTAGCATCCGAATGAAGTCGAACCATCCGATCGATTCGTCAAAACCTCATAATCCCCCAAGAGCTCAACATCTTGGGTACAGTTTAACAGTATCGAGTACATACCACAGTATCGATGGTCCAGCCGTAGAAGGGCAAACCCAAGCCTCACTAATGGCGCCGCGGAACTGCCGCAAACCCTAAGATTCAAAGGCTTTCACACGGTCATTAAGTCGAGTTAGGGTTTCATTCTTCTAGAGGGTCCATAGAATTGCCTGCATGCTCTTCCGAATACTTTAAACATGGAATAATAGGTTTCTGACATTCGATCGTCTCTGTCGACTCTCAACGTCTCTGCGTGAAGTCTTCTCTAGCTGGAATCAATCTATCTGATGACCTCGCATCGGGGTAGCGAACGAACCACATGTCCTAGTCATTTATCCTCGGGTGACTAGCGACCTCCTATCATCTCTTAGTACAACCCATACTGCAATAGCTCCAACATCTGGGACGATATCTCGTCGTTCGCAGCAACAACTGGCTCATTCGTCTGCACGCTGAACAGTGCCTCAATCATCATGAATAAGCAATACACCAACGGTCATCAAAATCTAGTTGGCCTCTGTCATTGGCTCAATCCTCTGGGGCTGATCTGCACGTCTGAGTAATCTCATACAGCAATCCATCCCAACGCTCATGGCGCAAAAACACAATCAGACGACGCCTCTCAAAGCAATCGTATGTCGCCGGAATCATGCCCTGGTAAGTCCTCGTTCGTAACGAGCTCGTGCTGACCGCAACTCTAACCGTAGCTCTCCCTGCCCGTAATCGTGGCAGCAAAACCATAACTGATACCGATGAGGTTAAATCAGGAATGAATATAATACTGAACAAAGAAATGTACATCCTAAGGCTTCTTAAGTGGAGTAGCGTATCGTAAGTATGCCGCGGAACATACCCACAGTACGTCACTCTACTTTAGTCACCTATTCCATCAACCAAGGGTCATCCTACGCTCCGAAGGTAAAACCTAACGCTTTGATACCAACTTTGCCACGACCCGAAAGTATGGAACAAGACCGGCACTTAAACTATGAAACGTCTCGAGGCGTACGTAATCTAAGTAAACCGAAAAACCGAGAAATCTAAACCAAGAAAAGTAGTAGAGTGAAGGAAAACCAATTTAAATCAAGTAGTTTTAACAGCATAGCCGAATTATGCATTTTTAAAAAACATCAAATATTTCCTGAAAATTTCGGCAGAGTCTCCTTTGTAAATACTAGCCCCCAAACGGGATACAACATGAATAGTATACGAAATCAATAAAAAGGCATCCCCAAGCGGGAGCTAGCTCTTCGTCAATCGACGGTCACAACCACACAAGCAATATAATATACAACGCCAAGGGCGAGGATCAAAACTCAAAAGGAAACTCAAAACAACAAAAATTCATAGAAATATAACGCGCGACTCTAAGGTCGAAAGAATAACATCACTGGTCTCTATCTCAAAATAAATACATGATTGGTTGATGAAACTTCTAGAAACAACAGAATAATAATATACAAGGTATAAGGATGGGTACGATACAATAAACCCACCTACTAGAAAGTCACCCGAAAAGAAGCAGTGCCAGCAAAGCCGTAATGAAACTTGTACGGCAAACCTGCAAGAAACTGTAGCACAACGAGGGTGAGTTGCCAACTCGTGAATAGAATATATCTACGAACAGGAATCGCATGTATTACACAATCCTAGGTCATACGATCACAATATATAATCCTCAAATATAAAAGCTGTAAGTCTACGCTAGCGCCCCGGCCGTCTACAGACGCCAAAATGCGGAACAAAACTTTTAAACTGGCGCTATCGTATGCTTTAACCCGGATCTGCCATTATTGCTAAACTAACAAACTGTAAAGAGTGTAGAATGGTTATACCGAACGATCCGAGTCCTTCGTTCTTCAACCATCATCCCACGCTCCGTTGCGGCTGCTCCGATCTCGTCGATCTCCGATGTCCTTCGTCGAGGTGGCACCACATGATCGGTTCTTTAAACGGGCTCCCGCCTCTGACTCGAGGCAACTCGATCGTCAAGTTTGCTAAAAGAGACGACCAAGAATGATGTAGAGAATGAGTAGATGACTTTGTCTCACTTCATCCATATCCTTGGATGATCGGTTAATGAAGTTGCCGTGGAAATCGGGTGATGGAATGAAATGAACTGTAAAATTCCATACACCCCGATAAAACCTATCATAATCTTTTCTCTCTAAAATGAAATCAACAAGTGAAGTGAGGAGGAGAGAGAAGGCCGGCCTCTTTATATGATGGAGGGAGGTGACCGTAGGAGAGGGGGGTGACCATATGATAAATATCATATGTGAACACAAACTAAATATCTTGCATAAAGATCTTAAGCAAAACAAGAAGTTAATGAAATCAAAGCATGAGTCACTTAGCCTTGTCACAAATTCTAGAACCTTCTAGAACCTTCTAGAAGTACGACTCACCATATCTGAAGAAAAGATAAATCCGTCTTTAACCAAATGTTAAAAGACGGCTGATAGAAAACTGGAAACTGGCAACTTCCAAAAGTGATCCTGAAACGACTTTCAGGAAAACCCCGAAACTGTATAAATATACCCGCATTTGTATTACGACCGAATACAAATGCAACTGAGACAAAGTTATTATACCTACTCAATATAATACTCGGATCCGGCTTAAACCAAAGCCGACCAGTATCATCTGTCCGAAAATCGACACGTGCGTAAACGCACGTGCATTTTCCGAACCCTGCCATAAAACCATACGGCCTCTACAACGTTTCGCCCGAACTTGGGAAACTGTCTGTGGGGGACTCTAATGACTCGTCAGCACCCTGGCAGTGGGTTTAACCACAAACCGTCAGCGGCACTAGCAATGCGTAACGGCTGCCCACGGACTGACCTCAAGGGTGGCCGAGGAGCGAACTCAAGGGAGACCGATGAGAGAACTCCTCCGAAAACCCTACTGAGCCTAACAGTGACAATGTATATACAGTCCGGTCCGTTCGTCAATGAGTATCGCATATCCGCCTAGGGGGCTAGTAACGTCAGACCCCCAAGAGCAGTATAAGTCATGTCGGAGTGAAGCCCAATAACACCCTGAGATACTACTGGAGTACCTACCAGTAAATCTCCTGCCACGGCCGTGGGCTTTGTGTAATGGCTCTCCTAGACACAGCACGATCTCGCCCCCAATACCGGGAGAGACGAATCCCCTGCCGATCCGCTCACGTGCCTCCATATGGCTCGGGACTGTACCCAAAAGCTACCTGTTTGCACGACTCCTTTGAGCCGTGGTAGGGTAGAAATCAAAGCACAGTGGGAACTCATACGAGACAAATGACGACCTCAGGTCGATGAACTAACCTGTACACATGTCACCAGGGAACTGCTATCTGACGATAGGTATAATACTAACTAGCAGATTCCCGGCGAGTCCTGTCCGGTGTACTCATAACCCAATGAGCACCTGTATACATCTTAGGTGATCCAACTGACACCAGTGGCTTGTGAGACCGGCCACCGCCCCTCGTCGGGGTCTCGACTGTACACACTAGTCTACTCCGGAGTATCGATGCCCTGTCTCGAAACTCCTACGACTAGGGACCACAATTAAGGATATGCATATAAACTACCCAACTCTCACGTATATGATCGCCATCATACTGTTGGTAGTAAAGCAAGATCCTAAGGGCTCTATCAAAGTGTAACATGCAATCAGTCACCTGAACATGTACACGACTGATAAAGGCAAACCAGATAGCATACTATCATCTCGAGTAAGACTGCGCTACCGGGATAGGTCCTCCGCAATCATTGCAATCACGTACCTGCGATCCAATAATTGACTATGAGGGCACTATCTCCAACAATCTCCCACTTGCACTCAAGGCTAATATTGCGATGTCGACTACTCACAGCCCGTGTGAAACCGAACATCCAACTCCTCTACTAATCAGTTCCACAAAGCCCGTTTGTAAAACTATTGTGTTCGAGAAATAGCCTCAGTGAGTGGATCCGCCTAGAAGTTTCTTTCTGTATCTCTCTTAATCTCATGTTCGCGGAGAAAGCCATCTCCCGAATTGAGTAGTACCTGTCTTAGAATATGTTTGGATATCTGATGGGACCTTAGTTCATAAATGAACTCCATATCCAAACTTCTTAGACTGAATCGATCACTGAACCTAATCAGTATCGGGCACCTTGCCACCCACAGTATCCTTTTGGACCACCTGTCCATAATACTGTCCCTCTTCATCAGAGGGAAAAAACTAAAACTCTGACAGTCACTCTGTCATCCACGTCACTTTTGAAGCCTGGAATGATAACCGTCTCCCAAAGGAGGCTGCCGTCATCAAATCCGTAGAACATGTACTAATGTTCTAAAACTGCTTCCTTATGTTTCTCCAGGATTGGATTAATACAAACTTATTGCATCTAGTGCAAAACCAACATTTGGTGTGGTACTTGACATCTCATGATTGACTCAATTGCCTAAGCAAGTGATTTGCCAATCATGCACATCCCTCTCCCCTTTAGTTTGTAAGACACCTTTAGAGAGGGTGACTCCATCACCTGCAGGTACACCACCATGCTAGGAGTCAACTATTCTAAAAACCATTAGAATATCTGTCAAAGTACCTACATTGGGAAACTACCCAAATCCAGATCTAAAACCATAGATCTAGAAACCAGAATGTCAAATATTATATCCATATCCTGTCTGGAGAAACAACTGTGTGACGACCAAAGTACAACCGATCGTAGTATAGGAATTTTACTTCCCACTCTGTGTATGTCATCCATATACCATGACATCACACCCTACTACCTTCTTAACTGATCCATCCCCTATTCTGATTGAAGTCAAACCCATGACTGTCACATCAAAATTAGATGATCTGTCTCCGCTATAACTGCTCAAGTCTATAAATAGATATAAGCATCTTGCCCACTATGCTTCCGCTGCTCCCACTGACTATGACAACCCTCTTACCGGGTCTCATATCCTGGAACAACAGTAGTGTCAAGTCTTGGTAGATAAGAACCTCCCTGTCACCGTCCTTGAGCCTACCGAAGTACCTCTCGGGTGTCTGAGGTTACCTACCATATCTGCGGAGTGTCTATTGGAATGTCAAACCAGATTGAATATTTAGGTCCTATTGAATTTTCCGTAATCGTTCGCGGTTCTGGAATCACTTCCAGTTCTACCATACTCCCACTACTGTTTTCTGAAAAAGATCCATTTTACTAAAACTGTGGCGAGTCAAGAACAATATCACTATTGATCTTGCAAATGGTAGAATATCAACCCTCGTCATAGCCAGGGTCAACCCACAAACAGCCATTACAGAAACGTGCCCTGAGTTATCCAGTGTCTGGTTTTAATCATAAGCTGGACAACTCCCCGTACCTTAATTTCTTTTAAGGTACGAACTATTCTATATCCAATATAGAAACTTTGGCACTTATTTAATTGGAACCAAATTCAATCCATGCAGCTGTCTCCAGTGCATATCAACTTAATGGAAAGAGGCTAATCAGCATTACTCAACTTAGGAATCCATCCAATTATGAGTAACCTGAAAGAGAAACACGTTTCTCAAAACTATTACTATCATCGGAATACCAATCACAAGAATCTACATCTTCGATCTCTTTGAAGAATCCCGATACTTGTGATACCTGGTTCTCTACTTTATTCTTATACCCACAACTTCTCAAAACTTAGACCTTGTATTTCTACGAAACACTCGTCTAAATACTAGAGAAGTTATAAGTAAACAGAACATAGTACGAGGACCTACCCCTTTGTCCTGATGGACACTGGACAACATACAATACTCTGTATAAGTCCGCTGAGTTGAACAACTCAAAACCTGTGCGTTGTAGGTGGAAAACTGTACCCTGGCGATTTCCTCAAATATCACCAATTACAACGAATTCCGATATAATGAGGATGATCACCTAATTCCCAATATCTTACTCCCACTCATCATCTGTAAAACCATACAGATATGAGAATGAAACCTGGTAAATACATACCCTTGGAGTAAGTGTCTAATCAGGAAAATAGTTTTTCCTTTAACAATGCACTGAAACATGAAAATGTTTCGTAGGGGTATCCTGGTATTCATAGCAATGCCTCTTCCATAATCCAATTCATGACTTCAACCGTATATTTTATTGTCGTCTCTCCAAATCCCTTTATTTGTCTTTAGTCGTTACCTTCTGTACACCATCGTTATGCTAAATGGTTTTCTTCCTTCCCTACCGTTCGGCACCAGCCTATGGTTTGGAATAAGACTTTCCAGTAAGCATAATAGGTGTACCCTCCTAAACTAAGGAGTACTCGCATCTCGAGAGAAGGTGACGATAAAAGACAACTGAATAATACCTTATTCTTTTAAAGGTGAAATAGGAGTGGCGATGAAGTACGCGGTTTTGGTCGTGAATGATATCAGTTGTAATTTACTTTGCCCTCTTTCTAATCCCTTTATTTTGTCTTTACATATTACCTTCTGCACACCCTACTTAGGCTAATTGGTTTTCTTCATTCCCTACCTTTCGGCACCAGCCTATGGTTTGGAATAAGACTATCCAATAGGCGTAATAGGTGTACTCTCCTAAACCAAGGAGCTCTCGCAACCTGAGAGAAGGTGATAATAAAAGACAACTGAATAAACCAATTCTATTTCTCCTGAACCTGGATCCATCCCCGAAGAAGTCCCTTTGAGTTCGTATATAACCATACGATGGATCTATCCAATGGAAGTGGATATCCGTAGTAATACGAGTGTTCTGAGAAATGCAAAGGGTAAAAGAAGGAGTGGCAATGACTTATGCAACTCTGACAATCAAAAAGCCAGTATTTTAAGAAGGTTCGGCCAACCTGGTCACTGAGTCATAGTCTAGGGTCGGTCAAAGGTCGCTGCCAAAGAGAGAGAGAGAAAAGAAACACTCTGCGTGCACTCTAACCTAGATCAGAATGGTCATCATTTTATCTAATCCGGAAACCTCCCACTGTCCTGTCAAATTCTCCTCCAAACCTAAAGAAGAATCAATCGGGATCACCCGAAGAGTAAACCAACTCATCAGTGGGAATCGGGATCCAACTCTCATCGCATGTTAACGTGATGGAATACATCCACGTTATTCATACTCCAGAAGGTATGCGCATACTTGGCAAGTTTCAGTTTCTTTGGAAACTCCCGATATCATTTTCTTGCCCCATGCTCTTATGACCTTGGCGTATGTCAACAAATCATAAGTCACATGTCAAGTTCTGCCCGTCATTATCTTGTTAATTTGAACCCACCCGTACATACCCTTGACGTATGCCAACAAGGTAATACGACTGTCCCAAACCAACTCATCTATCTATGCAACAAATGAATACCCAGCAGCTACCAACCACTATGCCTTGACGTATGCCAACAAACATAGCTTGAATACTACTGACCATCCATAAGAAACGACGGAGGGCTACGACTGGTTTTTGGCGAAAAACCTTTAACGTAGTGAACTTGATATCGCTGAAGGAACCTGATAGCTTTTTAAAATATAGTGGCGAAAACCTTTTGCTAAAGAGGTCACTCCCGGTAAAGGGATCTCGGCTCTTTCCTCGTGGAATGAAGTGCAGGATATTCCACTGAATACCGCTATGCAAAGCAACATGTAATCGACTATAGTGAAGTTATTACCCTGACGCAAACTTCTGTCCAAGGGGTCGGTCCCGGTGAAGGGATATCAGCCCTTGCCTCGTCGAATGAGGTGCTGGATATTCACACCGAATACTGCTATGCATAACAAAAGGAAACGTCTTTGTAATAACACCTTTTTAAAGTGTTCCAACAACTGTATACAGGTTTGTTTTCCTTTGCATTGATCAGAATCAACGCAGTCCCATCATTCAATCACACCAGAAAAGAACGAAAATAAAATGTACGTATATGCCATCCGCATTCGTCACTGGGTCCCGTCATCACTCGTTAGGTTACTTAACTAACGACAGAGCGGGGGCTGGACTAGCATGGGTGTAAAACATATACAACATCTAATAGTATATAAACCAATATACAATAATCGCTCCAGGCGTGATAGTATGCAACATTATAGAAAAGTAATAAGCATCACAGAACAATACAGATATCTGGGATCCCCTAGTTTCACAGAGCCGCTGCTGAAACTCGACGTTCCCCTGTCGTGTGGATAGCCTGTGCAATGAAACCTAGACCCCTACGGGTGCGGCAAGTTACCCGCCAAAACCTGAAGCGAGGTAGTCCCCACAGCATAGTGAATGGAACACCCGGCACTTCACGGAATCCGGTAAATTGAGCACCCCTCCTTGGGTCAACCTGTACCCCCTACGAGTGCGGCGAATAGTCTGCCAATTCTGAAGTGGGGCCCCTCTGCCTCTCAAAGCCATGAGATGCGGACCCGTTGCTTTCCCGAACCCGGCTATCCGTGCACTCCGTCTCGGGGTAAAACCTAGTACAGTAATGAAAAATAGTACAATAGGTACATCGACCGCAACCTGGTCGTGCCCCAAAAGAATATTATACAACAGGCAGTGACGGCAGTCCACAAGTTGGACGCTCGCCCCGCAATATCAAATGTACAAATAAACACAAACTGTACTACCATTGCACACTGCTATCCATCACGACAAATCCGCAACATCACAGCACAACACAGAACATCAACGCGAAAGTCACGTTCGCAAACCCGTCTAAAAGAACTATAGCAATCAGACGCGGTTTACCGATCAAATGACATTCCCGGTCGGAGATATAATGTAAGCACTGTAAACTAACGTGTTTAAATTTCGATCGACCAAAGACCAAAAAACAAAAAGTGGGCCCCACTGCTTACTGGTGAACAGTAACAAAATCTGGGCCAAAACTATATATACCAAAAACCCCAAAATCCCACAGAGAACCAACTGACAAAATTTGGGAGCACGTGCTCCCCACGTGGCCGCGGTTGCGCGGCCAAACCATGGGTTTGGCCGCCCTTCCGCGGCGGCTTGGAGGGATCACGACCCCAAATTTCGTTGTAGTTCTTAGACAACCCTGCTCTGATTTTTAAGACATCCAGAAATAATTTTTCAGACCGTTTAAAATTAACAGAAACTGTCGGCATAGGATTTTGTAGTTTTTGATTTCCGGTCGGATCGATATTTTAAACGCGTTAGCACAAGTTAGAATAGCAAAATGGTGAGGCTCTGATACCCCTGTAAGTCTACGCTAGCGCCCCGGCCGTCTACAGACGCCAAAATGCGGAACAAAACTTTTAAACTGGCGCTATCGTATGCTTTAACCCGGATCTGCCATTATTGCTAAACTAACAAACTGTAAAGAGTGTAGAATGGTTATACCGAACGATCCGAGTCCTTCGTTCTTCAACCATCATCCCACGCTCCGTTGCGGCTGCTCCGATCTCGTCGATCTCCGATGTCCTTCGTCGAGGTGGCACCACATGATCGGTTCTTTAAACGGGCTCCCGCCTCTGACTCGAGGCAACTCGATCGTCAAGTTTGCAAAAAGAGACGACCAAGAATGATGTAGAGAATGAGTAGATGACTTTGTCTCACTTCATCCATATCCGTGGATGATCGGTTAATGAAGTTGCCGTGGAAATCGGGTGATGGAATGAAATGAACTGTAAAATTCCATACACCCCGGTAAAACCTATCATAATCTTTTCTCTCTAAAATGAAATCAACAAGTGAAGTGAGGAGGAGAGAGAAGGCCGGCCTCTTTATATGATGGAGGGAGGTGACCGTAGGAGAGGGGGATGACCATATGATAAATATCATATGTGAAAACAAACTAAATATCTTGCATAAAGATCTTAAGCAAAACAAGAAGTTAATGAAATCAAAGCATGAGTCACTTAGCCTTGTCACAAATTCTAGAACCTTCTAGAAGTACGACTCACCATATCTGAAGAAAAGATAAATCCGTCTTTAACCAAATGTTAAAAGACGGCTGATAGAAAACTGGAAACTGGCAACTTCCAAAAGTGATCCTGAAACGACTTTCAGGAAAACCCCGAAACTGTATAAATATACCCGCATTTGTATTACGACCGAATACAAATGCAACTGAGACAAAGTTATTATACCTACTCAATATAATACTCGGATCTGGCTTAAACCAAAGCCGACCAGTATCATCTGTCCGAAAATCGACACGTGCGTAAACGCACGTGCATTTTCCGAACCCTGCCATAAAACCATACGGCCTCTACAACGTTTCGCCCGAACTTGGGAAACTGTCTGTGGGGGACTCTAATGACTCGTCAGCACCCTGGCAGTGGGTTTAACCACAAACCGTCAGCGGCACTAGCAATGCGTAACGGCTGCCCACGGACTGACCTCAAGGGTGGCCGAGGAGCGAACTCAAGGGAGACCGATGAGCGAACTCCTCCGAAAACCCTACTGAGCCTAACAGTGACAATGTATATACAGTCCGGTCCGTTCGTCAATGAGTATTGCATATCCGCCTAGGGGGCTAGTAACGTCAGACCCCCAAGAGCAGTATAAGTCATGTCGGAGTGAAGCCCAATAACACCCTGAGATACTACTGGAGTACCTACCAGTAAATCTCCTGCCACGGCCGTGGTCTTTGTGTAATGGCTCTCCTAGACACAGCACGATCTCGCCCCCAATACCGGGAGAGACGAATCCCCTGCCGATCCGCTCACGTGCCTCCATATGGCTCGGGACTGTACCCAAAAGCTACCTGTTTGCACGACTCCTTTGAGCCGTGGTAGGGTAGAAATCAAAGCACAGTGGGAACTCATACGAGACAAATGACGACCTCAGGTCGATGAACTAACATGTACACATGTCACCAGGGAACTGCTATCTGACGATAGGTATAATACTAACTAGCAGATTCCCGGCAAGTCCTGTCCGGTGTACTCATAACCCAATGAGCACCTGTATACATCTTAGGTGATCCAACTGACACCAGTGGCTTGTGAGACCGGCCACCGCCCCTCGTCGGGGTCTCGACTGTACACACTAGTCTACTCCGGAGTATCGATGCCCTGTCTCGAAACTCCTACGACTAGGGACCACAATTAAGGATATGCATATAAACTACCTAACTCTCACGTATATGATCGCCATCATACTGTTGGTAGTAAAGCAAGATCCTAAGGGCTCTATCAAAGTGTAACATGCAATCAGTCACCTGAACATGTACACGACTGATAAAGGCAAACCAGATAGCATACTATCATCTCGAGTAAGACTGCGCTACCGGGATAGGTCCTCCGCAATCATTGCAATCACGTACCTGCGATCCAATAATTGACTATGAGGGCACTATCTCCAACAAAAGCTGCAGCCTATAACAATGGCTAGGGTAAATCTCTAACCCAAGTGCAATCCCATGAGCCCGTGTCAGTGCCTCAGGTAGCCATGTATCACATGGATGATGTATGAATGCACGAAACTGAATGCATGTACTGAAGAAAACTACTTTCATAAATTAGTGAGATTTTCTGTATTTTTAAAACGAGGTATCATAATGAAATCAGCATAAACAGTGTCTAGCATCGACACAAAACGTAAATCCCAATGTCTCAAAAACTCAGGCTCCGGCTATCCGGACTGGCCTGTATCATCAAATCTCTGTACCTCAATATCTCAGAATCTCTGTATCAATCTCACTATCTAGGGCACCGTCAGTCCAGACCGGCCCCTACCATCAATCTCAAGACCACGACGGTATCCTCCGGATATCTGACGCGTCGGGTAAAATCACCGGTAGGTAGTGCTCCCCTGCCAGGCTCAACGTCAGCAACACGACCTTCTTGCCCCGGGGTACCTTACTGGGTCCACCATGTACCCGAAACGGTTCATCCAACTCCTCGAATCGGGTCTTGAAATCCATCAGCAAACTCAATATGGACGACTCATACATCATTGGAAAATCGCACTTTTTCTTTAAAAAAAAAGAGAAAGAAGTTTATAAGTGTTTTTGCGGTTTTCCCCCAAATCCAGGAAATCTCATGAAAATCCGAATCCAAATCCTCAATAGCATGTAAACAGTGAATATGGACATAAAAATCCATGAATGCGGCATATCAATGAATAATAACATGCATGAAGTAGGAAGTACACTAATATCATGTCTAAACTATTAGCTAACAACATATGTCAATGAAATAGTATTTTCTAAAGTGTTCGTGACATGGCAATTACCGATGAAGATGTGTGTGAGCCGGCAAGTAAGTGTACGTGGTACATACGCATCATCGATAATGGTGATGGTGTCCTAACCGCATGATATCAATAATGAAATATGAATTACAATAAGTATGCGATGCGGAGCAACAACAATAATATGCGGGAGCCGAATACTAGACACAACGATAACTAAACTGCATTACCCTAATATAAGTCCTACAATAGTGCCTTTTGAAATGACACGAATCGCGGTGTTCTGAAAATAAGGGCTAAGGTGCTTTTAAGAAAAGATACGTCTTTTGAAATATATGTGTGTATACGTATTCGTATACATCACCACGAACTGTGGGGGTGCTATACGTCATCCACCCGACTTCTCCCCGTAGATATAAATCTACTCACCTGGTCCTTGCTCGCCGGTGCCGACGTCGCCACGTGCTTGTTTGTCGTCTCGAAGTCCACATGGGGTACCTACATATCATAACGCACCGTATCTCATTAAAACCAAATTCGAAATTGAAACGGCATACGAAAATCAAATCGGCACGCATATTACGCATAGGTCAAAACCTATCGCCTACGCATGCAAGAATAGCCAAACCAACCCTCGATGTCGATGTACAAACGTCAAACCATCGATAAAAACCCAAACACTCTCATTTGCGCATTCACGAACACTAATTATAATATAAAATAGGTTAAAATTCACAAAAACCCCAAATTCACCTTAAAAGCCATTTTTCCGAAAATCTAGCAAGCAAAAATTACCCGTTTTAGTACAAAACTCGACGTTTAAACAAATCTAGTGGCCATAATACTTATTAAATATCTTAAATAAGTCATAAAAACAATTTCCATAATTTAATCCCAATAAATTTCTTTAACCCCAAAATTCTAGTTTACAATATACCCAAATTTTAACAATTTATAGCAAAAATGCACAAACAACAATTTAGCTTGGATTTTCATGAACTAAAAGCTTTAAACCACTCAATATAATATTTATAATGACATGCAACCTTAGTTAGAATTTTATCTCACCAAAATATAATTATTTTAAAAACCTAGTTTACAATTTATATAATTATCACAATTTAAATCAATAAATATGCAAACTAGCAACTTAATTTGATTTAGCATAACCTAATATGTCAAATACATCACACAACCATAATCTCACAACCCAAAACCCCAATTTGAATTCAAACCCCTCTCTTGAATTTCAAATCATGCACTTAGAACTAATTAAAAACCTATTTAAACATATAATTAAGCTAACCTAAGGCAATTAACAACAATTTAAGAGAAAGCTTAGAATTATACCTCATGATCAAGAGATCAAACAAGAATCTAGCACCAAAATCTTGGCCTCCAAAATGAAAACTTTTCACTAAGAATCATACTATAGTAGCCAAGAAATACTGGGTAAGGCTTGGATTTTGAATTAGCTTGATTTTTTTGTGGATTTGGAGGCATTTTAGATGGATTTTTGAAGAGAAAAGAGAAGGGGAAATGGGGGGGCTGCTGTTGCAGGAAAGTGGGGCTCGGCCAGGTATGGGGGGTGAGGGATGAGAGAGATTGAGGTGGGGAAACGTCCAAGTCAACCTAGTCAAAGTCCACTCTCATTTCTACATTTCCTTTTCTTCTCTTTGTTTTATTTTTGTGAGATGAGAGGCCCAAGAATGGTGGGCTGTCAAGAGGGCCTGCCAGAGCTATAGAGGAGTGGGTGTGAGTTTTGTTTGGGTGAGAAAAAAAAGATAAATGTTGTACCCCACTTCCATTAACACTAATTTCACCGAAAAAAGCATTTTTCTTCGATATTTTCTAAACCGTTTTGGCAAACCATTTCATTTCAAAAACCACACGATAAAATTTAGTTTAATGTATTATGATGCACAAAATTTGTTTCAACTCATTCCAATTTGTAATTTTCCCTAATTAAATGTATTAGTGACGGCTTAAAATAATATTAAAATAATTAATTTCGGAAAAATTTTCAGAAAATTTGAAATTTCACCAGTGGCTCAATAAACACCAAATACTAGCAATTACATAGCTAGAATATGTATATTTAATTTTAAAATAAAGATATTTGTATTTTGACTTTTTACGGAAACCCCCTTATTTTACCGATTTTCCGAAATTTTACCGAAACGATTTTCAAAACGTTACAACGAGTCAGTTCTTGTTGTGTAGGTGGATAGTTGTGCCACCTCTCACAGCTCGAATTCAGCTTTTTTCGCTAGTCGGCTTTTGAGGAGAGGATGTCGTGGATTCTTGGCGTTCATTCGTGGTACCAGAGCCACAGTTGGTTTGTTGGACCGGGTTCCTTTCGTACGAGAGTTATCCGACGTTGTTCCAGATGAGCCGGCGAAGCTTAGGGTGCTTAAGGATCAGTGCAGTGTTGTTTGTTGGGGGCTTGTACGTCTGAGTGTTTCGCATTAGGGAGATCCTATTTCTGTTCGTCAAGGAGGAAGACGGCAGTTTAGCTTGTGCATTGATGGATCGCCAATTTAACCGGCTTACGGTGCGGATAGGTATCCTTTACCTCGCATTGACGATTTCTTCGATCAGCTCCAGAGTGCGAGACATTTTCTAAGTTTGATCGGGATCAGGTCATCATTGTTGCGGGTTCGGAGTGATGACATTTCGAAGACTGCCTTGTGTGTGCTACGGGCTTTATGTGTTTTGGTGGTGTCGTCGGACTCACCAATGCCCTAACGGCATTCGTAGACATGGTGAACCAGATTTCTTTAGGCCGTTCCTCGACTAGTTATTGTTGTGTTATTGACGACATTCTGGTCTATTTAATGTGTTTTGAGAAACATGAGCAACACTTGAGGATTTGTTTTGCAGATACTGGGAGAGCCCCAGCGGTTTGCTAGGTTCTCGGAGTGTTTCTTCAGGCTTGTTTATGTTGACTCCTAGGTCTTGTAGTTATGGGAGACAGTTTTCGTATGGTTCCGAGGAAGATCGAGGTCGTACAGCTTAGGCCCACACTTGTGTGCAGGACGGAGGTTCGCATATTTCGGGGCTTAGCAGGTTTTTACCGCCGTTTCGTGCAGTATTACTAGTGTAGTGCTATACCGTGGACTGGACTGACCGGAAAGGAAGTTTCTTTTCTTTGGATTGAGGCATGTATGCGTAGTTTCAGCAGTTAAGGACTCGGTTAACAACTGCATCAGTTCTTTCTTTGCTTTCTGGTTCGAGCGACTTTGTTGTTTAACTGTGATGTTTCGTGAGTGGGGCTTGAGTGTGTACAGAGGTGACATTATAGAGTTATCGCTTTTGCTTCCCTACACTTGGAGGAAGTACTAGCATGATATCCCACTCATGATCTGGAGATGGCCGCGGTGGTTTTGCGTTGGAGATTTAGAGACACTACTTGTTCGAGAGTTGTGTCAGATTTTCACGGACCACAAGAGTTTAATATACATCTTCCTGCAGCGGGTGTAGATTGTTAAGACAGTCTTCTGCAGATTTACTGTTCTTGTTCGATCGTTGAATATAGCTTAAGTTCACCTCTACTGAGGGGACAGCTTGCTCATGTCCACGCCCGACCACTATTCCTTAATCTCTTTCGCGAGGCACTGCCCGCCAATGCTCGTTCGTCAAAAGTTCTTGAGCATACTTGGCTGGGTAATGATTCGGAGTCCTTGATTTATGACAAGGGTGTGCTAAGTTTAGGGACGCGTTTGTGTACCTAATACTATTGGGTAGAGACGTGAAATCCCAGAGCAGGCACATCTGTCAACTCTCTGTACTCATTCAAGTTCCACCAGCATTTGACGTGACTTGTGAGATAGTTACGGGTGGGCAGGGATGTAAAGAGAAGTTTCGGATTTTGTTTCGAGGTGGCTGTCTTGTTGTGTGTTTAGGTTGAGCATCTGAGACTGGCTGGAGAGTAGCAACCTTTAACCGTTCCGGAGTGGGAATGGGAGCAGGTCTCCATGAATATTCGTTATGGCGTCAACCCAGGATTAGTCTGGGTGTGACTCCATTCGGATGCTAGTTGTCCGGTTGTACTCAGGTTGCTCAGTTGTCCTTGGTTAAGTTTGTGGGTTGCACGGAGTTCCTTCATGGGTCGTATCCAAATAGGGCACCCTATTCGCTTGTCGTCTTGGGCAGGAACTTCAGGAAGCCTTGGGTACTGGTTGAGATTTAGCTCCGTTTTTCCATCTGCAGGATGATGGTTTTATGAGAGCGGGCTATACCGACTCTGGAGGATATGCTTGTGCGTACGTATTAATTGTTGTTGGCAGTTGAGATCGTCACTTGCCATTGTTCGGATTCTCCTTCGATAGCTGTTATCAGGAGGCGCTCCAATTGGCAACCTTTAAGTTTTGTTTGTGAGGTGGTGTCGATCTCCAGTTTTTTTTCTGACTCTGCGTAAGTATGATTTTTGGACCCCATCTAGTCTAGAGATTTCGGAGATGATCCAGTTGGTTCAGGTCAGGATGAGAGTAGCCCAGTGCAGACAGAGGTCTTATGCCGACAGTAGTGGTCACAGACTTGAGTTCGTAGTGGGAGATCATGTATTCCTACGGGATTTTCTGATGAATGATGTGTTGAGTTTGGGAAGTATCCCAGGATTGTAGGTCCTTTTGAGATCCTTGAAGCGAGTTGGTTCCGTTGCCTATAATTTGGCACTTCCACCCAGATTTTGAGTATTCACCCCGTATTCCTTGTGTCGATACTTCGCAATTACCTTAATGACCTTTTTCACATGATTCAGCATCAGATCAATTAGCTTGGACGCGATCTTTCGTTCACCAGCAGCCGCTAGTTATAGTGGATCAGCAGGTGGAGGAACTTCGGTCAAGTGTCTTGCCGTCTGTGAGGGTTCTTTGGCATAGTTGTATAGTGAGGTGATCACTTTGCAAGCTGCGAGCGAGATTTGGGAGTTTTGTACTCATCTTCTTGAAGGTGCGCGTAGATGAATTTTAATTCGGGGACCGAATTTCTTTAAGGGTGGAAGATTGTAACGTTTCAAAAATCGTTTTGCGAATTTTTCCGTTTTAGGGCAAATTGTCTGTATTTTCCGTTTTAACCCGATTTCGATCAAACGTCCGTAGAAACTTGCCGGCACCTATTTTAGCTAAAATAAAGCTTGTGAGTGAAGTTTGGGGGTATTTGGAAGGTTTTGGTTCAGATAGATTTTTTCCCAAATAAAATATTATTTTAGCCGGTAAAATATGCACGTAAATCGGGAAATTTCTTCTAAATGAAAATTAATGGAAATCATCACTACAATTAATTTAGAACCTTCTTTTTAAATATCTAAATTTTTTTGGTCAAAGGTTTAATTTTTTTTTTAAAGAAAAAGAAAAAGAAAGAAAGGTGGCAAAATGCATTTAATGAAGCATTTATTGTTTTTTTTACTAGAACTTTCTTCACAAAAATTCACAAAAACACCCCCCACGCCCTCATGGCCGGCCACTTCTTGTTCTTGGCTGCCCTTTTCTTTTCTCACTCTATTTTCATCATTTCTTGCACAAATAAATAATGAAAAATCCAAATAAAATCACAAAAATTCAAATATAATCATTTTCCTTCATTTCCTTAACCCTAAACCATGCTTGGTTCTTCATGAAGTCTTGATTTTGGAGGCTAATCTTGGTTTTCTTGTTGCAAGTTTTTGAATCATTTGGAGGTATAAAATCCTAACCCTAATCTCTAATTGTTAAGTTTAAATCTTTATGCTAGCTTAATTAGATGTTAATTTAAGCTTTAAATTTCATGTTTCAAAATTCTAGAAATTCAAGTTAAGTTTAAAAATTGATTTAAGTGTTTAAAGTTTTATTGAAGTGTTAATTTGTGATTAGTAAAAGCTTAGCCTAGTAGAAAATGTTAATTATTGTTAATGAATACTTTGTTTAATTATGCAATTTTGCTTATTAGGTTTTTGCTAAAATTTATTTAGCAAGTGTTAAGAATTTAGAAATGGTTTAGATAGCTTAGTTAAGCTATTATAAGGTGTTTGTAATAGCTAAATATGCGTTAGCTTGAAACTAGTGCGAAATATTGCGATAAGTTGCTTACTAGGTTTCGGGGTTTTTCCGACGTGGGTTCGATTGGTCATTGCGAGGTTATATCTATTTTATTCCTCGTAATTATTTGTATTGTGTTGCGCGATCGGGACGATCGGGGTCTAGACTTGGTGTTTTGTAGTTTATCGACCCCAGTTAGGGTTTTTGGCCGATGTCGTGCGCGATAGATGCGCTAAGCGCGCAGTGTAATTTTCCGGGCGTTTTCAACGCGTTTCGTTGTCTTTTCGTCATTGTAGGATGTTTTGCTTATGTGTTGTGTTTGTGAAATTTTAGGATCGCAGGCGGGGACTACGGACACTGCTACAAAGGGAATACAGGTGGTAGGATTCACCTAGCTTTGAGCGTTAGTGAGTAGATTTAATATCTACAGGGGAATCGCCCGCATGGCGTAATGCTTCTGTTGGAGATAGTGCCCTCAGAGTCAATTATTGGATCACAGGCACGTGATTGCAATGATTGAGGGAGGACCTATCCCGGTAGGACAGTCTTACTCGAGATGATAGTATGCTATCTGGTTTATCTTTATCATTGTGTACTGCTTTAGGTGACCTGACATGTCGCTATTACACGTTGATAGAGCTCCTAGGATTCTTGCTTGACTACCAGCAGTATGATGGCGATCATATACGTGGGAGCTGGTAGTCTATAAGCACATCCTTAAAAGGTCCCTAGTCGTAGGAGTTTCAAGACAGGGCATCGATACTCCATTAGTAGACTAGTGTATACAGTCGAGACCCCGACGAGGGGCGGTGGCCGGTCTCACAAGCCACTGGTGTCAGTTGGTTCACCTAAGATGTATACAGGTGCTCATTGGGTTATGAGTACACCGGACATGACTCGCCGGGAACCTGCTAGTTGGTCTTATACCAGACGTCAGATAGCAGTTCCCTGGTGACATGTGTACAGGTTAGTTCATCGACCTGAGATCGTCATTTGTCTCGTGTGAGTTCCCACTGTGCTTTGATTACTACCCTACCACGGCTCAAAGGAGTCTTGCAAACAAGTTTTAGTTGGGTACAGTCCCGAGCCACATGGAGGCAGTGAGCGGATCTTCAGGGGTTCGTCTCTCTCGGTATTGGGGGTGAGGTAGCGCTGTGTCTAGGAGAGCCATTACGCAAAGCCCTCGGCCGAGGCAGGAGATTTACTGGTGGGTATTCCAGTAGTATCTCAGGGCGTTCTGGGCTACACTCCGACACGACTTGTACCGCTTTTGGGGGTCTGACTTTTACCAACCCCCTAGGCCCGACATGCGATGCTCATAGACGAACGGACCGGACTGTACGGATATTGTCACTGACAGGCTCAGTAGGGTGTCAGGATGAGTTCGCTCATCGACGTCCCTTTTGGTCAATAGCTGGTGGTCCGTCACGTATTGGCTAATACCTCTGACGTGCTAGTGGTTAAATCCACAGCCATAGTATTGACGAGTCTTTAGAGTCCACCACACTTACAGTTACTCAAGCTTTCGGGCGAAACGCTGTAGAGGCCGTATGGAGATATGGCAGGGTCCGATCAGATACGTGCAGTATTGCACGGATCAGGATCGGACAGTTTTGTACTAGTGGCCGTATAGTTATATGGCAGGGTTCGATCTGATACGTGTGGTATTGCACGGATCTGGATCGGACGGACATTACTAGCTGGCTTTGGTTTAAGCCGGATCCTAGTTTAGTACAGTGTAGATTTGTCTCATTGCATTTGTATCCGGTCGGAATACAGATGCGGGTGTGTATGCACAGTATCGGGGTTTTCCTGTAATTTATTACGGGACCAGTTTTATGGAGTTGCCAGTTTGCATTCCGTTCCGGCCGGTTTTCCTTTGTTCTTTCCCGGCCGGACTTTTCCGATGGAGGGGGTTATTTGCAATTGTGCAAATAACTTTTGTGGAGGGGGTTTTCTTGCAAATATATTCATTATGATATGTTTAGCATCTTTCATCCATGATGGTGCATTAAATGAGATTTGATGTGATTAGAAGTGATAAGCATGGTTGATGTTTCTTTGCTTTATGATATGGTCACCATTTGTATCTCCTACACTCACCTCCCTCTTGTGATATATACTTTGTCACCACCACCATTTCATCAGAGCATGGCCGGCCACAATTTTGGGGAGAGGGAAAATGAGAGAGGTTCATTTGGTGAGGGAAATTAATCATCCATCTCATTTTTCATTGCTACCAAAAATCCCCAAGTTCATATCTTGTTGATTCCTCCATCAAGGCAACTACAAACCCCAAATGAGACTAGCATGATCTACACCACATTCTATAGCACATCTTAGGCATGTCGACTTGCCGGCTTCATGCCCGAGTTGCCTCGGTATTGAGGCAGGAGCCCGTAAAAGATGCAGGCGATGTGGTGCCCTTCCGGCGAGGAGGCGACGATGTGGAGACTAGACTTTCCGCGGGAGATCGGGACGATGACGAGAAGACCGGAGGACTCGGATCACTCGGTATACTTCTCTTCCCATCTCTTGTTAGCTAGCATTAGGTTAATGGTTTACGATCCGGGTTTTCTTTGTCCGTGGTAGCGCCGGTTTCCGAGTAAGGAAAAATTTTGATTCCGCATTTTGGCCTCGGTAAGACGGCCGGGGCGCTGCCGTGGCGCAACATGGTATCAGAGCCACGCCATTAACCTTGTCTAGCTTGTTCTAATGTGTTTTACTTATCCGATCGACCGAAATTCCAAAAACCTCATTTTTGTTCACATCAGTTTCTGTTGAAATTTTTTGGTGTCTAAAAATTTTTCAGGTTGTAGAAAACTGATGTACATGATATTCTAAGACTTCTGTAAAAATTCGACAAACTCAGTCGATGGATGAAGCGCGGAACCGCGGCCAAACCCCCACTTGGGCCGCGGTTCCGCCGCACTTTGCTGTCTTCACTCTGTCCAATTTTTACAGTGGGCTTGTGGGCTAATTTTAGGGGTTTTGGGATATTAAATTTGGGCCCAGATTTTCTGTGACTGCTGCAGTATTGCTTGGGGGCCCACTTGTTAATTGTTTGATCGATCGGATATTTTAAACACATTATTTCACAGTATTTACATTATATCTGCGACCGTGAATGTCACTTGATCGGTAAATCACGTCTAACTGCTATAGCCCGGTTAGACGGATTTGCGAACGTGACTTTCACGTTGATGTTCTATGTTTATGCTGTGTTGTTGCGGATCGGTCGTGGGGGATAGCCTGGATGCAATGTTAGTACAGTTTTGTTTTATATGTACATTTGATATTGCGGGGCGAGCGTCCGACATGTGGACTGCCGTCACTGCCTGTTTGTATTATTCTTTTGGGGCACGACCTGGTTGCGGTCGATGTACCCGGTGTATGTATATTTTACTTTCTGTACTAGGATTACCCCGCGGAGGGGTGCACGGATAGCCGGGTTCTAGAGGCCAACGGGCCCGCATCTCATGGCATTGAGACGGAGGGGGCTTCACTCTAGGATTGGCGGGCTATTCGCCGCACTCGTAGGGGGTACAGGTTGACCCAGGAGGGGTGCATAAGTTACCGGATTCCATGAAGTGCTGGGTGGTCCATTCACGGTGCTGAAGGGGGCTGCCTCACTTCAGGTTTTGGCGGGAGACTTGCCGCGCCCGTAGGGGTCTAGGATTTCATTGCACAGGCTATCCACACGACCAGGGGAACGTCGGGTTTCAGCAGCGGCTCTGTGAAACCCGGGGCTTCCAGATATCTGTATTGTTCTGTGATGCTGTACATTTCTGTGATGTTGCATTTTATCACGCCTTGAGCGAAAATTATATATTGGTATATATATTAGTAGATGTTGTAAATGTTTTGCATCCGCGCTAGTCCAGTCCCCGCTCTGTCGTTAGTTAAGTAACCTAACGAGTGATGACGGGACCCAGTGGCGAATGTGGATGGCATATACGTACATCAGTATATTTTCGTTCTTTGTGGTGTGATCATTTGATGGGACTGCGTTGATTCGGATCAATGCAAGATAAACAAACCTATTCTGATGTTGTTGGAACACTTTTCAAAAAGCTGTTATTGCAAGGACGTTCACTTTTGTTTTGCATCGTGGTATTCATTTGGAATATCCTGCTCCTCAGTCGACGAGGCAAGGGCCGAGATCCCTTCACCGGGAGTGACCCCTTGGACAGAAGTTTGCGTCAGGGCATTAACTTCACTATAGCCGATTACTTTTGCTTTGCATCGTGGTATTCAGTTGGAATATCCTGCACCTCATTCTACGGGGAAAGAGCCGAGATCCCTTCACCGGGAGTGACCTCTTTAGCGAAGGTTTTCGTCACTATATTTTTATAAAAGGCTATGCAGTTCCTTCAACGATATCAAGTTCATTACGTTAAAGGTTTTTCGCCAAAAACCAGTCGTAGCCCTCCGTCATTTCCTACAGGTATTATTTAGTATTCGTGCTGCGTTTGTTGACCTAGTCAAGACGTAGTGTTCGGTAGCTGAGTGGTACTTGTTTGTTGCATAAGTGAGATTGGTTAAGACAGTCGTGCGGCCTTGTTGACTTAGTCAAGGGCACGTACGGGTGGGTTTAATGCAATCCAGAATAATGACGGGTTGAACTTGACTGGCGGTTTATGGTTTGTTGACCTAGTCAAGGTCATAAACCGCTTGGGGTAAAAATCACATCGGGAGTTTCAAAAGAACTGAAACTTGCCAGGCATGCGCATACCTTCTGGAGTGTGGTGACTTGAGTGGATTCCGTCAAGTTATCATGCGATGATAGTTGGATCCCGATTCCCACTGATGAGTTAGTTTACTCCTCGGGTGACCCCGACTAATTCTTCTTTCAGGTTTGGAGGAGATTTTGAGGTACAGTGGGAGGTTTCCTGATTAGATAAATTGGTAACCATTCTGATCTAGGTTAGAGTGCACGCTGAGTGTTTCTTTTCTCTCTCTCTGGCAGCGACCATTGACCCGACCCTAAGACTATGACTCAGTAACCAAGTTGACCGAACCTTCTTAACACATGCTTTTGGATTGTCAGAGTTGCAGACCTCATTGCCACTCCTACTTTTACCCTTTTCTCCAGGACACCCCGTATTACTACGAACGTCCACTTCCATTGGACAAAACCATCGTATGGTTATATACGAACTCGAAGGACTTCGAGGATGGTTTCTGGTTCTGGAGAAAACGAATAGGATTATTCAGTTGTCTTTTCTTTTCACCTTCTCTCATTGCGAGTACTCCTTGGTTTAGGAGATAGTACACCTATTACGCAAATTGGATAGTCTTCTTCCAAACCATAGGCTGGTGCCGACCGGTAGGGAATGAAGAAAACCAATTAGCATAACGATGGTGTGCAGAAGGCATTAAGATTAAGACAAAGCAAGGGATTAGTAAGAGGGCAAACTAAATTGCGACTACTATTCACGACCGAACCAAGTATTTCTTCGCCAATCCTAAATCACCTTTGTATTTCTCCAGGACACTCCGTATCACTACGAAGATCCACAATTTATTGGATATTCCATCGTATGGTTATATACGAACTCGAAAGGAACTTGTTCCAGTTCGGGGATGGATTCTGGTTCAGGAGAAATAGGAATAAGGTTTATTCGGTTGTCTTTTATCTTCACCTTCTCTCGCTATGCGAGTGCTCCTAGGATTAGGACAGTACACCTTTTATGCTTATTGGATAGTCTTCTTCCAAACCATAGGCTGGTGCCGAACGGTAGGGAAGGAAGAAAACCATTTGGCCTAAAGGGGTGTGCAGACGGTAATGACTAAAGACATATAAAGGGATTTGGACAGATGGCAAAGAGATATACGGTTACAGTTGTGAATCTGGATAATGGAAGAGGCATTACTTAGAATACCGGAATACCCCACCGAAACATTTCAATGTTTCAGTTTCACTGTGTAATGTTAAAAGAAAACTGATTTCCCGATTAGATACTTACTCCAGGGTATGTATTTACCAGGTATGATTCTCACATCTGTATGGTTTTACAGATGATGAGTGGGAGTAAGTTATTGGGAATAGGGTGATCATCCTCATTATATCGGGATTCGTTGTAATCGGTGATATTTGAGCAGATCATCTGGGCTGTTTGCCGGTCGGCAAATATTTGGTTTTGAATATCCGCTGTTGTGCACCAATTTCAAATTGATATGTCTGTACGTCTATTTTCATAGAGTGAGATATACCTTTTGATATTATGTCGATGACATTTACCTATTTCAGTGGATGGTTAGGTAAGGAGCATTAAACAGCGGTGTAATTCTTCTTAACCATAAGTACAGTTTTCAACCTATGACGCACAGTGAAAGAGTTGTTAGACTCAGCGGACTTATACAGAGTATTGTATGTTGTCCAGTGTCCATTAGGACAGAGGGGTTGGTCCTCATACTATATTCTGTTTACTTTTAACTTCTCTAGTTCTTAGACGTGTGTTTCGTAGGAACACATGGTCTAAGATTTGAGGAGTTATAGGTATTTGAATAGAGTAGAGAACCAGGTGTAGCAAGTATCGGGATTCTTCAAAGTGATCGAGGATGTAGATATTTGTGTATGGTGTTCAGTTTATAGTAATGATTAAGAGAACTAGCTTCTCTTTCAGGTTACTCATAATTTGAAACATTCCTAAGTTGAGTAACGCTGATCGGCCTTTTTCCATTTAGTTGACATGCATTGGAGACAGCTGCATGATTTGAATCTGGTTCAATTAAATCAGTGCCTCTGTTTCTATATTGGATATAGAACAGTTCATATCTTGACATTGTTAAGGTACGGGGAGTTGTCCGGCTTATGCTTAAAACCAGACACTGGACAACTCAAGGCACGTTTCTGTAATGGCTGTTTGTGGGTTGACCCAGGCTAAGACGAGGGTTGATTTTCTACCATCTGGAAGATCAATAGTGATATTGTTCTTGACTCGCCACAGTTTTAATAAAAATGGATTTTTTCAAAAACAGTAGTGGGAGTATGGTAGAACTGGAAGTGATTCCAGAACCGCAAACGATTACTGAAGATTTGATAAGGAACCTAAAGATTCAATATGGCTTGACATTCCATTGGCCACTCCGCAGATAAGGTGGGTAACTTCAGGCACCCGAGAGGTACTCCGGTAGCCTCAAGGACGGTGACAGGGAAGTTCTTGTCTACCCACACTTGCCATTGCTGTTGTTCCAGGCTGCGAGACCCGGCAGGAGGATGAGTATAGCGTCGTTCTGAACTAGCTTTAGAAGTGCACGTCTATATGACTCTGGCAGAGGGTTGTCGTAGTCAGTGGGAGCAGCGGAAGCATTGGTGGACATCAGGCTTATGTCTATTTATAGACTAAAGTAGATATAGCGGAGATAGATCATCTATTTCTGATGTGACAGTCATAGGTTTTGACGTCATCAGAATAGGGGATGGATCTCTTAAGAAGGTAGTAGGGTGTGATGTCCTGGTTTTGGATGACATACACAGAGTAGGAAAGGAAACTCCTATACTACGATCGGTTATACTTTGGTCGTCACACAGTGGTTTCTCCACAAAAGACTTGGATATTATATCAGACATTCTGGCTACTAGATCTATGGTTTTAGATCTAGATTTAGGTGGTTTCCTAATCTGGGTACCTTGACAGCATTCTATGAGTATTTAGAATGGACGACTCCTGGCACGGTAGTACACCTGCAGGTAATGGAGTCACCCTCTCTACAGGTGTCTTACAGACTAAAGGGGAGAGGGATACGCATGATTGACAGATCACTTGCTTAGGCAATTGAGTCAATCATGAGATGTCAAGTACCACACCAGATGTTGTTCTTGCAGTAAATGCAATAAGTTGATATTGATCCAATCCTGGAGAAACAGTCGGAAGCAGTTTTAGAACATAAGTTGATGTTCTAGGGATATGATAACAGCAGCCTCTTTTAAGAGACGGTTATCATTCCAGGCTTCCAAGGTGACATGGATGGCAGAGTGGCTGTCAGAGTTGTTGTTTTCCCTCTGACGAGGGGCAGTATTTTGGACAGGTGGTCCAGGTGGATACTGAGGGAAGGCATGGCGCAGGATACTGATTAAGTTTGAGTTGACGATACAGTCTAAGAAGTCTGGATTTGGAGTTCATTTATGAACTAGGTCCCATCAGACATCCAGACGTTCCAAGACAGGTATTGCTCATTTCGGGAGATGGCTTTCTCCACGAACTTGAGATATAGAGAGACATAGAAAGAAACTTCATTGCGGATCCACTCACTAAGGCTATTCCTCGAACGCAATAGTTTCGCAAACGAGTTTTGTGAGACTGACTTGTAGAGGAGTTGGGTGTTCGGTATCACACGGGCTGTGAGTATGCGGCATCGCAATAATTAGCCTTGAGTGCAAGTGGGAGATTGTTGGAGATAGTGCCCTCAGAGTCAATTATTGGATCACAGGCACGTGATTGCAATGATTGAGGGAGGACCTATCCCGGTAGGACAGTCTTACTCGAGATGATAGTATGCTATCTGGTTTATCTTTATCATTGTGTACTGCTTTAGGTGACCTGACATGTCGCTATTACACGTTGATAGAGCCCTTAGGATTCTTGCTTGACTACCAGCAGTATGATGGCGATCATATACGTGGGAGCTGGTAGTCTATAAGCACATCCTTAAAAGGTCCCTAGTCGTAGGAGTTTCGAGACAGGGCATCGATACTCCATTAGTAGACTAATGTATACAGTCGAGACCCCGACGAGGGGCGGTGGCCGTTCTCACAAGCCACTGGTGTCAGTTGGTTCACCTAAGATGTATACAAGTGCTCATTGGGTTATGAGTACACCGGACATGACTCGCCGGGAACCTGCTAGTTGATCTTATACCAGACGTCAGATAGCAGTTCCCTGGTGACATGTGTACAGGTTAGTTCATCGACCTGAGATCGTCATTTGACTCGTGTGAGTTCCCACTGTGCTTTGATTACTACCCTACCACGGCTCAAAGGAGTCGTGCAAACAAGTTTTAGTTGGGTACAATCCCGAGCCACATGGAGGCAGTGAGCGGATCTTCAGGGGTTCGTCTCTCCCGGTATTGGGGGTGAGGTCGCGCTGTGTCTAGGAGAGCCATTACGCAAAGCCCTCGGCCGAGGCAGGAGATTTACTGGTGGGTATTCCAGTAGTATCTCAGGGCGTTCTGGGCTACACTCCGACACGACTTGTACCGCTTTTGGGGGTCTGACTTTTACCAACCCCATAGGCCCGACATGCGATGCTCATAGACGAACGGACCGGACTGTACGGATATTGTCACAGACAGGCTCAGTAGGGTGTCAGGATGAGTTCGCTCATCGACGTCCCTTTTGGTCAATAGCTGGTGGCCCGTCACGTATTGGCTAATACCTCTGACGTGCTAGTGGTTAAATCCACAGCCATAGTATTGACGAGTCTTTAGAGTCCACCACACTTACAGTTACTCAAGCTTTCGGGCGAAACGCTGTAGAGGCCGTATGGAGATATGGCAGGGTCCGATCAGATACGTGCGGTATTGCACGGATCAGGATCGGACAGTTTTGTACTAGTGGCCGTATAGTTATATGGCAGGGTTCGATCTGATACGTGCGGTATTGCACGGATCAGGATCGGACGGACATTACTAGCCGGCTTTGGTTTAAGCCGGATCCTAGTTTAGTACAGTGTAGATTTTGTCTCATTGCATTTGTATCCGGTCGGAATACAGATGCGGGTGTGTATGCACAGTATCGGGGTTTTCCTGTAATTTATTACGGGACCAGTTTTCTGGAGTTGCCAGTTTGCATTCCGTTCCGGCCGGTTTTCCTTTGTTCTTTCCCGGCCGGACTTTTCCGATGGAGAGGGTTATTTGCAATTGTGCAAATAACTTTTGTGGAGGGGGTTTTCTTGCAAATATATTCATTATGATATGTTTAGCATCTTTCATCCATGATGGTGCATTAAATGAGATTTGATGTGATTAGAAGTGATAAGCATGGTTGATGTTTCTTTGCTTTATGATATGGTCACCATTTGTATCTCCTACACTCACCTCCCTCTTGTGATATATACTTTGTCACCACCACCATTTCATCAGAGCATGGCCGGCCACAATTTTGGGGAGAGGGAAAATGAGAGAGGTTCATTTGGTGAGGGAAATTAATCATCCATCTCATTTTTCATTGCTACCAAAAATCCCCAAGTTCATATCTTGTTGATTCCTCCATCAAGGCAACTACAAACCCTAAATGAGACTAGCATGATCTACACCACATTCTATAGCACATCTTGGGAATGTCGACTTGCCGGCTTCAAACCCGAGTTGCCTCGGTATTGAGGCAGGAGCCCGTAAAAGACGCAGGCGATGTGGTGCCCTTCCGGCGAGGAGGCGACGATGTGGAGACTAGACTTTCCGCGGGAGATCGGGATGATGACGAGAAGACCGGAGGACTCGGATCACTCGGTATACTTCTCTTCCCATCTCTTGTTTGCTAGCATTAGGTTAATGGTTTACGATCCGGGTTTTCTTTGTCCGCGGTAGCGCCGGTTTCCGAGTAAGGAAAAATTTTGATTCCGCATTTTGGCCTCGGTAAGACGGCCGGGGCGCTGCCGTGGCACAACAGCTTCTGGGCTAGAGATGTTATTTCTGTCGCATATTCTATGTCATATTTAGAATTGCGCATTTACCCAATTACTTAGATATTGTTGTGCTTGGACTAGTATCCTTAGGACACTGCACATATTATTGACGATTCATGTTGCACGAGCACTGATTGTATGCTACACACATCGTCAATAATTGCTATGTCACACACAACCCACTTATCGATATGATATTGCTTGGTTAGGGACATTGAGATTTTGATTCATATTTCTTTACGCATTGACTTATAGCATACCTGTATACCTACATGCTTACACATATACTCTGACATACTTACATGCTAGTCACCTGTATACCTATAGAGTATTGTACCATTAGTGATAGGTACATGCACACTTTATGACATAGCTACAGGTATACCTTGCACACCTATTTCACTTATATCCAGGGGGTATACTACATCATTACTTATAGGTAGATACATATATCTTTCTATACCTTTATGTTTTCACATACATCTGGTTATAGCTACATGTTTACCTTTACCTGATGTTATTTTAGAATTGGAGAAAATTAGGAACCGCATGATATTTATATTAACTTGTTGCAGTTAATTAGCGGCTTTTCCTTTATATGCTTACATTTCTGTTTATGTTGCATATATTATATTCATGGATTTTCGCATTGTGATATGGATTTTTTCATGATGTTTTCTGGATTTGGGGACCGTGGGAGTTCATGAAATTATGCATTATTTGAAAAACCCGGTTTCCCTTGATTTGATATTTCAGCAGCCACCATGAGATTTATCGGTTCTGATATATATATACCTCACGCGAGGAAATGAGGGGTCCGTGTGCGGGTACATGGTGGGGCCTGGAGGTACCCCGGGGCAAGAATTTCGTGGAGCTAGACGATGAGTTAGTGGGGGAACCATACCATCCGGTGACATTACCAATGACTCAGCGGTTATCATGGGGATACCGACGGGAGTCATGTACGTATAGATACGTGGAAAGACGAGGGTCAGAGCTAGGCACTCGTGCTTTTCGGATAGTGTGTGATACGTACCTATCAGGGTGACAGCACCTGATAGATCAGTATTTCTGTGTCGATACTTGACACATTGTTTTCATGATATTTCTTTTTACTTCTTTGTGGATATAACAGTGGAATAGGACGCTGTTATATATGCCCTTACACCAATATTAGTGGAATGGGACGCTAATATATGTGTATTGACATTAAATTATATGCATCATCATATTTATTCATGCAAATATATTTAGGATGTTAGATTTTTACTTGATAATTTGATTTGGGATATAGGTGATTCATTTGATATTGGATACAGGATATTTATGAGATTGTTGATTTGTACATTCAGGATATATGAGATTTATTCGATATTGTACATTCAGGATATATGAGATTTATATGATATGAGAGCCAATTTGGGGGCTGATTTGAGGAATTGGGATTTGGATTTGTCTTGATGGATTGTGATCCTACCACGATGTCAGGATTCCGTGGAAATGACATATTTCATTCCATACTCCACATTTATTATTTATGCACTGCTTCATGTATTAGTAGTACCTGTTAGAGTACCTTTCATGACTGTTGCATTTACATACCTTTATTTATATGCATTGCTTCATGTATTAGTTGTACCTGCTAGTGTACCTTTCATGATTATTGCATTCATATGACTTTTTATTGCTATTAATTGCACATGTTAGATTCACGCCATACGTGCATACTTGCGATTACCTGCATATGTTATTTTCTATTCACGAGTTGGCAACTCACCCCCGTTGTGCCACAGTTTGTTTTGTAGGGTGTTCCCCAGAGTAGTCGAGGCTGGTTATTCTTCTATCATCTTTTGCTACGGATACCGCATCAGCTCACAGTGTGCAGTTTGCTTAGGTGGGTTTTGTGGTTATTCGTTTATTGTTGTAGGGTTCCTAGGCACCCTAGTGAGGTCTCCTAAGCCATCTACCATGGCAATTTCAAAAATTATGGTGCCTACAAACCCTAAACTACGGATCGATAACTAGATGTCTAGGCGAACAAGAACTAGTTAACAACTTAACTAATGAGAAAGCGGAAATACAACCTTTGTAGATCCAGTCCTCCACCTCCACGGCTCCGCAACGAGGTCGTCTCCGCTGTCCAAATCAAATCCGGGCTCTAAAATCGGCTTCGTCGGAGAATGGGCAAGCTAGGTCGTCGATGTCCATGCCGAAGATGATCTACGTCGAAGCATCGCAAGATCAAGCTCTTACTTCACCAAGTCATGAAACTTGTGAAGAAAACACACTCTACTACTTGGCAAGAGGTAGAGGATGAAGAAATAGAAAGTGGGTTAACTTTAGAATTGGATTTCTCACTCAAATGCATCAATCGCCATTGATGGACTTCAAGCTTCTTCACTTGAAGCAAGGAAGAAGAAGAAGAAATTGTTATGATAAGAATAATAAAAAGAAAAGAATAATCCAATCTTTATCATAACTTAACCATGGTTATGTGTAGAGATTGAACTAGGGTTAAATCAAATGGTTAGGTTAAGCATGAGATAAGAATGGTGGACAAAGTCAAAGGTTCATGAATCTTCATGAAAAAAAACAAAGAAAGCCTCCATTCTTCTCATATCATTTTCCAAAAAGAAAATAGATAAATAAATAAATAAATAGATATGAAAAACAAAACCCTAACCATTTGAATAACCATGGTTTAATCTTTACACAAACTCAAGTTAGCATGCATCATCAAACATGATACATACAAGTGCACAAAAACATATCGCATATGCAATGCGCACGCACCAAGTGAGAAAATCCGTCTAAAGTGAACCGATACTAGTTAATGCAAAGTAATATATCAAATATATAATTATGCATTAAATCATTAAATCAACACTTGATTCAATGATCCGGTCATGCGCACATAACCGACTGGTATCTTTAGTAACATCTTATCGAATCAACACTTGATCCAATAACCCGGCTATATCGCATATAACCGATCAATGTCACATCGCGAGAATCGAATACAGTATCACATACTCGTATTATTCTCGGTCCCGCACATATCTCATATGCGCTCCTATTTCGTTTCGCTTGAGCCAGGAAACCTCTGTGTAGGACTCTAAAGACTCGTCAATACGCCGGCAGCAGATGATGATCATATCAAACACCCACAAGCCGCAAGCGGTCTGCTAAACGTAACGGCCACCCGGGTATTGAGCGATCTGAAGATCGACGAGCAAGCCCGCTCACACTCCAGTGAATCCGACCAGTAACACTACCGTATAGTCCGGTCTGTTCGTCTGATATGTCGCATATCTCGCCTAGGGGTGGTAAACGTCAGACCCCAATAGCTCGATAAGTCATGCCGACGTAGGGTCCATAACATTCGTGAAACTACTGATAACTCTTACCAGTATATCACAGCAACCCTGGCCAGGGATTTCCTGTTATGGCCAGTCGAGCATAGCACAACATCAACCCCCAATACCGGGAGAGACGAATCCCCTCCTATCGCTCACTGCCTCCATGTGAATCGGGACTGTACCCAAAAACCACCTGTTTGCACAACTCAGTAGAGCCATGGTAGGGTGGAAATCAAAGCACAGTGGGAGACACACAAGACTCTATGACGATCTCGGGTCAACAGACTAAGCTGTACCAGTGTCACCAGAGAACTGCCATCTGACGTGAGGTATAATACCATCTGGGAGTTCTCGGCGAGTCCGTTCAGTGTACCTAGTCTGTACTAAGCACCCGCATACCATCTTCGATGTCAAACACCAATGGATATGGGATCATCCATCGCCCATCGCATGGGTCGAGAAGATATGCGCTAGTCTACTCTGGAATATCGATGCCCCGTCTCGATATTCCCTCGACTAGGAACATTTCAAGGATGTACTCATGGACTACCCAGGCCCCACTAGTATGATCTGCATCATAGTCCTGGAAGTCGAGTACACATCCTAAGGGCTTTATCAACATGTAATCAGAGAGACAGAAAGTATACATGTTAAGATAAAGAGCAACCAGATAGCGTACTATCATGTCGAGCAAGAAAGTCCTTCCTATATATGTCCCAGCATCCACTACAATATACATCCAATGTACAGTAATGGCCTCTAGGGCATACATATAACTAACAATCTCCCACTTGCACTAGGGCCATCTGTAGCAGTGGTTGCAGTATCTTATACTCAACCATCCCCTAAAAGTCTCTCTTTGGGAAAAGGGCCTTCGTGAGTGGATCCGCCGTGTTGTCCTCTGAGTCTACTCTCCTAACCTTGATCACCCTGGAGATCAACTATCTCCATGATCAGGTGATGCTGCCTCAGAATATGTCTGGGTCACTGATGGGACCAGGGTTCCAGGGCCAAAGCCACATTTCCATTGTCATACAATGGCAGGAACCTAGTTCATCTTATGAACCAATATACACCCAAACTGCCTCTTTGGTAGTATCTTTAATAGCGATGTTACCAGCCTTTATCATCTAGTATGCCACGGTATTTAGCTTGGAACTCTTCCAACATACCGTCCCTTTACTGAGAGTAAAGACAATGCCCGTGACTGACACTCAGTCGTCTTTATCACCCTAGAACATTTCCAGTGATTCTCCCCAGGATCGATTGATACCATCTCACTACATCTAGTGAGAATCCTTGCATCCAATTACATCTATCTCATAGATGAAAACTCAGGATTTTAGGAGGTATCACTTTGATACCTATTTGGAGAATCCTAGTGATAATAGGAGATTGACCGATCGTAGTATAGGAAACTCTTTTCCCATCAAGAGTATGTTGTCTACGTACAATACGAAGATGACCACCTTACTCTCTACTACCCTTTTTGTATATACAAGGTTCATCTACCATTTTGATGATGTCAAACTCTTTGACTATTACATCAAAACAGATGTTCCAACTCCGCGATGCCTGCTTTATCATATAAAACATCTTGCACACGTTTCCGCTGCTCCCACTGTCTACGAAGCCCTTTGGCTGTGTACTTATAGACGCACTCTTCTAAAACATCATTTAGAAAAGCAGTCATGGCAGCCAACCGCCAGATATCGTAGATATGGTATGTAGCCGTGGAAAGTAGGATCTGGATGGACTTAAGCATAGCGTCTGGAAAAGGTTTCATCATTATCCACGCCTGGTCGATGACGAAAACCTTTAACAAGTCTAGCTTTGAAAGTCTCAACCTTTCCATGTACACCAAGTAATCTTCTCAAGATATACTTGCTCCTGATGGGGATTTAACCCTTCAGATATAGCAACTAAAGTCCATACTTTGTTGGTGTATAAGGATTCCATCTCAGATCGCTAAGCATCCAGCCATTCTTACAGAGTCATACTCCTGATGGCCAGCTCGAAACTAGTTGGGTCATCATCTCATGATGCATTCCTCGCTCCCACTGTCATAAAGAAACCGAAGTATCTCTCAGGCGGATGAGGAACCCTACTAGATCGGCGGAGAGGCTGAGGTTCGTCGGAAACTATTGAATTTTATGGTTCTGTCAAATCATCAACTGCAGTTTTGCATAGCTGGAACCTTTCCAGTTCTACAGAACTGATCCTGCCTCGATCTTGTCCGGATTTTGCTTTAAACATAGGCCGGACAACCCCAAATCTTAACTTACTTAAGAGATAGGATCTTCCCGCACCATATCTTATATGGAGTGGTAGGCACTGATTTGATTCGAACCTAATTCAATAGGTATGCAGCTTCTCAAGTGCATAACCCCAAAAGGAAATAGGTAACTCAGTAATACTCATCATAGAGCACACCATATCTAATATTGTGCAATTGCTCCGTCCTGATACACCGTTGTGCTGTGGTGTATTCAGAGGAGTAACACTGAGAGAAAATCTCATTCTCCTTTAGAATAGTCCAGGAATTCTATGCACAAGTATTCTGCTCCCTGATCTCATCATAGGACATAATACTTATACCCGGTTATTGGTTCTCTACTTCTAACTTATATTCTGTGAATACCTCAAAAGGTTCGGACTTATGTTTCAACAGGAACATATGACTGAATCTTGAGAGATTATCAGAGAATATAATGAAGTATAAAGAACCAATCCTGGCATGTGTAGACAGGAGACTTTACATACATCATCATGTATCAGTCCCAAGAGTTTACTAACTCTTTCTCTGTTTCTAATAAACAGAGCTATGGTCATCTAATCTTTATGACATGACTGGCAAGTTTCACAAGATGTAAATTCAAACTGATTTAAATATGCATCTAAAATGTAACTTCAGCCAGTCGGGTCGCATTGATGTGACCCAGTCTACAATGCCTCAAGAAGGATTCGTTCATTTCTGAACTCTTCTTCTTGTGTGTGTTCTGTATACTAGGAACTGTAGTTTGATTTAGAACTTCAATGCTTTTAGATAACGTGCCTGAACCGATAAACTTTTGATATAGGAAATGTTCAAAACATTATCCAACAATACAAAATTATATCCTTTCTTTACTTATAAAGAGACTGATATGATTTTGTATATCAGGTTCGGTATCTAATAATATTCGTTCAGAATCAATGTATTACAATACAGGGTGACAGTGACCGACAGACTTGGCTGCAACACTTGCCCCGTTTTCTGTCTCATGAAACTTATCACCCGTTCTCAGTTTTTCTACCCTTTTGTAGCCCTATGTAACAGATTACATATCTGGGATCCTCATCCGGTATCATATACCCAGGATACGGAGGATACTGAGAAACAATTCTTTGTAATGAACACACCCGAAGGAGATGCATCATATGCACTTTCTTCGTTTGGGCGGCATAGGAATTCTGGCATTCCCCTAATTCCTGCTCTGTCTTATAACAATTATAAGTTGGAGCGGGACCAACGTTCCCCAGCTCAGTATAACAAGTGGGTTCGGTCAATAATCCCTTTTATTATCTTGATTAAGGCGTGATATGGTCGCTACCAGGAGAGAGAGAGAAGAAAACACTCAGCGTGCGCTCTTGCAAGATCAGATTGGTTATATATTTTATCTAATCAGGATGGCTCCCACTGTTTTTATCAAATCTTCCTTCAAACCTTAAAAGGAAAGACTAGCCGGGATTAATTACACTCTACAAGTTCGCCAATCTTTCAGCCAGGCCAGTGTCGGTACTTTGAGGGAGGTTCCCCGCGCTTTCGCACGGACCTAATTACTGTAAACCTCGTTTTCCCAGAGGCGTAACCCCGTTGACACCTTTCTAGACACCTACTTGATCGGCTAATTGCAAAGTGCAAAACTCTCCCAGGAGTAACAATTACTCGCAGTGGGTATCGGGATCCAACTATCATATAGAAGGTATGCAATCTCATTGCAAATTTCAACACTTGAAACTCCCGATAATGGTTTTTACCCCTAGCACCTATGACCTTGGCTAAGGTCAACAAATCATAGGTACTAGTCAAGTTCTACCCGTCATTTCGTGATTAATTAGACCCACCCACATGACCCTTGGCTAAGGTCAACAAAGCCACATGACTGTCCTAACTAATCGCATCATATGCGGTGTAGGAAGACATCACTTAGCTACCGCACACTACGCCTCGGCTATGGTCGACAAACGTAGCACGAATACTAAGTACTCTACTTCCTAAAATGACGGAGGGTTGCGAATGGTTTTTGTGAAAACCTTTAACGCTTTGAACTTGATGTCGTTGCGGAATCAAATGGTTTTTAAATGGAATGTTTTTGAAGCTTTTCTAGTTTTGCTAAAGGGGTCACTCCCGGTGAAGGGATCGTCGGCCCTTTCCTCGTCGAATGAGGTGCGGGATATATCATATATATCACTGTGCAAAGCGGAAACTATAGAAGCGATCAAAGACAAACCGAGGGTTGTAGCATCTGCCAGTTATTGCTAAAGGAGTCACTCCCGGTGAAGGGATCTCGGTCCTTTCCCTATCGAATAAGGTGCAGGATGTTCTACAAGGAACACCGCGATGCAAAGCAAGAACTGTAGCTACCTGTTTTATTTTGAAATTCGATTCCACAACATCAATTAGGTTTATTTTCTTTCATTAATCTCATTAATGAATATCCCATCATTTAAGTCCACCTAACCATCACAGATAAATATAACGTACGCTTATGCCATCCGCATTCGCCTCGATGTCCCGTCTGCACCGTTAGGTTAGGTAACTAACGCCAGAGCGAGGCAGGGCTAGCGCGGGTGTAAAACATAAGCAACGTCTATATAAAATATCATATATACCATATATATTATCTGCCACAGAACATCGCATGATCTCAGATAAAACACAGCAGAAGAAACATATGAAATATTGGATATACTAGGACGTCCGTGTTTTTAATACGAGCCAGTATAAAACACGGATTCCACGGTCGTGATGAATAGCCAATCCCACACCCCTAGACCCCTACGAGAGCGGCAAGCAACCCTGCCAATTCTAGGGTTAGGAGACCCGGACTCGACTCCTCGAGTTGGTCTCCCACTGGACCCCAGAACCCGGTTACTTGTGCTCCCCTCCTTGGGTCTATCCTAGTGCAGAAAAGTAAATAATATACAAACGGTGACTACTTCCGCAACCTGGAAGTGCCCCAATAAAAGAATATTATATACAAGTTTTTACATGAATGAAAATGAAAAACACTCATCTCACATAAAAACCCCCGGCTATTCAAACACGACGATCCAATATAACATATACAGCAACACATAACATCACATGTCATCAACGTAAGTAAATATGTCCATCCCAATTGTCGTTGACATATAGCAACGAAACCGGCGATATCACATATTACACTTACGGTCACAGAAAAGAAAGTGTAAAACTACAACAGTTGGAATCCGCAATCTCCTCAGACATCGCATGCCTGATCAAATGAATACCTTAGACATCACATGCCTAACAATTATAAACCCCGCATTTTAGTCACAAAATCGAAAACACTTTTCAATACCAAGTCGGGTAATTCAGCAAGATTCCCGACACACTGATCGAATGCTCGTCGCAAACTTTAGTAGGCGGCCGCACCCCCGATGCCGTCGACAAAGTGCACCAAGGCGGAACACCGCTACCGCGAGCACCCGAACGGATGCTTTCGGCGACGGGGTTCTCCTACAGTCACTTGGTCGGGGCTATGGAGTGAGGCTGTCTATTAAGTTTACCCGGCGAGTATCCGCGTACACTACGTGATTGCGACGGACTTTTGATCACATCAAAATCCCGTGGCAACCAATCAAATGAGACTAAAGTGCTATGTTTATAACATTCATTCAGTTATCACATAACTTATTGTGAATTCCAATTATTGTATCACATTCCAGATAAATAGAAAATGCTAAACTTTTCGATCGAACAATCAAACACCCAAGTTTTCCCGATACTACACAACACATGAAATAAGTCTAACAACATTCAGTTCGTGCCTCAGTAGCAACGGTCCAGCCGTAGAAGGGTCAAGCCAACGCCTCACATGTGGCACGCCGTACTGCCCCAAACCCGAAGGTTCAAAGGGCAGTTCAAGACGGTCACATAATCGAGTTAAGGTTTGTTGTCTTCTAGAGGGTCCATCGCGTTACTTGCACTACTTAGAACGTCGTTAAACTTCGGAAATATCCAACACTTGGAAATTTCCCGACAGGGGAAAAATTGGGTATTTATATCCGATCGAACTTTTTAACATATTCAAAAAATTATCCGGAACGACACATAGACAAAGTTTGACAATCCGATCGAATGTATGAACTCCCAATACAACCCAAAATACTCAACTCTTGATTCCAGATTAAAAGTTCCCAGGAAAACCAGCACTAAAAAATAGGAGTTACTGTGCAAAATTGAGTGCCTAATAAGACAAAACGGCGGCGGAAGGGCCGCATTAGCACGCTAATGCCGCGGTTCCGCCGCACTTTTGAGGGATCATTAGGTAATTTTTGCACCGTAATTCTTAGATTTACCTGCTGATTTTTCTACATATTTTTAATTTGCAAAAATCCACATTTTACAAAAAAGTACAGAGAGTAATTTGGAGATCGGATTTCGGTTCGATCGGACTTCAAACTCCGTCTACGCTTCGCCTAAGGCTCTAGCTAGGCTCTGATACCACTGTAGGGATCCTAGGCACCCTAGTGAGGTCTCCCAAGCCATCTACCATGGCAATTTCAAAAATTATGGTGCCTACAAACCCTAAACTACGGATCGATAACTAGATGTCTAGGCGAACAAGAACTAGTTAACAACTTAACTAATGAGAAAGCGGAAATACAACCTTTGTAGATCCGGTCCTCCACCTCCACGGCTCCGCAACGAGGTCGTCTCCGCTGTCCAAATCAAATCCGGGCTCTAAAATCGGCTTCGTCGGAGAATGGGCAAGCTAGGTCGTCGATGTCCATGCCGAAGATGATCTACGTCGAAGCATCGCAAGATCAAGCTCTTACTTCACCAAGTCATGAAACTTGTGAAGAAAACACACTCTACTACTTGGCAAGAGGTAGAGGATGAAGAAATAGAAAGTGGGTTAACTTTAGAATTGGATTTCTCACTCAAATGCATCAATCGCCATTGATGGACTTCAAGCTTCTTCACTTGAAGCAAGGAAGAAGAAGAAGAAATTGTTATGATAAGAATAATAAAAAGAAAAGAATAATCCAATCTTTATCATAACTTAACCATGGTTATGTGTAGAGATTGAACTAGGGTTAAATCAAATGGTTAGGTTAAGCATGAGATAAGAATGGTGGACAAAGTCAAAGGTTCATGAATCTTCATGAAAAAAAACAAAGAAAGCCTCCATTCTTCTCATATCATTTTCCAAAAAGAAAATAGATAAATAAATAAATAAATAGATATGAAAAACAAAACCCTAACCATTTGAATAACCATGGTTTAATCTTTACACAAACTCAAGTTAGCATGCATCATCAAACATGATACATACAAGTGCACAAAAACATATCGCATATGCAATGCGCACGCACCAAGTGAGAAAATCCGTCTAAAGTGAACCGATACTAGTTAATGCAAAGTAATATATCAAATATATAATTATGCATTAAATCATTAAATCAACACTTGATTCAATGATCCGGTCATGCGCACATAACCGACTGGTATCTTTAGTAACATCTTATCGAATCAACACTTGATCCAATAACCCGGCTATATCGCATATAACCGATCAATGTCACATCGCGAGAATCGAATACAGTATCACATACTCGTATTATTCTCGGTCCCGCACATATCTCATATGCGCTCCTATTTCGTTTCGCTTGAGCCAGGAAACCTCTGTGTAGGACTCTAAAGACTCGTCAATACGCCGGCAGCAGATGATGATCATATCAAACACCCACAAGCCGCAAGCGGTCTGCTAAACGTAACGGCCACCCGGGTATTGAGCGATCTGAAGATCGACGAGCAAGCCCGCTCACACTCCAGTGAATCCGACCAGTAACACTACCGTATAGTCCGGTCTGTTCGTCTGATATGTCGCATATCTCGTCTAGGGGTGGTAAACGTCAGACCCCAATAGCTCGATAAGTCATGCCGACGTAGGGTCCATAACATTCGTGAAACTACTGATAACTCTTACCAGTATATCACAGCAACCCTGGCCAGGGATTTCCTGTTATGGCCAGTCGAGCATAGCACAACATCAACCCCCAATACCGGGAGAGACGAATCCCCTCCTATCGCTCACTGCCTCCATGTGAATCGGGACTGTACCCAAAAACCACCTGTTTGCACAACTCAGTAGAGCCGTGGTAGGGTGGAAATCAAAGCACAGTGGGAGACACACAAGACTCTATGACGATCTCGGGTCAACAGACTAAGCTGTACCAGTGTCACCAGAGAACTGCCATCTGACGTGAGGTATAATACCATCTGGGAGTTCTCGGCGAGTCCGTTCAGTGTACCTAGTCTATACTAAGCACCCGCATACCATCTTCGATGTCAAACACCAATGGATATGGGATCATCCATCGCCCATCGCATGGGTCGAGAAGATATGCGCTAGTCTACTCTGGAATATCGATGCCCCGTCTCGATATTCCCTCGACTAGGAACATTTCAAGGATGTACTCATGGACTACCCAGGCCCCACTAGTATGATCTGCATCATAGTCCTGGAAGTCGAGTACACATCCTAAGGGCTTTATCAACATGTAATCAGAGAGACAGAAAGTATACATGTTAAGATAAAGAGCAACCAGATAGCGTACTATCATGTCGAGCAAGAAAGTCCTTCCTATATATGTCCCAGCATCCACTACAATATACATCCAATGTACAGTAATGGCCTCTAGGGCATACATATAACTAACAATTGTATTGTGTATTCGTTGTATCCTTGTACTCTCCATCTACTATATTTTCTTGTTGACGTAGAGACTTGGTGAGGACGATATTGTATATTATTTGTGACTTGTTGTCTTTTATACAGTTTCCTTTCTATCGTCTTTTATTTCTTCACTGCGGCGTCATATATTTGTTGTGGTGGTTGTTTTCCGTCTTTGGGCGTGTATTTGCTCCCGTTTGGGGATGCTTTACTTTATATTTATGTTGTACCCATTTTTGGGGCTAGCTTTTACAAAGGAGGTGCTGCCAAAATTTTAAAGGAAATAAAGTTCGACTTTTAAAGAATTTGGGTTGTGATTTCAAAGACTTTTAAACAATATTTCTTATCTTTTCTTGTATTTTAATGGTTTAGATTTCTGGGTTTTGGCTTTCTTTTACTGCGTTACGCCTGTAGACGTTGCGTAGTATTAGGGCCGTCATATGCTAATTTCGGGTCGTGACAGATAAGCATCCCTAAACGGGAGCAAATCTCGCCCAAAGGCGGAAACAACCACCACAACAAATATACGACGCCGTAGCGAAGGAAAAGACAATAATCAACATAAATAAAGGCCGGATCACACGAGCACGACAACCAGAGTCATAAGAATTTACAACATCGATCCTCACAACCCGTTTCTAAGTTAATACATGAAAGTGGTAGATGGAGAGTACTAGATACAAAAGATATACAATGACATCATCGGATAACCGCAAACCCACCTGTAGCAAAAGGCCTCACAGCCAACCGTAGCGGTATCCGCAAAAGTAGAGATAATAAGGCGCCCTGCCGCGACTACTCTGAGGATCAGACCTGCAAAACACTGTGGCACAATGGGGGTGAGTTGCCAACTCATGAATAGTAAATAACATCATACTGAAAACGCAATTATGCACGAACAGCGATGAATCTATCATATGTAATCTGATAGCATAAGTATAGCAATATGGATATGCAACAATCATGATCAAGGTACACCACCAGGGTACTACATCTACCTGAATCAGAAGCATATCAAATAAATCCCGAGTGTGGGACAAATAATAACCCTCATGCACAAATCATCAACATGGAAAAACCCTGGTGTCCATCAATGACACCCCAAATCCCAAAATCCTCAGGCGCCGTCACCAGGACCGGCCCTCATATCCGTACACCTCATGGAACCTGAGTGTCCAACACCGACACTCGAAACATCATGAAATACTCGTGTCCAACGTCGACACTTAAATCCACGTACCAAGGGCTCCGTCTTCCCGGATCGGCCCGCGGGCTCCGGTAGTACGAATCGGCTCATATCCATCTTACGACTCCGGTCGATATCCTCCAAATAACCGCCGAGTCTAAAACTATCACCGGTAGTGTCACGACACGAAATATTAGCTCGTAACCAGCACTTAAATCACGCAACGTCTAAAGGCGTAACGTAATTCAAGTAAGCTGAAACACATAAATCTAAACCTTTTTAAGAAAATAAAAGAGTTGATGTTTTGAAATAAAGGTATAATGAAATCAAGTTTTCTTAAATGCATAGAAAAGGAACATGAATAATGCAAGTGAAATTTACTTGTTTGAAAAACATGTTCGTCTTTTAAAAATTTGGGCAGCACCTCCTTTGTATTTTTTTGATCCAAAACCACTGTACATGATGATATAAAGGCATCCCAAGCGAGAGCTAGCTCTTCGCCAACCGGCGGATCACAACCACGCAAGACAACATATATAAGAATATGACGCTCAACGGCGAAGATCACCACAAAAGATAAAAGAAAAAGCAATACATAAATCCCCAAAAGCGAACATAAAACCCATCGCCCAAGTCTCGCAACTACAAGTTTCATTAAGTCTCATTACTTATACAATTACTAGTTTTGACTGATGGAGTCGACTAGATACAATATGAAATATAAATACAAGAGTGGGTACGATACAAATGTCCTACCTACCAATGCAAAACAACCGAATGCAACTGTGTGCCAGCGAAGCCGCAACTGATCCATGTGGTCAACCTGCAAGTACTGTGGCACAACGGGGGTGAGTTGCCAACT
>JASDDO010000012.1:204471247-204564720 GCA_030015575.1 Agapanthus africanus
TGTTTCAAGAACGTTTTAAAAACACTAATTTGGTACAAAAGGGCATCTTAATGCAAACTGAAACAATTACATGGTTTAGACAGCACTAATAGTACTTAATTAAGTTAACCAAATCCTAATAACCCTAACTTAACTTAATCTTCACTTAAACCACAAGATTAGCACTAAATCTCACTAAAACACTAGATTTAGCTAATTAAACTACATGTTAAGCAGAGAGGTGATTAAAGTGAGCTTAATACCTCAAATTGGTCTTAGGGGAGTCTAACTTGCTGCACTTGCCTTCAAAGACCAAGTCTTGTTATTAAAACCACAAAGAAGGTGTTTTCAAGGGTTTAAATGAAGGAAAGAAGATTTTTGTGAGGGGATTTGGGCTAGGATGCAAGAAGAAGAAGAAGAAGATGAGGGTGTTGTTGCTGCTGTGAGTGTGAAGGGGGGGAGAGAGAGAGAGTTGTAAAGTCAAAGTTCCCCCATGCCTTAATAAATGCCCCCATGCTCTCTCTTTTCTCTCATTTTCTATTTTTTCTTTATTGTTTTATTTTGTTATGGTTCTAATTTAAAAAGAAGAATGAAAATGAAAATTGAATGTAGAAGGAAAATGGGAATGTGTTACAAGTGTTAAGTGTGCATGCAAGTTACACTAATTTTTGCTTAGGAATAAGTAATTAAGGAAATTTTCTAATTAAGTGAACACTAAGCTAATTACTAATTAATAAAACACATTTTCACAATTAAAATTTGATTTATTCTAGTTTAAGTGGAAATTAAAATTTACGAGATTTTATGAAAAACACGCATTATCGCTAAATAACACGAAATTAATCTGAACGAATTTCAAAGTGTTACAATCTTCCCCCCTTAAAGAAATTCGGTCCCCGAATTTTAAAATCGAGCCACGCGTACCTTCAAAGAGATGGGGATATTTCTTCCTCATCTTGTCCTCGGTCTCCCAGGTGACTTCCTCGTTGCTCGGGCCACACCAAAGGACCTTGACGGACGGCATAACCTTCAACCTCAATTTCTTCACCTGCCGATCCAGGATGACCACCGGCTGCTCAGCAAAAGAAAGGTTGCGCTCTCAGCTGGATCGTTGGGTGCTGAATCGCATGTAAAGGATCATGAAGATACTTGCGGAGCATCGAAACGTGTAATACGGGGTGAACGTCTGGAAAACTGGGCGGAAAAGCTAACCGATACGCAACTGCACCAACATGCTCGAGGATCTCGAAAGGGCCCACATATCTGGGACTAAGTTTCCCCTTCCTCCCAAATCTCATCACACCTTTGATTGAAGAGACCCTCAAGAAAACATGATCGCCAACAGAAAACTCAAGTCTGCACCGACGATGGTCCGCATAAGATCTCTGTCTGCTCTGGGCTTCTCTCATCCTGTCGTGAATCAACTGGATCTTCACGATCGTCTCCTCAACAATCTGTGGCCCCATAATACTGCTCTCGCTGAGCTCTGTCCAACAGACGGGCGATCTGCATCTCCTTCCGTAGAGAGCCTCGAAAGGTGCCATCGAATGGTCTCCTGGAAGCTGTTGTTGTAGGAGAACTCTACTAAGGGAAAATGGTGATCCCAGCTACCTCTGAAGTCTAAAATGCACGCTCGGAGCATAGCCTCGAGAGTCTGAATAGTCCGCTCTGACTGGCTGTCGGTCTGCAGATGAAATGCTGCGCTAAACTCAAGCGGGTGCCCAAAGCCTTCTGAAGCCTCTACCATAGTCGGCTGGTAAACCGGGTGCCTCTTTCGGACACAATACACGCCAGGACGCCATGCAACCGTACGATCTCGTCGATGTAAATGTGGGCATACTGAGAAAATCCGAAGGTGGTATTCACTGGCAGGAAGTGAGCCACTTTCGTCAATCGATCCACGATCACCCAGATGGAGTCATACCCTCGACTGGTCCGGGGTAGACCCACGATGAAGTCCATAGAAATCCGCTTCCATTTCCACTCCGGAATGGGCAAAGGCTGCAACTCTCCCGCTGGCCTCTGGTGCTCGGCCTTGACTTGCTGACAAGCTAGTCATCTCAACACGAAGTATGTGGCGTCCCTCTTCATCCCATCCCACCAGTAAACATCTCCCAAGTCATGGTACATCTTGGTGGAACCCGGATGAACATTATACACCGATCGATGTGCCTCATCAAGAATCTCGCGCCTCAGTCCCTCAGCATCTGGTACGCACAGTCTAGTCCCAAATCGTAGCATCCCCTGATCATCGATCCCGAACTCGGAAAATCTTCTATGTCCCATCTATGCCATGATCTCCAAACAATGGTCATCATTGTACTGTGCCTCATGTATATGGTCAAGCAACTATGGACGTGCACGAATGTGCTTAAGCTGTCCCCCGATCAGAGTGAACTCGAACTGCACTCGGCTGTCGCATAAAATCTGCCAACTACCGACGGCTGCCTATGCACTGTGCTCAAACAAGAAAGACTACCCCCGGGCCTCCTACTCAAAGCGCCAGCCACTACATTCGCCTTGCCTGGGTGATACAGGATTTCACAATCGTAGTCCTTCACTAACTCCATCCAACGACGCTGTCTAAGGTTCAGGTCTCGCTGCTGAAATATATACTTCAAGCTCTTGTGATCCGTGAATATCTAGCATGACTCGCCGTATATGTAATGTCACCAGATCTTGAGTGCAAAGACCACTGCAGCCATCTCCAAATCGTGAGTGGGGTAGTTCTGTTCATTCTTCTTTAGCTGCCGAGAAGCATACACGATAACCCTGCCGTGCTGCATCAATACACAGCCTAGCCCCACTCTAGAAGCGTCACAATAAACCACAAATCCGCCCTATCCCGAAGGCAATGATAACACCGGTGCCGTAGTCAAACGAGTCTGCAACTACTGAAAGCTATGCTCGCACGCCTCCGTCCAAATGAAAGGAACTCCCTTCCGGGTCAACCCGGTCAACGGTGCAGCGATACAGGAGAAGTCCTGAACAAATCGTCGGAAGTAGCCGACCAGGCCTAAAAAGCTGTGGATCTCCGTAACTGATGCTGGTCTGGGCCAATGCTGAACGTACTCGATCTTCTTCGGGTCTACACATATACCATCTCTCATAATCACGTGACCCAAGAAATCTACGCTGTCAAGCCAAAACGCGTACTTGGAGAATTTCGCGAACAGCTGGTGCTCCCTCAAGGTCTGTAATGTGATCCGCAGGTGCTGCTCGTGCTCCGCCCGGCTCTGGGAATAAACCAAAATGTCGTCAATAAACACGATGATGAACTGATCAAGATACGGCATGAAAACGTGGTTCATCAAGTCCATAAACACGGCTGGGGAATTGGTGAGTCCGAACGACATCACCAAAAACTCATAGTGCCCATAACGTGTGCGAAAAGCCTTCCTCGGAATATCCTCCTGCCGAACCTTCAACTGATGGTAGCCTGACCGCAAGTCAATCCTCAAAAAGTATCCCGCACCCTGAAGCTGGTCGAACAAATCATCGATACGTGGTAAGGGAAATCTGTTCCGTACGGTAACCCTGTTTAGCTGGCGGTAGTCAATACACAAGCGCAAACTGCCATCCTTCTTCTTGACGAACAGGACTGGAGCACCCTAAGGAGATACACTAGTTCGAATTAGCCCTTTATCTAAAAACTCCTGCAACTGACCCTTCAGCTCTCTAAGCTCCGCCGGGGCCATCCGATAAGACGGTATGGAAATAGGCCCCGTGCTGGGAATCAAGTCAATGCAGAACACAATATCATGCTCAGGAGGTAGCCCAGGCAGCTCATCAGGGAAAACATCAGGAAACTATCTAACAATCAGGACCTGGTCCAACGGGACCTCTGCAGCTCTAGTATCACAAACATGTGCTAGGAATCCCTGACATCCCTTCCTCAAGAGCTGTCCAGCACGAAGAGACGAAATCAAGCTGGGAAGGGTGATGCTACGGTCTCCCTAAATAAAAAGAACTAGCTCTCCTGGAAAACTAAAGCTGACTGCCTTCTCACGGCAGTCCACGGATGCATAACATGTGGCAAGCCAGTCCATGCCCAGAAGAACGTCAAAATCCAACATATCGAGGAGAATCAAATCAACTAAAGAATCCCTCTCCCCGATACAAACAGGACACAATCGATATACAAATCGAGCAACTAAAGACTCGCCTACCGGAGTACTCACAACAAGCGGCTGATCAAGCAAACAAGACTCTCTGCCCAAACTCGGCACGACGTGTGTGGAAAAGTACGAGTGTGTAGATCCCGGATCAAACAACATGTGTGCATCAACAGAACATACTGGAAGAGTACATGAGACCACTGCATTGGACGCCTGCGCGTCCTGATGCGTCAAAGCGAATACCCATGCCTGTCCTCTAACTGCGACTGGCGGTCCCCTACCGGCAACTGGCTATCCTCTGTCGGCAACTGGCTGTCCTCTGCCTTGGCCACCTCATCCTCCCTGGACAAACCCTCCGTGACCATGAGCTCCCTGTGCATAAGTCTGATGCGGAGCAATAGTAGGTGTAATAGGCAACGCCCTCTGAGGTGGAGAAGGTGGTAAAGTGACATGCGGTACTGCTGTCTCGCCCTCACGCGGCTCTGGACAATCTCGAACCTGATGATAAGTACTCCCTCACCGGAAACATCTAGACGGTGACTGTCGGCCCTGTGGATAGGTGTTGTATAACCGACAACGTCTCAAACCTCTGTCATCATCACGGCCTGGAGGGGGTCTGCCGCGGCGCCTACCCATCTGCCTCTGGGACGACATATCTGTGCGAACTCTCTTCGGTCCCGGAATTAACAAAGTCTCGGCAAGGCGCTCCTAGACTAGTAGGGCTGCATCCACTGCTGCTGCATAGGTATCGCAATGCTGTACACTGATGGTGAGAAATAACGGGGTAAGCAAGCCTCGAACAAACCTCCTGATTCGCATCTCCTCGGTAGCGACCAAATACGGGGCATACGTAGATAGCTTAGTAAACTGTATGTCATACTCTGCCACCGTCATCTCTGGAGTCTGGCATAGCGACTCGAAACTGCGCGCTCGAGCATCCCGGACACTCTATGGAAGAAAGCGGGCAAGAAACACTTTCACAAACTCAGCCCAGGTCATGGGAGTAAAACCTGCGGCTTTGCCCTTCTCTAGAGACTCGCACCACTTTTGCGCAAGACCTTCCAGAAGAAAGCTCGCGAACTCCACCCATCTCGCGTCTTAGCACCTAAGTGAACAACATATCTGGGCCATCCTGTCGATAAATGACTGAGGATCCTCGGCTGCATCGGTGCCTGTGAAGATTAGAGGCTTCAGCCATATGAACTCTGATAACGATACTGCGATCACCTTTGTAGCTACAGGTGCAACTGCCTGAACTATAGGTACCATCGCGGTCCCCACAGCAGGTGGAACAACCTCCTTTCTCTGTGCTCGAAAGGCCTCAACTAACGACCCCATCATCTGGCGCATCTCCTGCATACCGGCCCCTAGCATAGCAATATGGTATGTCGAAGGGGGATCGGTCTGCTCCGGAACAACTGGCGTACCGCTCAGGTCAGTCGTCATCTCAGATGAGTCAACTCTAATCTCGGCTCTCGCGGCCGCTCTCTGCGCCCTTGTAGTCTTCGGCGGCATAATGCCTGGAAATGAAAACAAGATTCAATAAGAATACGGAAATCGAATCGCAAGAATGTATATAATCACGAAGTAATTTCATCCAATAAGTCCTAAGGTCACTTAGGCAGAGTACCGCGTCGTGAGTATGCCGTGGAACATACACACGCCACATCACTCTGCTTAAGCTGCCTACTCCATAATACCAAGGTCATCCTACACTCCGAAAGGTAAAACCTACGCTCTGATACCAACTTTGTCGCGACCAAAGTTCGGCCCGTGACCGGCACCTAACCACGTAACGTCTACAGGCGTAATACGATTAAGTAAGACGAAACCCAGAAATCGAAACCATTAAAAGTAGTGAGTGTTGAAAACAGTTTTTTAAAACATTTAGAAAAAAAACTCGAGTAAAAATCTTTAAAGTTTAAGTTATTTTCGAAAAGAATTTCGGCAGCACCTCCTTTGTAAAAACTAGCCCCGAAATCGGGTACAAGACGGATATAAGTAAAATGACATACAATAAGAGTAAAGCATCCCCAAACGGGACCGATCACGCCCAACGGCGGAAACAACCACCGCAATAAAAGTATACGACGCCGTAGCGAAAAATGAATAATATAAGTGAAAAGCAGCACAAAGGATAAACTGCATAAATAATGTCGGCTCACACGAGCTCGACATCAAGAGTACAAAATAATATACATCGTCCTCACAATTGGTCTCTAAGTCAATACATGAAATGGTAGATGGAGAGTACTAGATACAACAGAGAGTACAATGGAGATAAACGGATACCGCAAAACCCACCTAAAGGCAAAACGGCTCACTCGCCAACTGTAATGGTATCCGTAACCAAAAAGATACAATGAGGTAGCCCTGCCGCAACTACTCTGAGGGTCGACCTGCAAACGCTGTGGCACAACTGGGGTGAGTTGCCAACTCGTGAATAGTAAATAACATATAACGGTAATCTTAAGTATGCACGTACTGCGATACTCTAACATGTGTAATCTGATAACATCAATATGATAAAATGGTTATGCAATAAACAAGAGAGGTACTCTATCATGTACAATAAATACATGATTTAATGCATATAAATGGTAGCTGAGCAAGGGATGAAATATCATCTACATGAATCATCATCGTGGAAAAACCCGGTGTCTACCAAAAACACCCAAATCCCGATAACTCAGGCGCCGCCACTTTATCCGACCCTCATATCCTGAAAATCCTGTGGAAACGGAGTACCCAACATCGGCACTCGAAAACCCCATGAAATACTTGTGTCCAGCATCGACATGCAAATCCACACATATCAGGCTCCGTCAGTCCAGATCGACCCACGACTCCGTCTGCGGAATCGGCCCTCGGGCCCTGGCAGTGCGGGTCAACCCATATCTATCTCTCGACTCCGGTTGGTATCCTCCGGATAACCTCCAGGTCCAACCAATCACCGGTAGGTCATAGTCCCTCTGCCAGGCTCATCGTCATCCACACGAAATCTCTCTCTCGCCCCGGGGTACCATACCGGGTCCACCTTGTACCCACAAACGGATCCTCCTCCTCCTCGAATCGGGTTTCACATGTCACACGTCTAAGAACCGAGAAAACGCATGGTGGACGCACTGAAATATCATATCAAGAGAAGCCGGGTTTTTTTTTAAAACAGTGCATACATTCTTAAAAATAATAGCACGGTTCTCAAATCCAGAAATCACATGAATCCAAAACACAATGCGTAAATCCATGCAACGTGTCGTATGCCGCATAAAATCTTACTATGAGTAAAAGGGGAAAACCGCTCTTTAAATGGATCCAGTTGAAAATATTTCATGCGGTCCCCAATTTCCTAAAATCAAGTCAGCATCATTTATGTATATGCAAGAATATATATGTAGGCAGGGATGCACAAGGATATATATACGCAAGTAAGGATATGCAAGTATGTAGATAGGCGATTATGTATGCACGCAAGAAACAGGATCATATTTAATCATCAATGATGAAATAATCTAAAAGATGTATGGTCCATAGCAATTCTATAGTGCGAGTGTCATGGCAATTACTAACGCAGTGTGTGTAGCATATAGTTAGTGCTCGTGCAGCATGAACCGTTAGTAACAGTGCGGTGCCTCATAATTACTATGTCCATATGCAACCAGAGAAGGGTATGCAACAATGATTTGTATGCACAACTTATATATATATATATATATATGAATGTAACATATGGCTACAACACCCTAACAAGCCCTGACGCATGATGCCATACGGGCGATTTCGCCGTAGATGTTAAATATACTCACCGGTGATCTCGAGCTAGGTATAACCGACCACCTGCTTCCCCTTCTTTGCGGCGTCCGAAGCCCCGCCTGCGATCCTAGAGTTTATACAAAATAACACACGGTAAGTTAATATCCTGCAAAAATGCGATATCACGACAATACGAAAAACTAGCGTCGCAAGCTAAACGCGTGAATCAAAACACTAAAACGTGTGTGTGCAATGCCCAGAATTTTCCCCGATGCACTGTGACGTACAGAACCCACTGAACCAGACTCGAAGCGTACGTGTCGCGCAAGTCACAAAACACACCTAAAGGGTAAATGGTCCCAGATTTTTACCTGGAAGTAAACCCAGAAAATAAACAATACCAAACACAGAAAAACACATCTAGACACCCCCGTGCAAAGCACCGACCCCCAATTCCTTCTGGAGGCCGGCGAGCTCGGAAAAGGGGAGGGTGTCGCTGGATTTTTGGGAAGGGAAGGGGCTCGTATTCCCACACACTACTCTAAAAAGCCTGCACATCAATCTGTATATGTTTGCAAAATAAGAAAATAATCACAGATATAACAGATTCGCCGTATCCTAGTTTTGTTTCAAAAACGTTTTAAAAACACTAATTTGGTACAAAAGGGTATTTTAATGCAAACTGAAACAATTACATGGTTTAGACTGCATTAATAGTACTTAATTAAGTTAACCAAACCCTAATAACCCTAACTTAACTTAATCTTCACTTAAACCACAAGATTAGCACTAAAACACTAGATTTAGCTAATTAAACTACAAGTTAAGCAAAGAGGTGATTAAAGTGAGCTTAATACCTCAAATTGGTCTTAGGGAAGTCTAACTTGCTGCACTTTCCTTCAAAGACCAAGTCTTGCCATTAAAACCAACAAAGGAGGTGTTTTCAAGGGTTTAAATGAAGGAAAGAAGGATTTTTGTGAGGGGATTTGGGCTAGGATGAAAGAAGAAGAAGAAGAAGATGATGATGATGATGAGGGTGCTGCTGCTGCTGCTGTGAGTGTGAAGGGAGAGAGAGAGAGAGTTGCAAAGTCAAATCTCCCCCATGCCTTAATAAAATCCCCCCATGCTCTCTCTTTTCTCTCATTTTCTATTTTTTTCTTTATTGTTTTATTTATTTATGGTTCTAATTTAAAAAGAAGAATGAAAATGAAATTTGAATGTAGAAGGAAAATGAGGAATGTGTTACAAGTGTTAAGTGTGCATGCAAGTTACACTAATTTTTGCTTAGGAAAAAGTAATTAAGGAAATTTTCTAATTAAGTGAACACTAAACTAATTACTAATTAATAAAACATATTTTCACAATTAAAGTTTGATTTATTCTAGTTTAAGTGGAAATTTAAAATTTACGAGATTTTATGAAAAACACGCATTATCGCTAAATAAAACGAAATTAATCTATACAAATTTCAAAGTGTTACAGGTAGGTAGTGCTCCCCTGCCAAGCTCACCATCTAACATATACGAGTTTTCTTGCGCTGGGGTACCTCATCGGGTCCACCATGTACCCACGGACGGTGCCTACCGCTCCTCGAATCGGGTTTCACATGCCACTCTCAGAACCGAGAAAACACATGGTGGACGCACTGAAATATCATATCAAGAGAAACCAGGTTTTCAAAACAATGCATACTTTCTTGAAATAATACCACGGTTCTCAAATCCAGAAATCTCATAAAAACAGCATATCTCAATGCGTATAATCGTAAAGCATGATGTATGCGACATATGACAGAAATATAAGCATATCAGTATATCATGCAACATGGAACACTAATATGCACATATCGAGGGAAAACCGCTCTTTTAAATGAATCCAGTTTTAAAATATATCATGCGGCTCCCAAATCTCCCAAATCGAATGCAATATCGTATAAAAGAGCATATGTGTATGTATGCAAGTATGGACGTACAATATGTAGCTATTGCAAGTATGGACGTACGAATGTGTATGTCCATACGTATGGGTGTACAATATGTATGTACGTAAGTATATCATGCAAGGAGTCATATCCTGGTGCAGCAATCCTACTGTGTAGTGACATGGAAATTATCGATGATGAAGTGTGTGAGCCTACAATCTGTGTACGTGTAACATACGCATCATCGATAATGGTGCAGGTGTACTATCACAGGTATAAGTAATGCAATGCGAATAACATGAATGCAGCATAAGGTAAATTATATGCAAATGCTGATGGGTATACCTATCTAACAGGACCGAGTCGGTGAATCAATCCATCGGCATCTAGCCACACAACGTCACGTACAGTATAATCATCGTATGGCATCCTCTAATCAAGGGTATGGATCAATCATCAAGTCAAACTAATCACGTACGAAAAATCATCGTACAGCGGCAGTAAACCAAAAGGGATCCTATATGACAATGAGGGGTACGGACCTAACGTCTCGTACGACAATCACACATGATTGATCACATATATAAATACATATCTATGTACCTATGTCCCAGGTCACATCCACAACAATCTCATATCAGGGGACCGGCAAGGTATCAATCATTTCAATCGACTCGAATCCGTATACCGACAAATCATCATATCATATGTCAATCGTATTCTCTTTTCATCGCATTTATCTCATAAAGGGTCAATATACCATTACAAGCTACTATTACTAAGCACGCGTATCTAATCTAACATACACACCCGAACCATACGATCAGTTTTTAAAAGATGCGAATCGTAGTTTTGAAAGTAGGGGTTACGGTGTTTTTAAGGAAAAGATATCATTTCAAAAACCATAATATCCCTCAAGGTAAATGTTTAAAAGATGCATATGATTCATTAGTTTGGAAATAGGTACGGTTCAGATGACACATCTACGTTGGAAACCTAGTCCTATAGTTCCCTAAACGGGAATAACGTCAAACATCATCCTCAAATCCCGTCATCACATATTAGCCGTATCATATCACTTCTAACTATCCTTTAGTTTCTAATATAGTTTCTCTAACTATCTTTTAACTCTATCTATAGTTTTCTATTAAAGGTTATTTAACCATAAACTACATATAAAAAATCGGTTTCCATCAAGTTTGCGTGGGTGCTATACGCCATCCACCCGACTTCCCACGTAGATATAGATCTACTCACATTAGTCATCGCTTGCCGAAGTCGATGACACCACGCTCTCTTCGCCGTCTCGAGTTCCACGTGGGGTACATACAACCAATACACAATCGCAAATGCGTATTAAAATCAAGACGGAAAACCAAAACGGCACACGCTTCGCTCATAGGTTAAAACCTATAGCCTTGCATGCAAAACACGACCAATATCCCTAGACGTTGACGTTCAAACGCCACACGACGGAAATCTAATATCAAATACCAAAATCAAGTTAAAACAAACCCGCAAAATAAGGCATCCACTCAAGAAAACACCCCCAGATTTTACCCTAAGCCAAATTGGTCAATTCTGCACATATGGAGGGTCTAATTTACTGGAGATAAAGCCCTGGAACAAACATAGACCAGTTCAACCCTACTCTGGCTGCAAATTGAGGCTAGAATGAATAAATCTGCGGCCTACAGGTGGAGTTGGGGTCTCGGGTCTCTGTGGTAGCTTCCTGTGTGCCTGCACGTGTCACTGTGCTCGCTAAATAATTTTCCAGGTCCCCGAGTCATAGCAGTTCTCAAAATAAGCCCAAAAATCTCACAACATTTTCGATATCGGGGTTTCTAAGTTTATTAGTTGGGGGTTTACTCTCTGGTTTAGGTCTTTAATCACACACCACAAGGGTTTAAGGTCACCATTAAGCCTCAATTTCACTTTTGAATTCAATAATTTCCCAAAACCCTAACTTGAATTTTCCAAACCTCCCTAAACATCACTTAGTCACTTCTAAACTGTAACGTTTTAGAAATCGTTTTGCGAATTTTCCGTTTTAGGGTAAAATTGTCGGTATTTTCCGTTTTAATCCGATTGTGATCAAACTTCAATATAGACTTGCCGGCACCTAGTTTTGCTAGAATAAAGCTAGTACGAGAACTTTGGGGGTCAATGGGAACTTTTGGTTCACATAGAATTTTTCCCTAATTAAATATTATTTTAATCCTTTATTTGCGCACTTTATTAGTAGTAATTAATTTTACACGGGTTAATTACTACAAACGGGATTCTATGGTAAATTAATCACTAGAATTGTGTTTAGAACCTTCTCTCTAAAATATCTTGACTTTTGGTGGAATTAAATGTTTTTTGTAAAAGAAAAGATAATGTAAACATAAAGCTTTTTGTTCTATTATCCAATTATTGCATTTTACTTCTAGAAAATTCCACACAAACCCTAGTTCTTCCTCCTTGGCCGAAATCTCTCTCCCCTTGCTGCCCTATCTTTTTCTAAACTCATTTCTTCATTTTTAAAACTTCAAAAATCATGAAAAATCCAAATTTAATTCATAAAAATTCAAATATAATCCAAAACCTTCATTCTTCTTCACAAAACTTGCTTGGATCTTCATTCTAGTGGGGATTTTGGAGGCAAAAGTGTGGATTGTTCTTATTTCAAGTTGTGTTCTTGGAATGTATAAAACCTTAACCCTAATCTTTTTTTGTTGCTTAATACCTCTAATTAGCTTAATTAGATGTTGAATTTAAGCTTTTAAATTAATATTTTGAAATTCAAGATATCTTTTTGATAATCAAGTTAGGATTTTGATTAGTGAAATGGTTAATTAATATTTTAAACATGATGAAAACTTAATCAAGTTGCTAATTTGTTAAATAATATTTTCCTAATCGGATAATTAAGCTAATTAACAAACTTAACTTTTGCTAATCCTAATTAGTGAAATCTAAAATTTTAGTAAAGGTTTAAAAGGTTTAACCTTGTTATTTTGTGATGTTTGCAAACTTTAGTTTTTGGTAAAACTTGTAGTTTTGTGCTAAAATGATAAATACTGCTTACTAGATTTACGGATATTTTAGGCGTGGGTTTCTTTTGACGTTGCGACGTTATGTATATAGATTCCACGCTATATCTTGTGTTGTGAATGTGCAATCGGTACGATCAGAGTCTAGACATGGTAGTTGTGTCGCTTTGCGTTCCTAGCTAGGGTCTTGCCGATGTCGTTCGTGTCTTTATGTAGCTTTTACTCTAGAGTTTGTTTCGTTTTGTCGCTATGCGCGTTAGCCACTAAACGGACACTTGGGGGTATGTTTAGAGTTGGTGCGTCGGTCAAACGTGGTTATATGTCTTTTTGGTTGATTACTTATATACACTTGCTTTATTATTATATGTGTTCAGGATCACAGGCGGGGACTTCGGGCGCTGCGAACAAGGGAAAGCAAGTGGTAGGCTTTGCTTAGCCAGGAGTGTTGGTGAGTAGATTTAATATCTATAGGGGAATCGTCCGCATGGCGTTATGCGTCTGGGCTAGATTTAAATGATATAACCATTGGTTAGATGAATACAGATATTGATTCATATTTCATTGTGCATATGAAATATAGCATACCTATATACCTGCATGCTTACACATATTTCTTGACATGCTTACATGCTAGTTACTTATATACCTATAGGGTATTGTACCATTAGCGATAGATACATACACACATAATGACATACCTACGTGTATACCTTGCGTACATACTTCACTTATACTTGGAGGGTATATTACATCATTACTGATAGGTAGATATATACATTGCTATATCTTTAGGTTTACACATATACCTGGCTATAACTACGTGTTCACCTTTATTTGATGTTGTATGGACTTGGAGAAATTAAGAAGCGCATGATATATATATTAACTTGTTACAGTTTAACAGCGGTTTTTCCTTTATATGCTTATATTACCGTTTCATGTTGCATATATTACATTTATGGATTTCATATGATGTTCTCTGATATTTTTACTCCTTCGTATATATAACAGTGGAGTGGGACGCTGTTATATATGCCTATATATATATATATATTAGTGGAATGGGACGCTAATATATATATTTTGATTCATGCATTTATACTTATTCATTATTTGATGTTTGTATGCATCCACTCAGAGATTTGTTATAATACCGATACGGGGATCGAGAGTGTCGATGTGGGCACTTAAGATTCGAAGGACGTATAATACCGATACGGGGATCGAGAGTGTCGATGTTGGTCACTTAAGATTCGAAGGACGTATAATACTGATACGGGGATCTAGAGTGTCGATGTTGGGCACTTAAGATTCGAAGGACGTATAATACCGATACGGCGATCGAGAGTGTCGATGTTGGCACTTAAGGTTTGAAGGACGTATAATACCGATACGGGGATCGAGAGTGTCGATGTTTGGCACTTAAGATTCGAAGGACGTATAAATCTGTTTTGGATCATGAGTGTCGGTGTTTGGCACTTAAGATTCGCTGAGACTTACAGGTTATATGAGAGTTACTTGATATTGTACATTCAGGATATACGAGTTTTACTTGATAAATTGGATAAAAGATATATGAGATTGACTTGATATTGTACATTCAGGATATATGAGAATTACTTGATATTGTACATTCAGGATTTATGAGACTTACATGATATGAGAGCCAATTTGGGGGCTGATTTGAGAAAATTGGGATTTTGATTGTCTTGATGGACTTGGGTCCTACCACGATATTAGGATTCCATGGGAATGGCATGTTTTACCCATAGTCCACATTTATTTTATATGCATTGCTTCATGTATTAGTTGTACCTGCTAGAGTACCTTTCATGACTGTTGGATATATACATTGTCATATCGTTGCTTCATGTATTAGTAGTACCTGATAGAGTACCTCACATGACTATTGCTTACATATTGTCATATTATTGCTTCATGTATTAGTTGTACCTGCTAGTGTACTTTTCATGACTATTGCATACATATAACCTTTTATTGCTATTAGCTTGCCTATGTTAGATTCGCGTTGTACGTGCATACTTGCGATTACCTGCATATGTTATTTACTATTCATGAGTTGGAAACTCACCCCCGTTGTGCCACAGGGTTTTGTAGGTTGTTTCCCCAGAGTAGTCGAGGCAAGCTATCCATCTATCACATCATCTTTTCCAGCGGATACCGCTTCGGTTCAAAGTGTGCAGTTTTGCTTAGGTGGGTTTTACGGTTATCCAAGGTTGTTTATTGTATATTCGTTGTATCCTTGTACTCTCCATCTACCATTATCATGTATTGACTTTGAGACGAGATGTGAGGACGATATTGTAAATTATTTTGTGACTTGGGATGTGTTTTATTCACTTATATTTATATCGTCTTTTATTTCTTCGCTACGGCGTCGTATATTTTCTTGTGGTGTTTGTTTTCCGCCGTTGGGCATGGATTTGCTTTCGTTGGGGATGCTTTACTTATATTTATGTTGTACCCATTTTTGGGGTTGGTTTTTACAAAGGAGGTGCTGCCAAAATTTTAAAGGAAGAAAAGTTAGACTTTAAAGAATTTGGGTTGAGATTTCAAAGGTTTTGAAAATGCTATTATCACTTTCTTACTTCTTTTGATGGTTTAGATTGCTGGGTTTCGGCTTACATAAATTGCGTTAGGCCTGTAGACGTTGCACAGTTTAAGGGCCGTCACGTGCTAATTTCGGGTCGTGACAAAATTGGTATCAGAGCGCTAGATTTTACCTTTCGGAGTGTAGGATGACCTTGGTATGATAGAGTAACATAGCGTGTGTATGTTCCGCGGCATACTTACGACACGGTACTCCGCCTAAAGTGCCCTAAGTACTAATTGCTTGAAATTCCTTCATTGATTTTACATATCCTTGTGATTCGATTTCCGTGTTCATATCGAATCCTTTTTCCATTAATAGCCTTTGTCGCCGATGACTATGAGGACTCAGAGTGATGCAGCAAGAGCCGAGGTCAGAGTAGACTCGTGTGGGATGAGGACTGGCCTGGATGGCACGCTCGTTGCACAGGAGCAGTTGGATCCGCCTTCGATAGATTGTATCGCTAGGCTTGAGGCTGAGATGCAGGACTTGCGCCAGACGATGAGGTCTTTTTTTTTAGGCCAATAGAGCGCAGTGACAGGAGGTTGTCACCCGTGTTACCCAGTTATTCCTTGCGATCAGCACACATCATTTCGTCGCTTACACAGCACCAGTGGATGCAGCCATAGTCGACGAGGTACGCCTTCTAGAGACTTTGGGAGTTCGAGGACCAAGGAGGGCTAGTACATGTGTGTCGGCCCAGAGACAGAGTGTCACGACCCAAAAGAGCACGTGACTGGCCCTTGAACCATACGAAGTCTATAGGACTTCATCTGATCCAAGTAAGCCAAAAGCCCAGAAATCTAAAACCATTTAGAGTAAAGAAACATATTTTGTAAATTATTTCCCAAATATGGCATTTTATCACACGCTTACTACGCCTAAGCAAAGAGCACAACCCACACAAGCAATATAATATACAACGCCGAAGGGCGAGGATCGAACCCAAGAGAATCTCCAATAAGCAAGAAAAATCGTAATACTACTGAGCGCGACTCTAAGGTCGAAATAATACATCACTTGGGTCTAAGTCTGAAACAATATACAAGTTTTGGTTGATGGAATTTCTAGATACAAAGAATAATACATATACAAGGGTGGTTCTGATGCAAAGAACCCACCTACCAAGCAAATCACCCGCGAAGGAAGCAATGTGCCGGAAATACCGATATGGAACCTGTACGGCAAAACCTGCAAGAACTGTGGCACAACGGGGGTGAGTTGCCAACTCGTGAATAGAAAACATCTACAAGCAGAAATTGGAAGCATGACATAAACCTAAGTTATAACGATCAGATATAATATAAACCTCAAATGAATAAGTTTAAAGCATAGTAAAGTGGCAATGTAACATCTGAACATAAGAGTAGTGCTAAGTACTCGTACCAGTGCCTCACGTAACAATATATCACAAATATGATGTATGTATGCGGTAAAATGAAAATAGGAGATATCGTGGATGAAATCATCAGAAAATCAACGTCGAGCATTGACACAACTATATATCTCAATATCAAAAGAAACCCATATATCATGTATCCGACATGTATGCAGCATTCATGAAGGTACTCTATCAGGTACTACTAATAGGTGATGCAATGCATATACAATAAATGTAGGGTAGGGGAGATATAATATAGCCCTCTCTCAACACATCGGGCATCCGTCAGTCCGGGTCAGCCCTCTCTCAATACATCGGGCATCCGTCAGTCCGGGTCAGCCCTCTCTCAATACATCGGGCATCCGTCAGTCCGGGTCAGCCCTCTCTCAATACATCGGAAAGCATATATAAGTTTGCATAGATCATCATGATGATATATTTAAGTATGCGTATATATATATATATATATATATATATATATATCAGCGTCCCATACCACTAATATATATATACTCTAGGGGTACACATATATATTTTAGCGTCCCATACCACTGATATATATATGCAGGAGTAAAATAATCTAGAATCATCATATGCAACCATATCACAGTGCGAAATCCATGAATTATGATACATGCAACAAGAACACTAATATAAGCATGCAACTATGTAAAGGCATGTGCACAAGGAATATAAATCATTAACATATGCAAGCAATGTGAATAGCAGGAATATGCGGACATTGAATAATCAACGTAACAGTAAAGAATCTACACCCATATGTACATGTCATGCGGTTATACCATTTGAAAAAGAATGACTCGGGTCTAGTCTAACATCTACTGTGCGGCTACAGATCTAAGTATCAAGTAAATCAGGAGGGGTAAGGACACCACCTAAGTCTGAGTCGATATAAACATATATATATACATAAAATAGTCAGGGATCCTGCCTCAATAGTGTCGCTTACAATACAGTATATCATATGACAATCCTCAAATCATGAGTGCGGATCTATCATCAACATAAAGCTCGTACGGTAAATCATCGTACGGCATCCCAATAGCTGGGTACGGATCAATATCACATTATCTTATCAAGTACCTGGTATTCTTATCATCATAACACATAATCTGGGATACTGAATCTAATTCTAGTACAAATCGATACCATCTATATAATTATGAATGCGGGGGTAAAACACACATCCCAAGCCCGCAAGAATCACATATCGTATCCCAAATACGAATCATATCAAATCACCGATCTCACGGCACCAAGCCCAATATCATTGACTCATCTCCAAGGTCATCCAATATTATCATCAACGCAGTGTAAATATAGTGAATATGCAAGGGTGTGCGTGTGGGTGTAAACCTATTCTAGGGTTCGTGGCTATGAACTACACTAGTTTACTTCTAAGCCTAAACTATCCATAAAACACCTAACACAATATCCATGACACACTGTAACTATCATATATAGTATATCAACTACGGACTGCGGGGGTGCTATACGTCATCCCCCGACTTCCCCCTGTAGATATAATCTACTCACCTTGCGTCTTTATATGTGGATGTCGCCACGCGCTTTCTTGCCGTCCCGAAGTCTTCATGAGGTACCTAGACATCAAAGTATCGCATATGCGCATTAAAACCATCTCAAAGCTAAAACGGCACATGAAATCCAAAACGATACGATAAGGGGCCTATAGGTTAGAACCTATGGCACGCCTTCAAAACCATCAATAAATCCTCTATATCATCGTATAAACGCCAAATAGTCGAGGCAAAACACAATCCACAATTGCAGAATCAAATATACGGAATACGGAAACACGAATCCAAAACAGCAACTTAGGAAATATGTCCCAGATTTCACCCTAAGTCACTTTATACAAATCTATATATACCAGGGGCCTAACATAAACATGTAGGAGCTACAGAACCAATACGAGCCAAAATGGTGGGACCCAGGCCGCAATTGGCGGCCAAAGTAGATAAATTGGCGGCCTGGAAAGGGAATTGGGGGCTAGGGCTTTGGTGGTATCTTCCTGGGTGCCTGCACATACTACTGTCCAATCAATTTTATTTTAGAATACCTCGTATGATAGCAGATTCCATAAACACTACACAGATTTCACAATTTTTCCGATATCGGTTTCTAAAACCCGTATTCTGGTTTAAGCTTCAGGTTTTTGTTTTCAATTCATATACTAAGGTGTTGGTATAACCTTAACTGAGCTCAATTTCATAATACAACACCAATTTCCTCAAACCCTAACTTGGTTATCCTCAAGTCCATAATATCGCACAATATCGATTCAAAACTAAACATGGGGTATAAGTAATACTAAAACTAAGCTAATGGTTCAGTAATTACCTCATTTGGCAACTCAAGAAAATTCTTGAGTTGCCCCTAGTGGCCAAAATCCATGCTTCCTTGGTCCATCATGTAGGTCTTGAGCTTGTGCATCTTTTTAGTGAAATGGGGGTAGGGTTTTGAGCTTGTTTTCATGGTGATTTGAGGAGTTGAAGAGGGAGGGAATGAGGAGCTAGGGCAGCAGCAGGAGGAAGGAGAAGAGGGAGGAAAATGGGGGAAGGAGAAATGGCTAAGGGTTTAGTCAAGGGTGCCCATACCTCTCTTTCTCACCAACCTCATTCTTTAATATAAAACCCTTTTCTTTTCCTTTTCTTTTCTTTCAAAATCCTTCTCACATAAATAGTAACCCCAAAACAACCCATGGCAATAAAAATGTAACACAAGTGTGAAAAAGTGATATGTGCATGTTTTGCAGAAAATTGCCAAAAATCCGATTAGCGATTTTTAATCGCGATTAGCACTAATTAAGCATATAACTAGTCAATTAAACTTAGAAATGGCATAATTCTTTAATTTACCCTATTTTAGAATTTTCCATAATTTTTCTAACATTTTTCCTATTTATTTGTATTTAATAATACCAAAATATTAAAATATTCAATAAAATAATGTTAAATTATAAAAATTCCCAAAATTAATATTTTATCTTTTTGAAAATGTTACACAGAGGTTCAGTCGCCGTGACAGGTTTCGTGCACGTTGCGGGAGTAGCAGAGGCTGGGACGAGAGACGTGTTAGTTATATCAGTCGTTGTTGTGTTAATTTCTGTCAGCGATTCTTTTGTTGCGCGACACGTATTTCGGTCGTGTGCCAATCGGATAGGAGATAGGGAATCGTCCGTCGATTTGTTCCTTCTAGAGATGTTGAACTTTGACGTTCTCCTGGGCATGGACTGGTTAGCTACGTGCTAGGCGTCTGTGGACTGCCGTGAGGAAAAAGTCAGGATTTGTTTTCCCGGTAAGTCGGTTCTTATTGTGCAGGGGGATAGTGGTGCCGCCCATCACAGCTTGAATTCATCCTTTTTCGCTGGTCGGCTTTTGAGGAGAGGATGTCGAGGATTCTTGGCTTGCATTCATGATGCTGGAGCCACAGTGGGTTTGTTGGACCGGCTTTCCATCGTGCGAGAGTTTTCCGACGTGTCCCAAATGAGACGGCAGGGCTTAGGGAGCTTAAGGAACAGCTGCAAAGTTGTTTTTTGGGGGACTTGTACGTCCAAGTGTTTCGCTTTGGGGATCTCCTATTCTGTTCGTCAAGAGAAGGACGACAGTTTGAGGTTGTGTATCGATTTGTCGTCAATTAAACCGAGTTACGGTGTGGATAGGTATCCTTTACCTTGCCTTGACGATTTGTTTGATCAGCTCCAAGGTGCGAGACATGCTTATCTAAGTTTGTTTTGGGATCAGGTCATCATTTGTTGCGGGTTCGGAGTGAGGACATTCCGAAGACTGCTTGTGTGCGCTATGGGCAGCATGAGTGTTTGGTGGTGTCGTTGGACTCACGAATGCCCTAGCAGCAGTTGTGGATATGATGAACCAGGTTCCTTTAGGCCATTCCTCGACCAGTTGATTGTTGTGTATTGATGACATTCTGGTCTTTTAATTGGTGTCGTGAGTAACTTGAGCGGCACTTGAGGATTCACTTTGCAGACATTAGGAGAGCCCCAGCGGTTTGCTAAATTCTCGGAGTGTTCCTTCAGGGTTGATTGTGTTGACTTCCTAAGGTCATGTGGTTACGGGAGAAGGTTTTCGGACGGACCCGAGGGAGATTGAGGCCGTACAGCTTTAGCCCAGACTTGTATCAGGGAGTGTGGTCCGCAGCTTTTGGGGCTTAGCCAGTTTTTACCGCCGTTTCATGCAAGTTTGCTGGTGTAGCGCTGCACCGTTGATCGGGTTGACCAGGAAGGGAGTTCCTTTTTCTTTGACTGAGGCATGTGTGCAGAGTTTTCAGCAGTTGGAGATTCGGTTGACAACTGCACCAGTTCTTTCTTTGCGTGCTGGTTCGGGCGACTTTGTTGTTCACTGTGATGTTTCGCGAGTGGGGCTCAATTGTGTACTGATGTGGCACTATTGAGTTATCGCTCATGCTTCCCGACAGTTAGAGGGAGTACGAACAGGATTATCCTACTCAAGATATGGAGATGGCAGCGATGGTTTTGCGTTGAAGATTGGGGACACTACTTGTGTGGAAAGTCGTGCCAGATTTTTCACGGACCACCAGAGCTTAATGTACATCTTCCTGCAGCGGGTTTTGATTGTTGAGGCAGTCTTCTGCAGATTTACAGTTTTTGTGTGATCGTGGAGTATAGCTTAAGTTCGCCGCTACTGAGGGGACAGCTTGCTCATGTCCGGGCCCATCCACTTTTCCTTAATCGTTTCGCGAGGCACAGCCCGCCGATGCTCGTTTGTCTGAGATTCTGAGCAAGTTCGGATGGGTAATGATTCGGAGTTCTTGATTTATGACCAGGGTGTGCTACGTTCCGAACTCGTTGGTTGTACCTGATACTGATAGGTAGAGACTCGAGGTCTCCGAGCAGGCACATCAGTCAACTTTCTGTGTTCATCTCAAATGCCACCAATATGTAACATAACTTGAGGGTTAGTTACGGTGGGCAGGGATGATGAGTGGAGTTTTGGGTTTCGTTTCGAGGTGTCTGACTTGTTGTGAACTAAGGTTGTGTATTTGAGACCGGCTGGAGAGTTGCAACCTTTAACCGTTCCAGAGTGGGAATGGGAGCAGATCTCCATGAATATTCATTGTGGCGTCTACCCGGGTTTAGTCAGGGTGTGACTCCATTTGGGTGTTTGTTGTCCGGTTATGCTCAGTTGCTCAGTTGTTCTTTGTTAAGTTTGTGTGTTTGCATGGAGTTCCTTCATGCGTTGTATCCAATTGAGATACCATGTTCACTTGCCGTCTTGGGCAGAAACTTCAGGAAGCCTTGGGTACTGGTTGAGCTTTAGCTCCGCTTTCCATCCGTTGGCTGGTGGTTAGACAGAACGGACTATACAGACTCTGGAGGATATGTTTGTTGTGTGCGTACTTTGTTGTCTGCGGTTGGGATCGTCACTTGCCATTGTTAGGATTCTGCTTCGATAGCAGTTATCAGGAGACATTCTAATTGGCAACCTTTAGGTTTTGTTCGGTAGGATGTGTCGATCGTCAGTCTGTTTTACTAACTCTGCGAGTTTAGGATTTTTTTTAAGACTCCAGCTAGTCCAGAGATGTCGGAGAATATCCAGTTGGTTCAGGTCAGGATAAGAGTAGCCCAGTGCAGACAAAAGTCTTATGTCGACCGTGGTGGTCGCAGACTTGAGTTCGCAGTGGGAGATCATGTATTCCTATGGATTTTTCCGATGAAATGGCGTGTTGAGCTTTGGGAAGCGTAGTCCTAAAGTTTTTGGTCCTTTTGAGATCCTCAAGCGAGTTAGTCCCGTTGCCTATAATTTGGCACTTCCGCCCAGATTTTTGAGTATTCACCCCGTATTCCCTGTGTCGATACTTCGCAATTACCTTCATGACCTTTTTCGCATGATTCAGCATCAGACCATTTAGCTTGGACGCGATCTTTCTTTAACCAGCAGCCGATGGTTATAGTGGATCGGCAGGTGGATGAACTTCGGTCAAGGGTCTTGCCATCTGTGAGGGTTCTTTGGCGTAGCCGTATGGTGAGATGATCACTTAGGAGGCTGCCGGCGAGATATAGGACTTTTGTACTCAACTCTTTGAAGGTACGCTTAGTGAGAATTTTAAATTCGGGGACCGAATTTCTTTAAGGGGGGAAGATTGTAACGTTTTAGAAATTGTTTTGCGAATTTTCCGTTTTAGGGTAAAATTGTCGCTATTTTCCGTTTTAACCCGATTGTGATCAAACTTCAATATAGACTTGCTGGCACCTAGTTTGGCTAGAATAAAGCTGGTGCGCGAACTTTGGGGGTCAATGGGAAGTTTTGGTTCACATAAATTTTTTCCCTAATTAAATATTATTTTAATTCTTTATTTGCGCACTTTATTAGTGGTAATTATTTTTATGCGGGTTAATTACTACAAATGGGATTTTATGGTAAGTTAATCACTAGAATTATGTTTAGAACCTTCTCTCCAAAATATCTTGATTTTTGGTGGAATTAAATGTTTTTTTGTAAAAAAAAAGTTAATGTAAACATAAAGCCTTTTGTTTTATTATCCAATTATTTCATTTTTCTTCTAGAAAATTCCACACAACTCCACACAAACCCTAGTTCTTCCTCCATGGCCGAAATCTCTCTCCACTTGCTGCCCTCTCTTTTTCTAAACGCATTTCTTCATTTTTAAAGCTTCAAAAATCATGAAAAATCCAAATTTAATTCATAGAAATTCAAATATAATCCAAAACCTTCATTCTTCTTCATAAAACTTGCTTGGATTTTCTTTCTAGTGAGGATTTTGGAGGCAAAAGTGTGGATTTTTCTTGTTTCAAGTTGTGTTCTTGGAAGGTATAAAACCTTAACCCTAATCTCTTTTTGTTGCTTAATACTTTTAATTAGCTTAATTAGATGTTGAATTTAAGCTTTTAAATTCATATTTTGAAATTCAAGATATCTTTTTGATAATCAAGTTAGGATTTTGATTAGTGAAATGGTTAATTAATATGTTAAGCTTGATGAAAACATAATCAAGTTGCTAATTTGTTAAATAATATTTTCCTAATCTGATAATTAAGCTAATTAACAAACATAAATTTTGCTAATCCTAATTAGTTAAATCTAAAATTTTGGTAAAGGTTTAAATGGTTTAACCTTGCTATTTTATGATGTTTGCAAACTTTAGTTTTTGGTAAAACTTGTAGTTTTGTACTAAAATGATAAATACTGCTTACTGTTAGTTATGTATATGCCCTAGAGGCCATTATAGTACATATGATGTATATTATAGTGGATGCTTGGATATATATAGAGAAGACTTTCTTGCTCGACATAATAGTATGCTATTTGGTTTCACTTTGTCTTAACTGTTAGTTGTATGTATGCCCTAGAGGCCAGTATTGTACAGATGATGTATATTATATTGGATGCTTAGACATATATAGAGATGACTTTCTTGCTCGATATGATAGTATGCTATCTGGTTACTCTTTATCTTAACATGTACACTAGTCTCTTTATACTGTCTTATAGTTACATGTTGATAAAGCCCTTAGGATGTGTACTTGACTACCTGGACTATGATGCAGATCATACTAGTGGGGACATGGTAGTCTATAAGTACATCCTTCAAGGTCCCTAGTCGTGGGTGTATCGAGACGGGGCATCGATATACCAGAGTAGACTAGCGTATATGCTTCTCGACCTATGTGATGGGCGATGGATGATCACATATCCATTGGTGTTTGACATCAGAGATGGTATACGGGTGCTCAGTGGAGACTGGGTACACTGGACGGACTCGCCAAGAACTCCCAGATGGTATTATACCTCACGTCAGATGGCAGTTCTCAGGTGACACTTGTACAGGTTAGTCTGTAGACCCGAGATCGTCATAGAGTCTTGTGTGATTCCCACTGTGCTTTGATCTCCACCTTACCACGTCCATAAGGGCGTGCAAAACGGTGGTCTTTGGGCACAGTCCCGAGTCACATGGAGGCAATGAGCGATAGGAGGGGTTTCGTCTCTCCCGGTATTGGGGGTTGATGTTGCGCAGTGCTCGATTGGCCGTAGCAGGGAAGTCCCTGGCCAGGGCTGATCAGAGATTTGCTGGTAAGTGTTACCAGTAGTTTCTCGACCCGTTATGAGCCTCACATCGGCACGACTTATCGGGTTATTGGGGTCTGACGTTTACCACCCCTAGACTTGATATGCGACATATCAGACGAAGAGACCGGACTGTACGGTAAGTGTTACTGGTCGGATTCGCAGGAGTGTGAGCGGGCTAGCTCGTCGATCTTCTGATCGCTCAATACCCGGGTGGCCGTTACGTTTAGCAGACCGCTTGCGGCTTGTGGGTGCTTGATATGATCATCATCTGCTACCGGCGTATTGACGAGTCTTTAGAGTCCTACACAGAGGTTTCCTAGCTCAAGCGAAACGAAATAGGAGCGCATATGAGATATGTGCAGGACCGAGAATGATGTGTGTATGTGATACCGCATTTCATTCTCGCGATATATGTTTCGATTGGTTATATTCGATATGACCTAGTTATCGAATCATTGATTCGATAAATCGATGCATAGAATACTAGTCGGTTATGTGCGACATGACCGGATCATTGAATCAAGTGTTGATTTAATGATTTAATGTATAATTATATATTTGATATATTACTTTGCATTAACTAGTATTGGTTCACTTTAAACGGATTTTTCTCACTTGATGCACATTGTATATGTGATATACTTTTGTATACATATTTGTATCATGTTTGATGATACATGATCTTGTTGTTAAGTATAAAGAATTAAACCATGGTTAAAAGTTGATTAGGGTTTTGCATTTTCATCTATTTATTTATTTATTTGTTTGAAAAGAATTATGATGAGAATGGTGGCTCTTTTTGTTTTAAGTTGAAGCTTCATGAAGCTTTGACTTTTGTAACCATCCTTATCTTCATGCTTAACCCTAACCCTCTCTAGTGACCATGGTTTATTCTCTACACTTAACCTAGGTTAGAACATGATAAGTATTTGTTTTTATTATTCTTTTTAACAATACTTATCATATTCTTTCTTCTTGATCTCCTTCTTCTTCAAGAGAGAAAACTAGTTGCCATCAATGGCAACATGAGCAAAAGTGAGTGAAATCCAAATCTAAAGTGAACCCATCTCCTATTTCTTCACCCTCTACCTCTTGCCAAGTTGTTTTGGGTGTTCTCTTCACAAGTTTCACAACTTTGTGAAGTCGGAGCTTGAACTAGTGCAACCTCGACGTAGATCGTCTTTGACACAAAGCCGACGACCTATTCCGCATATTATTCCGATGAAGCCGACGAATGAGTCGAGGATTCATGATGGACAGCGAGGGCATGACCACGTGGAGCTAAGGAGGTGGAAATCCGGATCTACAAAGGTTGTAGCTTCTCACTTCTAGTTAAAGTGTTAACTAAGTTTTCATTTTGCCTAAAATTCTAGCAACGATCCGTAGTCTAGGGTTTCTCGGCACCTAAAATTTTAAAATGGCATGTCCGATGCCATGTGAGACCTTACTAGAGTGCCTAGGAACCTTTCATTAACATGTTGACTTGTATTAGTTTACCGTCTTGCTCTCACATGTTGATAAAGCCCTTAGGATATGTTCTCGAATACTGGGACTATGATGAGATCATACTAGTGGGGACAGGGTAGTCAACGAGTACATCCTATAACAGTTTCTAGTCGAGGGTGTATCGAGATAGGGCATCGATACACCATAGTAGACAAGCGTATACGCATCTTGACCCATATGATGGGCGATGGATGATCCCATATCCATCGGTGTTTGACATCAAAGATGGTGTACGGGTGCTCAGTGGAGACTGGGTACACTGGACGGACTCGCCGAGAACTCCCAGATGGTATTATACCTCACGTCAGATGGCAGTTCTCCGCTGACACTGGTACAGGTTAGTCTGTAGACCCGAGATCATCATAGAGTCTTGTGTGATTCCTACTGTGCTTTGATTTACACCTTACCACGTCCAAGAGGGCATGCAAAACGGTGGATTTTGGGTACAGTCCCGAATCACATGGTGGCAATGAGCGATAGGAGGGGATTCGTCTCTCCCGGTATAGGGAGTTGATATTGTGCTGTATTCGATTGGCTATAATTAGAAGTCCCTGGCCATGGCGGATATAGAGTACTACTAGTAAGTGTTATCAGTAGGTTTTCGACCTGTTATGAGCCTCACATCGACACGACTTATCGATTACTGGGGTCTGACGTTTACCACCCCTAGACTAGATATGCGATATATCAGAAGAAGAGACCGGACTGTACGGTAGTATTACTGATTGGATTCACAGGAGAATGTATAGGCATGCTTGTTGATCTTCTGATCGATCAATACCTGGGTGGCTGTTACATTTAGCTGAACACTTGCAGCTTGTGGGTGTTTGATGAGATCATCACCCACTACCGGCGTATTGACGATTCTTTAGAGTCCTACACAGAGGTTTCTTGGCTCAGGAAAAACGGAGTAGGAGCGCATATATGATATGTGCAGGACCGAGGATAATACGATATGAGATATCGTATTCTATTCTCGCGATATATGATATCGACCGGGTATATATGATATAGCCGGGTCATCGGATCAAGTGTTGATTCGATGAATCGATACATGTTATATTAGTCGGTTATATGCGATATAACCAGATTGTCGGATCAAGTGTTGATTCGATGATTTAATGTATAACTATATATGTGATATATTACATTACATTATCTAATATAAGCTCACTTTATTGATTCATTTTCTCACCGGATAATACATTGATATATATGCGATATATGTTAATTGTATTTTTTTCTTTTGTTACAAATATATATTATATATATGATATATAATATTTTAACAAGTTATGATTACAAATGCAACATGATTTGTGGAGATTAAACATGGTTAGGGTTTTATTTGGGTTAGCTTTTTCATAAAGCTTCTAGAAGCTTTATTTTTGTTTTAAGCCAAGATATTTTGTGTTGATATTTTGGAGATATTATTTAACCCAACCCAAACCCTTAACTCTAGTCAATTCTCTGCATGAGTTAATACTTGATATTATTAACTCAAGGTTGATTTGTAACCATTAAAAATAACTTCATTATTCATCACAAAAGACTTCTTCTTCTTCCTCCTTGAAAAGCTTGCTAGCTTTTTGTAAAGTGATGAATTAAAGTGAGAAATTGAAAATAAAAGAGAGCTAAATTCCTACTTCATCATCCTCATCTATTCTAGCCACTTAGATTAGGGTGTTCACTTCTCTAATAAGTTGTTTAGTGAAGTGTAAGCTTGGGTTAAAGATTCTTCAAGGTAGATCATCTTCGAAAAGGAAGACTTCAAGCAAGCATGGATCATTCGGCTTATGGATCCTCTCTAGAGTCCGGAAGTTCATGTATCGCGGAGAAGGGACTACTACTCGGAGCTTATGAAGTGAAGGAACGGACTACAAAGGTTGTAATCCCTTTCTCTTAGATGTAAAGATGTTTACATGCTTTGTTAACCCTAATTATCTAGCAAAGATCCTCGCTTTAGGTTGTTGGGCACTTGAAAATTTTAAATACGGCATGGATGATGCCTCATAGACCCTTGTGACAGTGCCTAGTAACCTTACAGTGGTATCAGAGCCTAGCTAGAGCATTAGGCGACGTGTATACGAAGTTAAAAGTCCGATCGAACTCCGAAACGTCAAATTTGACCCCCTCTCTGGAATTTTTTTTAAAAGGTGGTTTTTTCTCTATTAAAAATACTCAGAAAATTAAGCAGATGTATCTATGGATAACTGTGAAATACGATCTCCTAACTCCCTTAAGTCGCCGTGGAACCGCGGCAATACCATGCTTTGCGCGGCGGTTCCGCGGCCGTACTTGGGTGTCAAGGGAAAGTAATTTCTTGGGTTCATCCGTATGTATTACTACATGCTTCTGGGATTTTTTAATATTACTCAAGTGTTGAGTTTTCTGGAGATCTATACAATTCTTTGATTCGATCGGAAAGTTTAACATCGTTTAGTTTTTCGGGTAATTTGGAACGTGTTAAAAGATTCGAACGGATATCAATAACTCATTTTTTTCATGACGGAAAACTTTCAAGTGTTGAATTTTTCTCGAGTTTGAAACTTTCGGAAAAACATGCAAGCATATCCGTGGACCCTCTAGAAGAACGTAACCTTAACTCGATTATGTGATCATCAAAACTGCCACTGAACCCTAGGGTTTGTTGTAGTTTAGCATTGCCACATGTGAGGCGTTGGTTTGACCCTTCTACGGCTAGTTCATTGGGGCTGTGACATGTTCTGCGATTTTTGAACTCTGCTCAAGTGTTGAGCTATTAGGGAAATCTTGGGTGTTTGATTATTCGATCGGAAAGTTTAACTTTGTCTATTTATCTGGAATGTGATACAATATCTGGAATTCATATAGTTAAGCATGAAATGCGAAGTATGTGATATTTCGGATTTAAGATGTCTAAACTGATTGTGGATTCCAAATATTATAGTTTTACACTTTCTTTTTTGTGACCGTAAGCGTAGTATGTAGTGTATCGCCGGCTTCGTTGCTATACATCAACGACAATCGGGATACGCATACTTGCTTACGTTGATGATATGAGATATTATGTGTTGCTGTGATATGTTATATTGGATCGTCGTGTTCTGAATAGCCGGGGATTTTATGTAAGATGAGAGTTTTTATTTTCATTCATGTAAAATTCATTGTATGTAATATTCTTTTATTGGGGCACTTCCGGGTTGAGGTTGATGTCATCATTGTATATTATTTATTTTTCCCCATTAGGTAGACCCGAGGAGGGGAGCACAAATATCCGGGTTCTAGGGTCCAGTGGAAGGCCATCTCGAGGAGTCGAGACCGGGTCTCCTAACCCTAGAATTGGCAGTGTTACTTGCCGCTCTCATAGGGGTCTAGGGATGTGGGTTTGGCTATTCATCACGACCGTGGAATCCGTGTTTTATACAGGCTCAAAATAAAACACGAACGTCCTAGTATATCCAATATTTCATATGTAATCTTCTGTTGCAATGTTCTGTGATGAGATCATATTACTGCCTGAGACGATTGCTTATACTATATATATGATGATATATAAATATTACTGCTTTCGTTTCTTCTGTGATGCTTAGGAAGCATTAACTAATGGGATTTATTAATAAGATTAATAAAAGAAAAGAAACCTAAAAGATGTTGTAGAATCAAATTTTCAAAAAGGGTAGCTACAGTCTTGCTTTGTACAGCGGTATATATGATATACCCTGCAACTTATTCGATAAGGAAAGAGCCGAGATTCCTTCACCGGGAGTGACCTCTTTAGCAAAACCGGCAAATGCTACAAACTCACGGTTTAGTTTTTGATTGCTTCTATAGTTCTTGCTTTGCAGCGTGGTATTTGTGAAATATCCTGCACTTTATTCTATGAGGAAAGAGCCGAGATCCCTACACCGGGAGTGACCTCTTTAGCGAAACTAGAAAAGCCTAAAAAAAAAAAAATTTCAAAATCACTTGTTTCTACAACGATATCAAGTTCATTACGCTCATGGTTTTCTGAAAAACCTGTGTAGCCCTCCGTCATTTCAGATAGGTATTAATTAGTATTCGTGCTACGGTAGTTTGGCATTCGTCAAGGCGTAGTGTACGGTAGCTATTTACTACTTATCTGTAGCATGAGATGCGATTAGATTAGAGTATTCGTATGGCGTTGTTTGGCATTCGTCAAGGGTCCTGCGGGTTGGTTTAATTCAATCAAAAAATATACGGGTTGAACTTGACTAGCGGACTATGGGTTGTTTGGCATTCGTCAAGGTCATAGCACGTTAGGGGCAGAAGCACTATCGGGAATTTCAAGTGTTGAAATTTGCGATGAGATTGCATACCTCCTATAAGATAGTTGGATCCCGGTACCCACTGCGAGTAAGAGTTACTCCTGGGAGAATTTTACACAGGACAATTAACCGATCAAGTAGGTGTCTAGAAAGGTGTTAACGGGGTGAAGCCTCTGGGAAAATAAGGTTTATTTTAATTAGGTCCGTGCGAAAGAACGGGGAAGCTTACTCAAAGTACCAACACTGATCTGGCTGAAAGATTAGCGAACTTGTAGGGTGTAATTAATCCCGGCTAATCTTACCTTTTAGGGTTTGAAGGAAGATTTGATTAAAACAGTGGGAGCCATCCTGATTAGATAACCAATCTAATCTTGCAAGAGCATACGCTAAAGTGTTTTTCTTCTCTCTCTCTCTAGGCAGCGACCATGTCAGGCCTTAATCAAGATAATAATATGGATGTATTGACTGATCCCGCTTTTTATACTGAGCAGGGGAACGATGGTCCCGTTTTTTCTTATAAGTGTTATAAGACTGAGCAGGAAATAGGAGAATATTTGGATTCTCACGCCGCCCAAACGAAGAACAAGCATGCTGATGCATCTTCTTCGGGTGTGTTAGTCATCGAGAACTGTTTCTCAGTTCACTCTACGTCCTGGGTATTAGATACTGGATCGGGATCCCACATATATAATATGTTACATGGGCTACGTAAAGGTAGAGAACTGGGAATGGGTGATCATTCCGTAACAGTTGGGAATGGTGCAAATGTTGCAGCCAAGGCTGTTGGCAAATATCACCTTGTGTTACCAAAAGGTAATACATTGATTATGAACGAATGCTATTACATTCTGACCCTGATATGCAATATTATATCAGTTTCATTATTGAATAAAGAAGGATATAATTTTGTAATACAGGATAATGTTATGAATATATTCCTGAATCAAAAGTTGATAGGATCAGGATCGTTAAATAATAGTATGTACGTTCTAAATCAAACTACAATTCTTAATGTATAGAACACAAACAAGAGGAAAAGTTCAGAAATGAACGAATCCTTCTTGTGGCATTGTAGAGTAAGTCATATCAATGCGACACGGCTAGCTAAATTGCATAAGGATGGATATTTGGATCTGTTCAAATTATCATCTTATGACACTTGCCAATCATGTCTCAAAGGCAAAATGACCAAAACTCCGTTTAGTGGCCACGGAGAAAGAGTTACAGAACTCTTGGGACTGATACATAGTGATGTATGTGGTCTCATGTCTACACATGCCAGGTACGGTTCTTCCTACTTCATTACATTCACTGACGATCTCTCAAAATACGGACATGTGTTCCTGATGAAACACAAGTCTGAAAGCTTTTGAGAAATTCAGAGAATATAAGCACGAAGTAAAGAACCAAACGAGCAAAAGTATTAAGATCCTTCGATCTGATCGAGGAGGAGAACACTTAAGCACTGAGTTCCTAGATTATCTAAAAGAGAATTGGATTCTCTCTCAGCTTACTCCTCCTATACACCACAGCACAACGGTGTATCGGAGCGGAGGAATTGCACCCTATTAGATATGGTGCGCTTTATGATGAGCAATGCTGAGTTACCTATTTCCTTCAGGGGGTATGCGCTTGAGACAGCCATAAACCTATTGAATATGGTTCCAACCAAATCAGTTGTAACATTTCAGAAAATGTAAAATATAATTTTCGGAATTTAATATTAAAATAATATATTTCCCGAAAACTGCCCGATTTGCGAAATTGGGGTTTTCGAAAAAGGGTATAAATATATACCAATAATTGCGAAATAAATGAAAATTAAAATAATTTATTCATTTAATAATATATTTATAGGATTTGGCATTTTTAAAAGTTATTATATGCAATTTTGATAAAAACTCGATTAGTGCACTGCTAATCGCGATTAAGCCAAATCCGCATTTCTACAGCTTTTCATGGTTAGTGCACCATGACATATTTCATTTGGTTACATGTTATTTAATTTATGGTTTTATATGGGTGTATGTGTTTTTTTGGGTGAGAAAAAGAAATAGGAAAAAAGAAAAGTCAAAGGGAGACATAATGAGTGGTTAGGTATACTTTGGAGAGAGAAGAGCGAGTGAGTATTAGTGAGAGAGAGAGGGGGGTTGCTGCCCAAATTCAATCCCCCACCATTTTCATCACCCTCTTCATCTTCCTCAACTCCACCACCCTCCACTTAAACCCTAGATCTATCTCCAATGGATCCCCAAAACCCAAAACCCCTTTCACTAAAATTTATCCCCATCTCCTCCTCTACACGATGAACCGAGCAAAGTGGGATTTTGACGACGTCGGGAAGTTAGTGCTGCCTTGAGTGGACTAGATGAGGTATAATTTCTTCCCTTTAGATTAGTTTTGTGTGATATCGTGTTTTGGATGTCGTTTTATGAGGTTGCTGACCTGCAGTGACCCCGAGCATCCACTGGGAAAACAAACAGTGTCAGAGTGTTGTACTGGTAACCCTTAGTGCTCACCTGAAGAATGAGACCCTTCCTACCGGTTCTAGCCAGCGGCTATTGGAGAAATTCCAGCGACCCCGGGTGTATAGATGAGTTAGGGTGTGGGATTTGTAGGGTAGTTACCTGGAGGTGTTTAAGGGGGTTTGGTTCTACTTGATTTTTCTGTAATATCTATAGGTGAAATCTGGGGACAATGGTGAGTGTTTACATGACCATGGTAACACGATTCATGTCCTGAGCCATAGAGCTAAACCCGTTGCACGAACTCAGGAATTGACCCATATCAGGTTTGTGACTTATAGTGTGCCTATAGGGTATCTAGAGCAACCCTGGGAATATCTGAGACAACCAAACAATACTAGGGGCCTAAGTATACTACTAGAAGACCACTCTGACCTGATAATCCCAAACCGAGATACCCTGGCCGGCGAGCTCAGAATTTGGGGTATAGTGGCCGGCCACTTGGTGAGGGTAGGGGCCTAGGTTGGTTCAGTAGCTCACATACACTATATACATCACCCTAGACTTGTTTGCTTAGATTTATTTGACTTGAGTCAAAATCTGGGAACACTTGTGTATGACTTAGGATATGTTTCCATATTTGAAATGATGAGTTTTGATATTTGGATTCGTTTTTGGTTGTCGCATGTTTGTACATCGACAACAAGGGTTGTTTGATTGATTTTGTACGCATATGCTATAGGTTCTAACCTACGAGCAATGCGCGTACCATTTTGGTTTTTCCGCCTTGATTTTAATATTGTTACGATATGTGTTGTTATTGTAGCTACCTTCGCGTGGTTTCTGAAGCGACGGAGTGAGGCGTCATCGACTATGGCGAGCGAGGACTACGGTGAGTAGATCTATATCTACCGGGGAAGTCGGGTGGATGGCGTATAGCACCCCCGCAAACTTTTGATAGAAAAGCGATTTATAGAATATGGTTAGGAAAACCTAGATTAGGAAACTATGGTTAGAATGAGATAGCTATGAAACCATATTAGAAACTAGAGGATAGTTAGAAGTGATATGTTACTACTATCGTAGGATGACGTTTAGCGATATTACTGTTTAAGGTACCGTAGGAATGGATAGTCGATGTAGATGCGTCATCCGAACCATACCTTTTTATAAACCAAAGAATTGTATGTACCTTTTAAGTATGTACCTTGAGGGATGTTACGGTTTTTCAAATGATATCTCTTTCTTAAAAACACCGTAACCCCTATTTTCAAAACTACGATTCGCTTCTTTAAAAATCCGATTGTATGGATCAGATGTGTATGTTAGATTAGATACTTATACTTGTAGTGATAGAATGTTTATACAATTCGATTTGATAGGTGATTTAAATGCGATGAAAGAATATAAGACCGATATGATGACATGATGATATGATGGTATACGGATGCGAGTCGATCGAGTTGATTTATACCCTGCCGGTCCCCTAATATGAGATTATTGCGGATGTGAACCGGGACATAGGCACATAGATATACATACATTTATAGAAGGTTGTGAATCATGGATGATAAGCCGTATGTGATATTAGGCTGTACCCTCTTTTGTCGTATAGGATGATAGGATCCCTATTAGTATAATGCCGTCGCACGATGATATTCCGTGCGTGATGAGTTTGACTTGATGATTGATCCTTACCCTTGACTAGAGGTTGTCGCACGATGGATTATACCGTACGCGATGTTACTGGGCTAGATGCCGATTGATAGATTCACCGACTCGGACAATGATAGTTACGTATACCTGTTCATATCAGATTTTTGCATTTTTATACCGCCCAATTTTTATCACATTGCTTATCGGTAGTTACTCTTGAGCCATGTTTGCTAGTCAATTGCAGGATACAGGTTCTCGGCTCTAACGGTGAAATTCATGGAAAAACACGACAAAATCCGGATTACTGCCAACTACAGATAAAACACGGGTCTCCGCTCTCTATCCGTATGTTGCCACACACCAGTTTAAGAGACAAAATGGCAAATCAATGTCATTTTCATGCACAAGGCTCAATGGCAACACAAGATCCAAGAAATCTACACGGAGCTCGAGGAAATCATGACAAAAAGATCCACATCAAATCACCTTTTGATCAACAGAAATTCTGGAAAAATCGTGAAGAGATTATGAGAAAAAACATATACCAGATTGAAGGGTACAGCAAACCAGGGAACCCCACAAAATCCTATGGCCTAACTCCACTAAAGGGCCGCGGTTCCGCGGCATAAGCAGGCTTAGGCCGCGGAACCGCGGCCGTACGGTGTCGGAAGTTGACCTATTTTCAGGGGCAGATTGGTAATTTCATTTTTGTTCTGATTGTTGCCCTAGATTTCCGGTTGCCTGCCTATAAATAGTCCAGAACTTGCCAAAGCCAATGGTGCTTAATCTTGTATTTTAGGTTTTAGAATACTTGTTGTTCTTCTTCCTCTTCTCATCTCTTCTCCATTAAAAAACTTGTGGTGAGCTTTTGTGAGTGAAGAATGATGAATAAAGAAGTTCTTTTTGTTATTATACTTTTCTTGCTCTTGTTATGTTAATTGCTTGTAATCTTCAATTGATAATTTAGTTGTTGTTATTTATTGTTGTTTCTTTCTTATTCTCTACCTTTATCCTTAAACAACCATGATGCTTACGTTTGATCCTTGCCAAGGTGAGGTCGCAAATAGCTAGTTGTTATCTTCTAATCTCCTTCTTTCTATCTTCCTCCTTTGTTTTATTTTTTGTTCTTCTTGTAATGGGTGAGTAGTTTCCATACTTGTTAGGATAGGATAAGGGAAGTTTGAGAGAAGGAAATCTCTCTCACTCTTTTCTTGCCCAACATCTTAAATCGAACTCCCGTTAATTGAACCACAATCCGCTCCCTACGGCACCCTATCCTACATGATAGCGGTGATTCCGTAGTGAGACCGGTTGTGGTTGAATTAACCGGAGGTTAAGGCTAAGAGCCAAGAATGGACGGACAGGCACCAAAAGGAAGAACTTATGCGTTGGAAAGCCTAGCTTATACTCGCAAGTTCCTTCCTAGTCGTGCTAATCCCCGTTGTTGCCGATTACCGTAACACCGATATTAAGAGTGGAAATGAAAGAAGTGAGCGACTCCTAACTCAAACTAACCTAATCCTAACCCTAACAAGTTCACTTTACATATCATTTTAACACTTAGTTAATCACAAACAAATCTGCACTTTTGGACTTAACTCGTTAAAGCACATAGAAAAAGATTCCCATCTCCCTGCGGACGATCCGTATTCAACCGGCTAGCTACAAGCGAAACCGTCTTGATTGCGGTAACAAACTTAGCACGCAAAAAACTCTACCAATCAAATGGCGCCGTTACCGGGGAGACGGTAGTTTATTTCTTTGTGTAATTTCGGGTTAATTTGTGAATATAAATATAACCGAAAAACAAACAAAAAAAAATATACATTGTAAAAAATCATCTTGTTATTTTTGATTAGTTTTTGTGCAAGTGTGCAGGATAATACGAAGTTCAAGTTCAGTGCCAAAGACGTGGGAAGTTAGACCCATATCTTTGCGGCTACACCGCGGGTGAACAAGACGGAAAAGACGGTCTATTGAAAGATTCTGGAGCAGATCAAGTAAGCTAATCAAGATTCAGGAGCTCCAAACAAGCAGAGGACACCTAACAGAGCACACACCAGAAAACTGAAGCCCCAACTCTCCCTTACTGCCGTGGAACCGCGGCATAAGCAAGCTTAGGCCGCGGAACCGCGGCTGTTTGGTGCCTTCAGGGTGCCAAAATTTCTGTAAGTCCTCCGTTTCTCATCCCCACTTCTCTAAACTCCACTGAACTGTGTTTTCTGCAGCATTCTTTGCGCAAACTCTCTTCCGCCTTCCAATAAATTGTTTTTGTGCAGGATTCTTTGCGCCGCGCTAAAATAAAAATTGATTGCAGTTGATTTGTTACTGCTTTGCATTTATTAATACGGACTTTAAGGGGCTTGAAACTGTTAGTGTATATGCCCTAGAGGCCATTACTGTATCTACTAGTTTGTATATTACTTGATGGAAGCTTGGGATATTCACCTTGTATAAACAATCTTGCTCAATATAGTAGTATGCTACTTGGTTTGTTTCTACTTCAATGTGTACTTGTGTTTATTTCAGTATATCACTTATACGCATTAGTGGAGCCCTTAGGATCTTTGCTTGATTACCAGCATTGTGATGGCAGTCACACTAGTGGGGGCTGGGTAATCTATAAGCACATCCTTATACAGGTCCCTAGTCGCAGGACTATCGAGACAGGGCATCGATACTCCGGAGTAGACTAGCGTATGCACTTCTCATCCCAGTGTGGGAGATGGTCTGTCCCACAGCCATCAGTACGTCGTACTGGAGATAGTATGCGGGTGCTCGTTGGGTTACGAGTACACTGGACAGGACTCGTCGGGAGCTGACAGGTTGGTATTATACCTATCGTCAGTTATCAGTTCCCAGGTGACATGAGTACAGCTTAGTCCGCTGACTTGACACTGGCACTTCGCCTCGAGTGTATTCCCACTGCACTTTGATCACTACCCTACCACGGCTCAAAAGAGTCGTGCAAACAGGTGGTGGTTGGGTGCAGTCCCTAAGCACTTGGAGGCAGTGACGGTTAGACAGGATTCGTCTCTCCCGGTATTGGGGGTTGACATCGCGCTGTGTCTAGGAGAGCCATTACACGAGTAGTCCCTGGCCAGGGCAAGCGAGATATACTGGTAGGCTTCCAGTGTTATCTCAGGGTGTTTTGGGCTTCACTCCGACACGACTTGTACCGCTATTAGGAGACTGACGTTTTACCGCCCCCTAGGCCCGACATGCGATGTATCAGACGAACATACCGGACTGTACGGAGACTGTCACATTCAGACTCAGTAGGAGTACAGATGGGGTTTCACCTCGTCAGCCTTCTTGTCGGCATCTACCTGGGGACCGTTACGCACAGCTAGTGCCGCTTGCGGTCTGTGGTTAAACCCACTGCCAGCGTAGTGTCGAGTCTTTAGAGTCCCACACAGAGGGTATTCGCCTCTGGGCAAAACAGATTAGAGGTCGCATGGTTTTGCGACAGGGTTCGTTCTCATCCGCGCACTTGTGCACGTTTGGAGTCCGGACGGATATTACTGGCTGGCTCTGGTTTGAGTCAGATACTGGTATATGTTTTGGGGTTGCTTTTATCTCTCAGTATTCATGTTCCTCGGAACAAGAATGCAGGTGTGTATGCACAGTTATTTGAGGAGGAGGAAGAGGACTTTCATTAGGGTTTCGGAACGGGTGCGCATGCACAGTTGACAGTCGTCTTTTTCCCAAACCCTAATGGATTTATTTTATATCAATTAATAATATTAATAAAATGAAATTATGTCATGGTTGGTTTTTTATGTTGACTTGTTGACCATGGTTGACTTGTTGACCATGGTTGAAGTTTTGACCATCATCATTACAAAAGAAAGATGCTCTTTGATTCTAGCAAATTCATTTAATGTTTGAAATGATAATGGTCATTCCTAAACCTTCCATCAACCTTTTTCATTTTCATTATTATTATTATTTGATAATTCTTTTGCTTTATGTTATGCTTGCAAAAGAAAGAGAGCTTATTCTTTTATTTGGCTTCTCTCTCCTCACTTCATCTTCTTCTTCCTCTAGCAAAAGGAGAACCCTTCTCATGTGTTGAGAATCCCTCTCCTTAAAAGAAAAGCACCCCTTAGACACTCTCTACTCACTCTAGGATCAAGGGTTTAGCAAGCCGGAGATTCTAGTTCACTCAAAGTTCGAGAAAGAGCCCGAAGGTTGAACCCTCAGGTGGATCCATCTTCGACGGAAGAAGGCGACGAGAAGAGAACCATCAACCTCTACTAGGTTTCAAGAAGAAGGAGTTCAAGTTAGGTATAACCACTTTGCCGAGTAGTTAACTCTCATTTGCATGTTTGCTAGTTTAGTTTAGAAAAGATCCCGACTCATGTTAGTCCATGTTGCCCCTTGCGCTAAAAATTTGATTTTTATACCGTTTCCGCCTCCCCGTAAGAACCGGGGGTCGCAATATGGACTTACAGTGGTATCAGAGCCTAACTAAACTTAAACTAGCTTGGTAGTGAAGTGTAACGAAGTTCGGAACCGGAAAATCCAAAAACCAAACTTTTACAAAACCCTAGTTTCTGTTAAATTTTTTTCTGGTCAAAACGAGATTTGTTATACACCTAAATTCGGCTCAGGGTTTTGTGTGAACACCCAAGAAAAACGATCCCCTGATTCATTCAAACCGCCGCGGTTCCGCGGCATGAGGTAGGCATTTGCCGCGGAACCGCCGCCGCTTGTTGTCCTCTCGTGATCGATTTTGGTGCAGTGTTTCTCTGTGTTGGTTTTAGGATTTTTAAGATATATTATATGTGCCCAGATTTTCCAGAACAGAAATTTACTTTTGGGGTCCTATAATTCCGTATTTTTTCCGAACTTCACTGCACTTGGACTATATTGGTTATATCTGTGATGTTTGCATGTATTGAACGTCGGCTAATCGCTATAAGTCGATTAGTCGGGGTTATACATCTCTGTGATCTGTGTTTGATATTGGAATGTGTATATGAATGTGTTGGACTGTCGTGGGTGAATAGCCGGGGTGGATGTGAGATGAGCTTTTGTTTTTCTTTCATTCATTGTAAATGTAAATTGATGTAATATTATTATTTGTTTGGCCGCACAACCGGGTCGGGGTTGTAGCCGTCATTGTATAATTCTTTTTACTGTTTTTGCTCCTAGGATAGACCCATGGAGGGGTGCACAAACTGCCGAGTACTTGGCGGGTAGTTTGCCGCACCCGTAGGGGTCTTGGGTGGGGTATTGGCTATTCACCGCGACCGTGTAACCCGCTTTTCGTTGCAGGCTCGAACGGATTGCGGATTCCCAGTATATCCAATGTATTCATCTGTGATCTGTAATGTCTATCATTGCTTACTATTTAGGCATTGCTTATGTTTTACAGCCGCGCTAGCCCAGCCCCCGCTCTGTCGTTAGTTAAGTAACCTAACGGGTGATGACGGGGCCCCGTGGCGAATGCATATGGCATAAGCGTACGTCATATTTTGGTTGTTTTCTGCAATGGTAGGATTAAATGATGGGACGCATTAAAAGAACTAATGCAAGAATATCACGCATTAAAAGAACTAATGCAAGATAATAAACCAAGTTAAAGTCGTTGAAACACTTTCGAAAAACCACTCGGTTCTTTTCAAAACTAACTTTTAAAACGCGGAGCTTGAGCCACTCCTTTTAAAAGCTATCTCGTTCCATCGATTATATCAAGTTCACTACGTTCACGGTTTCGCCAAAACCATTCGTAGCCCTCCATCATTTCAGTTAAATGTACGGTAGTATTCAAGCTATGTATTTTGACCTCACGCCAAGGCATAGTGATTGGTAGCTACCGAATATTTATCTGTTGCATAGATAGAATGCGTTGGTTTGAGACAGTCGTACTGCCATTTTGGCCTACGTCAAGGGTAGGTACGGGTGGGTTCAAATTAACCAGGATAATGATGGGAAGAACTTGACATGTGACTTATGACATTTTGACCTCACGCCAAGGTCATAAGAGCATGGGGCAAAAATCCACATCGAGAGTTTCATAAGTACTGAAACTTGCTAGATTTGCATACCATTTGGAGTGTGGTGATTCTGGTAGGATTCCTTCAGTTTCGTCACGCGATGATATTTGGATCCCGATCCTACTGTGAGTATATGCTACTCCTCGAGAAATTTCTCACTAAACGATCAATGCTATAAACCTAGTAGGTGCCTAGAAAGGTGTTAGCGGGGCTACGCCCCCAGGGAAAAGAGGTTATTTAATTAAGGAACTTCGCGAAAGCGTTGGAAAACCTCCCTCGAAGTACCGACACTGGCCTGGCTGAACGGTTAAGCAAGTATTGTGCGGTGGGATTGATCCCGACTAATTCTTCCTTTATGGTTTGAGGAGGGATTCGAGAGACAGTGGGAGCCATCCTGTTTAGACAAATTAAAAACCATTCTAAACTTGCAAGAGCATCGTGCTAAAGTGTTTCTTCTCTCCCTCCTAACTGCAGCGACCAATCGACATGACTGGACTTAAGTTACTTCTAGATAAAAACAAATTGACAGGGCCAAACTACAAAGATTGGCTCAGGAATGTCAAGATGGCAATCTCTTACGACAAGCTGGGGTATCTTCTTACCACCAAAGCTCCCCCCGTCCCAGGTCCCACCTCCAGCGTCGCGGATAAGGAAATCCGTAAGACTTGGGAGATTGATTGCGCGAAGGCCAAGTGCCTCGTGCTTGCCTCTATGGACAACGAATACCAGAGGAGGCACGAGAATATGGATTTAGAATCCATATTTCTTCATACAAAAGAACTGTATGGAGAGCAGTCTCGTATCGCAAGATACGAAGTGTCGAAGAAGTTATTTTCGGCAAAGCTGGCCGTCGGATCATCGGTAGCGGACCACGTGCTTAAGATGATTGGCTACATTGAGGAGCTCGCGGAACTTGGGACCACGTTGGAAAGTGAACTCTATATGGATTTAGTTCTCCAGTCCCTTCCATCCACTTACGCCCAGTTTATACTGAACTTCAACTTACAAGAAAAGGAAGTTGAACTTTCAGAACTCCTCAACATGCTGAGGAGCGCAGAGGGCACCCTACAGAAAGGTAGGGAAACACCCGCTTTGTTTGTAGGAGGATCTTCTTCCTCTAGGTCCAAGGCGAAAGCCAAGGGAAAGAGGAAGAAAGCCCCCGCCAAACCAAGAGGCGGTGTTAGTAAAGTGGGTACGAAGGGAAAGGAAAAGGCAACAAAGATTGCGGGGAAGCTTGTGGGTAAAGAGGAATGCTTCTATTGTCATAAGAGTGGACACTGGAAGAAAGATTGCAGGGCTTGGAAGGCCAAGACACAGGAACTGAAGCAGGTTGCGGCTTCAGCTTCAGGTGTGTATGTTATTGAAAACTGTCTTTCTATAAACTCTACTTTCTGGGTATTGGATACCGGATCAGGATCTCATATCTGTAATTCTTTGCAGGCGTTGAGAAACCGTAGGGTTTTGAAGGCAGGTGACATGACCCTCAGAGTTGCGAACGGAGCTAGCATGGATGCTAAAGCCGTGGGGGACTATCACCTGGGAATGTCAGATGGGCATGTTTTGGTTTTGCGTAATTGCTTTTTTGTACCCAACGCAACTTGTAATATCATTTCTGTATCTTTAGTTTCTAAAGAAGGTTATGAATTTGCGTTTGTAAGTAATGTTGTAAACATTCACCTTAATCAAGTTCTGATTGGGTCAGGTACACTGAGCAATGGTATATACGTGTTAAACCAACCACAGATTTTTAATGTCCAGAATACACACAAAAGAAAGTCTCCAGATATCAATCAGGCTTTCTTATGGCATTGTAGACTGGGTCACATCAATGAGAGAAGGTTGACTAAGTTACATACAGAAGGGTATTTGAATCCGTTCGAATATCAATCGTATGCCACTTGTCAATCCTGTCTCAAAGGAAAGATGACAAAGACTCCGTTCACTGGACACGGAGTAAGAGCGAGCGAGCTCTTGGGACTCGTACACAGCGACGTGTGCGGTCCAATGTCTACACTTGCGCGAAGCGGTTTTTCTTACTTCATTACTTTTACGGATGATTTTTCAAGGTTCGGACATGTCTTCTTGATGAAACATAAATCCGAAGCCTTTGGAAAATTTCAGGAATATAAGAATAAGGTAGAAAAACAAACCGGCAAAAGTATCAAGATTCTAAGATCGGATCGAGGTGGAGAATACTTGAGTGCCGAGTTCCTGAACTACTTAAAAGAGAATGGAATTCTCTCTCAGCTTACTCCTCCATACACTCCGCAACATAATGGTGTATCGGAGAGACGGAATCGCACCCTATTGGATATGGTACGTTCCATGATGAGTAACGCAGAGTTACCGCGATCATTCTGGGGGTATGCGCTAGAATCAACTGCGTACCTTTTGAACCGAGTTCCCACTAAGACTGTGCCTACCACACCATATGAGTTATGGAGTGGGAAGAAACCCTATCTTCAATATCTGAAGATCTGGGGATGTCCGGCTTTTGTCAAAAAGCAGCATGCGGACAAACTCGAGGCACGCTCAGTACTGTGCAAGTTTGTGGGATACCCAAGGAGCACCAGGGGGTATCTTTTCTACTACGCAGAGGAACAAAAAGTCCTTGTTTCTCGTAATGCCCACTTTCTAGAACACCAGTTCTTAAAAAAGGAGATAAGTGGGAGCACAGTAGAACTGGAAGAAATTCCAGAACCACAAACTATTACTGAAAGCTTAGTAGAACCAGAGGGTTCAAATGAATAGGACATTCCTATGCCGCTCCGCAGGAGTAGTAGGCAGTCTCATCCGCCCGAGAGATACTACGGTTTTCTCATAGACGGGGATAGAGAGGATTGCATCATAGATTATGATGAGCCTACTAGCTTCCAGCAGGCCGTTCAGAGCGTTGACTCGGTAAAATGGCTGGATGCAATGCGGACCGAAATGGAGTCCATGTACACCAACAAAGTATGGACGTTGGACATTGCTCCAGACGGGGTAAAACCCGTAAGATGCAAGTGGATCTTCAAAAGGAAGATTGGTGTAGATAGGCAGGTTGAGACCTATAAAGCTAGACTTGTAGCAAAGGGTTTCCGTCAAAGACCTGGCTTGGACTATGACGAAACCTTTTCTCCAGTGGCTATGCTGAAATCCATTCGGATCCTTCTTGCCATTGCTGCCTTCCATGATTATGAGATTTGGCAGATGGACGTAAAGACCGCTTTTCTAAATGGAAATTTAGAGGAGTGTGTCTATATGGATCAGCCAGAGGGTTTCATTCAGAGTGGGAGCAGCGGAAAGGTGTACAAGTTGCATAAGTCCATCTATGGACTAAAGCAGGCATCGCGGAGTTGGAACGTCTGTTTTGATGAGACGGTCAAGGAATTTGGCTTTATCAAAAATCCAGATGAACCATGAATCTATAGTAGATTTGTAGCGAGAACTGTAGTATTCCTCGTTTTATATGTGGATGACATTCTCTTAATAGGAAATGACATTCCTATGCTACAATCTGTCAAGGGGTTCTTGTCGCACAGGTTCTCCATGAAAGACCTGGGTGATGCCTCATACATCCTGGGGATCCGGATCCATCGTGATAGATCAAAGAGGATATTAGGACTTTCTCAGTCCAGGTACATCGACACCATAGTGAAGAGATTCAGTATGGAAGATTCCAAGCGCGGTAACCTACCGACTTGTCACGGGATCACCCTCTCTAAAGAGATGTCTCCCAAGACTGATTTGGAGAGGGATCGCATGTCTATTATACCCTACGCTTCTGCGGTAGGCTCTATAATGTATGCGATGTTGTGTACCAGACCGGATGTAGCTTATGCACTGAGTGTGGTAAGCCGGTATCAGTCAAACCCTGGGGAGAAACACTGGATAGCGGTAAAGAACATTCTCAAGTACCTGAGAAGGACTAAGGAGATGTTCTTGGTGTATGGCGGAAAAGACCTCCAGATCGAGGCCTTTGCTGACTCCAGCTTCCAGAGTGACAAGGATGATTCCAAGTCCATGTCGGGTTTCGTCTTTACCCTCAATGGAGGGGCGGTGTGTTGGAAGAGCTCCAAACAGGAAACCGTTGCGGACTCGACTATGGAAGCGGAATATATCGCTGCATCTGATGCCGCAAAAGAAGCTGTCTGGATGAGGAAGTTCTTAAAAGAACTTCAGGTGGTTCCATCCATTGTTGACCCAATACCTCTGTATTGCGACAACAACGGGGCTATAGCTTTAGCGAAGGAACCCAGGTCCCATCAAAGATCCAGGCACATCTTGAGGCGGTATCACCTGATCAGGGAGATCGTGGATCGCAAGGAGATCGAGGTTCGGAGGGTTGCTTCAGAAGAGAACACTGCAGATCCATTCACCAAGGCCTTACCCCAGACTCAGTTCGAGCGGCTGATCGAGATGATAGGTCTTCGATACGCCAGTTCATGGCCTTAGTGCAAGTGGGAGATTGTTAGTGTATATGCCCTAGAGGCCATTACTGTATCATACTAGTTTGTATATTACTTGATGGAAGCTTGGGATATTCACCTTGTATAAACAATCTTGCTCAATATAGTAGTATGCTACTTGGTTTGTTTCAACTTCAATGTGTACTTGTGTTTATTTCAGTATATCACTTATACGCATTAGTGGAGCCCTTAGGATCTTTGCTTGATTACCAGCGTTGTGATGGCAGTCACACTAGTGGGGGCTGGGTAATCTATAAGCACATCCTTATACAGGTCCCTAGTCGCAGGACTATCGAGACAGGGCATCGATACTCCGGAGTAGACTAGCGTATGCGCTTCTCATCCCAGTGTGGGAGATGGTCTGTCCCACAGCCATCAGTACGTCGTACTTGAGATAGTATGCGGGTGCTCGCTGGGTTACGAGTACACTGGACAGGACTCGTCGGGAGCTGACAGGTTGGTATTATACCTATCGTCAGTTATCAGTTCCCAGGTGACATGAGTACAGCTTAGTCCGCTGACTTGACACTGGCACTTCGCCTCGAGTGTGTTCCCACTGCACTTTGATCACTACCCTACCACGGCTCAAAAGAGTCGTGCAAACAGGTGGTGGTTGGGTGCAGTCCCGAAGCACTTGGAGGCAGTGACGGTTAGACAGGATTCGTCTCTCCCGGTATTGGGGGTTGACATCGCGCTGTGTCTAGGAGAGCCATTACGCGAGTAGTCCCTGGCCAGGGCAAGCGAGATATACTGGTAGGCTTCCAGTGTTATCTCAGGGTGTTTTGGGCTTCACTCCGACACGACTTGTACCGCTATTAGGGGACTGACGTTTTACCGCCCCCTAGGCCCGACATGCGATGTATCAGACAAACAGACCGGACTGTACAGAGACTGTCACATTCAGACTCAGTAGGAGTACAGATGGGGTTTCACCTCGTCAGCCTTCTTGTCGGCATCTACCTGGGGACCGTTACGCACAGCTAGTGCCGCTTGCGGTCTGTGGTTAAACCCACTGCCAGCGTAGTGTCGAGTCATTAGAGTCCCACACAGAGGGTATTCACCTCTGGGCAAAACAGAGTAGAGGTCGCATGGTTTTGCGACAGGGTTCGTTCTCATCCGCGCACTTGTGCACGTTTGGAGTCCTGACGGATATTACTGGCTGGCTCTGGTTTGAGTCAGATACTGGTATATGTTTTGGGGTTGCTTTTATCTCTCAGTATTCATGTTCCTCGGAACAAGAATGCAGGTGTGTATGCACAGTTATTTGAGGAGGAGGAAGAGGACTTTCATTAGGGTTTCGGAATGGGTGCGCATGCACAGTTGACAGTCGTCTTTTTCCCAAACCCTAATGGATTTATTTTATATCAATTAATAATATTAATAAAATGAAATTGTGTCATGGTTGGTTTTTTATGTTGACTTGTTGACCATGGTTGACTTGTTGACCATGGTTGAAGTTTTGACCATCATCATTACAAAAGAAAGATGCTCTTTGATTCTAGCAAATTCATTTAATGTTTGAAATGATAATGGTCATTCCTAAACCTTCCATCAACCTTTTTCATTTTCATTATTATTATTATTTGATAATTCTTTTGCTTTATGTTATGGTTGCAAAAGAAAGAGAGCTTATTCTTTCATTTGGCTTCTCTCTCCTCACTTCATCTTCTTCTTCCTCTAGCAAAAGGAGAACCCTTCTCATGTGTTGAGAATCCCTCTGCTTAAAAGAAAAGCACCCCTTAGACACTCTCTACTCACTCTAGGATCAAGGGTTTAGCAAGCCGGAGATTCTAGTTCACTCAAAGTTCGAGAAAGAGCCCGAAGGTTGAACCCTCAGGTGGATCCATCTTCGACGGAAGAAGGCGACGAGAAGAGAACCATCAACCTCTACTAGGTTTCAAGAAGAAGGAGTTCAAGTTAGGTATAACCACTTTGCCGAGTAGTTAACTCTCATTTGCATGTTTGCTAGTTTAGTTTAGAAAAGATCCCGACTCATGTTAGTCCATGTTGCCCCTTGCGCTAAAAATTTGATTTTTATACCGTTTCCGCCTCCCCGTAAGAACCGGGGGTCGCAATATGGACTTACAGAAACCAATTCAGATTGGGTGGGGATTTCATCACCCTTCCTAGGACCCCAGAAATCACAAAAGCATATACATTGACCATTGTTAATTAAAAAATACTAGACTCAGCCCTAAGGACTTCGCGCTCAATAGGACAGAGGAGTAGTTACAGGCATCGGCCGTTTATCCTATCCTGACTTTTGCGGTGTCTAGGCAAGTGTGTCCAAGGCAAGTGGTTACTTAATTAGGACCACTACTTACGTAGTGGGGAGCCTCCCACTTACCTGGCACTTACCTGGCCACAATTGTTGGAGAAGAGGTGGTTTGAGGTCCTATTTCTAGCCCTTTGGAACAGTTAGGAGCTGTCTAGCTGACCTAGGTGACCCTAGATCTAGGTGTGATTGTGCATATCTTGTTTGTGATTGCGCATATCTTGTTTGTGATTGCTTGAAGCCGTAAGCCCGTACATATTTCTGTAAATCTCTTTCTAAAAAAAAATCAAAAACTTTTATAAAAACTTGCCCTTTGTCGCCAGAATCCATTTTTTTTCACCCACCACCCATCGTATTTCTCCATTGACGTTTTCTTACCCTCACTTTCTCCGCTTTGACTATACTAAACTCATTTAGTGTATGTCCGCTTGGACTCGGGACACTAGCGCCCGCCTAGTCCGCGTTACGTTAGTCGCTACCGACTACGCGATCAACTCAGACGTCGAAACTCCGTCCACGCCTCTTTCACCCTTACCTTTGCCGGCCAACTCCGACGTTGACCGGAATTATGTTCATACATCTTCACCTTCACCATCACCAACCTCTTCTTCCGCGATATCAGGATTTAATCCAAACATCTCTTTGACTACCCCAGGATTGACTCCACCTCCTACGGAGGCAACTAACCCACCACCACCGCCTGTTGTAGCGCCGCAGCGAATCGCGCTCCAGGATCGTTTCTATCCCACCCATTCTGCACTTCCCACCTGTCTTTCTCTTCTACCGGCCAATGGGGATAACTTTGAAATTAAGCCCTACTTCATCAACATGCTTCCGCGATTTCATGGGCTTGAATCTGAAGATGCCTATATCTTCATCAACAAGTTCCAAAATGTTTGTGCCATGATGAAAACCACCCAGCTGTCGGACGATGCTATACGGCTACGGGTCATTCCGTTCACTTTATGCGATCTTGCTGAAAAATGACTGTATAGCACCGCTTCCCACTCCATAACCGGTTGGGACGAGTTTGTGAAAGCGTTTCTCAAGAAATTTTATCCGAATCATAAAACCGCAAGGATCCGTAACGAAATCAACCAATTCTCTCGGCTTCCTTCTGAACCCTTCTGGAAGTGCTTTGACCGGTATAAAGACCTTCTTGTTCAGTGTCCTCACCATGGTATCGAGAGATGGCAACTTTGCCAAACCTTATACGAGGGCCTGAACCCAGCAACCAAGCAGTTGTTGGAAACCATTTGTCAGGGCCACTTCCTATCGAAATCTGACGAGGAAGCGTGGCAATTCTTCGACAACCTTGCGGAACAAACGCTATAATAGGAGAGCACCAGACCGACTTCTTCTTCTACCTCCACTTCTACCGGTCAGTCTAGGGTAGGAATTCACCAACTTGATGTCTCTATTGCGATGAAAGCTGAAATGGCTGCAATAACGAGAAAACTTGAAGCGATAGAGAGCAAATTTTCTTCTCCTGCTCCTGCCCCTGTTCTTCCCCTTCGTACCATTTGCGCTTGTTGTTCTGATCCTTCTCACTTAACCGAAAAGTGTCCTTATAATCCACTATCTCAAGGACAGGATCAGGTTAATGCTGCATTTCAGCAAAGACCGAGGAATGATCCATACTCTTCCACCTACAATCCCGGTTGGAGGAACCACCCCAATTTCGCCTGGAATCAGAATCAGAATCAATTCCAAGGCAACAATTTCCAGAGGCCTCCTCCTCTGCAACAACAAGCGCAAAAACAAACTCAACAACAGTTTCAGCAGCCCTTCCAACCCCAACCTTTTCAAAATCAGACGAACAACTTTGCACCCAACAATTCTTTTTCACCAAACAACTTTGTTCCGTCAAACAACGATAAGGTTTCCTCGCTAGAACGAAGTCTGGAGGCATTCGTTAAACAATCGACACAATCCACCGCCAACATCCAGTCGTTTATTCAGTCTTTGGTGCAACACACTGCTGCACACGGGCAAAGCATCAAGACCATCGAGGCCCAGATTGCACAGCTGAATGCAGCGTTAAGAGAGCGAAAGAAGGGAAAGCTTCCATCTCAACCACTCCCAAATCCCGGTCACCCACATAATGTACATGTTGCTCTTGAACAACGGAACCATAATGTGAGTGCCGTGACTACGTTGAGATCAGGAAGGATGCTGCACAACAACATCGGCACAACAATGGAGGATAATGACACCCCGGTCGCTTCTTCTTCTTCTTCTTCTTCTTCTTCTTCTTCTTCTACATCCTCGTCTTCTGAGCCTATTCTTCATTCTTCAAAAGGCTATTCTTCTTCTTCTTCTGCTTTGAACGGACCCACTTCTCACTCCACGAAAACACCATCTCTGGGATCCGCTCCAGCTCCACAATCTCCTCTACAAGCATTGGACTCAACTAATTTTAAAAACGTTCCATTTCCAAACCGGTTGAGATCCAATAAACAAAATCCACAAATGGAGAAGATTCTGGAGTTGTTTAAGCAGGTTAACATTAACATTCCTCTTTTAGATGTTGTCCAACAAGTCCCATCCTACGTGAAAATCTTAAAGGACTTATGCACGAAAAAGAGGAAGTCTCAGGTACCCAAGAAAGTTTTCTTGGCTAGTGCTGTGAGTGATGCTCTTACCCAATCTTTACCTCAAAAACGGAAGGACCCTGGTTGTCCTACGATTTCTATTACCATTGGGGATAAGAACATCAACCGCGCACTATTAGATCTTGGTGCCAGTGTTAACCTGCTTCCGTACTCAGTATACGAGCAATTAGGCGTAGGAGAGCTGAAACCCATATACTGTACTCTCCAAATGGCCGACCGATCGATCACCCATCCTAGGGGTGAGCTAGAGGATGTGTTAATCAAAGTCGGGGACTTCATGTTCCCCGTTGACTTCATTGTATTAGACACACAGCCTGTAGCTAACCCCCGGAATCAAATTCCGGTGATACTCGGTCGTCCATTCCTTGCAACCTCAAATGCTGTGATCAATTGTCGCAATGGTTCGATGAACCTCTCTTTTGGAAACATGACAATTGAACTCAACATTTTTAAGTTGGGGAATCAGCCCTTCGAACCTAATGCTCATATACTGGACGTTTGCTCAATCCAGGAGATCACCCCTAAAGAGTGTGAATTCAAGGAGTTTTAACCTTAACGCCACTAGTGCGTTCCTCTTCGAACCTGCTGATGTTTCTGCGCCCAACAACGACTACGAGCGTTTCACGTTCTCGAACTATCTTAGCCGCTCACAACCCGAGTTTGAATCCTTCGAATTTCCGGATGAGTTACCTGAACCATCCAACTCGGTCGTTTACACTCGTTTTGAACCCTTGCTGGAATCTTTTGAGTTCGAGACCTTTTCACCAGTCTTGCCTTCAATCGTTTCACCTCCAACGCTCGAACTCAAGCCTTTGCCATCTCACCTTAAGTACGCTTACTTGGGTGAGAACGAGACCCTCCCTATCATCATCTCGGCTTCTCTAGCTCCAGAGCAAGAGAAAGCCCTTCTTGCGGTCTTGCACAGCAATAGGCAAGCTTTTGGCTGGTCCATGGCGGACATCAAGGGGATTAGTCCCCTGATCGTTGAACATCACATTCATCTGATGGATGATGCCAAACCAGCCAGAGATCCTCAAAGGTGACTCAACCTAGTCATGAAGGAGGCTGTGAAGAAGGAGATCGTAAAATGTCTGGATAGTGATATCATTTACCCTATCTCTGATAGCCAGTGGGTTAGCCCCATTCACGTTGTCCCCAAGAAATCAGGTATAATGGTCATCACTAACGAGGCGAATGAGTTAATCCCTACTCGCACCCAAACTGGGTGGCAAGTATGCATCGATTACAGAAAACTCAACGCCGCAACGCAGAAGGACCACTTTCCGCTACCTTTCATTGACCAAATGCTTGAGCGACTGGCCGGACATGAGTACTACTGCTTTCTTGATGGCTACTCCGGCTATAATCAAATTCCCATCGCCGAAAAAGACCATGACAAGACCACATTCACTTGTCCTTCGGCACGTTTGCATATCGTCGCATGCCCTTTGGGTTATGCAATGCGCCCGCTACCTTCCAGTGGTGTATGATAGGAATCTTCTCAGACATGGTGGAAAAATTTCTGGAGATCTTCATGGACGATTTCTCCATCTTCGGCGATTCCTTCAACGAGTGTTTGTTGCATCTTGACGCTGTCCTTACCCGATGTAAGGACAAGAACCTCACTTTGAATTGGGAGAAGTGCCACTTCATGGTGCGCGAAGGTATTGTTTTAGGACATATCATTTCGCAAAATGGCACAGAGGTTGACAAAGCGAAGATTGAGGTCATTTCCAATCTCCCTCTTCCCAGATTCGTCAGAGACATCCGAGCCTTTCTTGTCCATGCCGGTTTCTATAGACGGTTCATCAAGGACTTTAGCAAGATTGCAAGGCCCTTGACTCTTTTGCTGGCCAAGGACACGCCATTCGACTTCAACTCGAGCTGTGTGACTGCGTTCGAGTCATTAAAAAGCTCACTCACTTCTGCTCCCGTTCTTTCTTCACCTGACTGGACACACCCATTTGAGATTATGTGCGATGCATCCGACTTTGCCATTGGTGCTGTCCTTGGACAACACATCAACAAGATGCCGCACGTAATCTATTATGCTAGCCGAACCCTGAACGACGCCCAACTTAATTATACAACAACTGAAAAGGAATTCTTAGCTATTGTATTTTCTTTAGAAAAGTTCAGGCCCTACCTCATCGGCTCTCCAGTCATTGTCTACACAGACCATTCTGCTCTGCGCCATCTTTTTGCGAAGAAAGATGCAAAATCTCGGCTATTACGTTGGATCCTCTTACTTCAAGAGTTTGACCTTGTCATTAAGGACAAACGAGGATGTGAAAACGTAGTTGCCGACCATCTCTCACGACTTCCTTCTTCGCCCTCGCTTCAAATTCCGATCAACGACGTTTTCCCGGATGAACAGCTCTTGATAGTATCTTGTGAACCCTGGTTCGCAGATATTGTGAACTATTTGGCCACAGGATTACTACCGACTGAATGGTCAACTCAGGACAGACTTCGCTTCTTATCCCAAGTAAAACACTTTTACTGGGACAAACCCTATCTGTTCAAGTACTATCCCGACCAGATTATTCGTCGGTGTGTCCCTGACGAGGAATTCAAGAGTGTGCTGTCATTTTGCCACGATCAAGCATGTGGCGGGCATTTTAGCCCCAGAAAGACAGCTGAGAAGATCTTGCAATGTGGTTTCTACTGGCCACAACTCTTCAAAGACGCTCATGACTATTGCAAGACTTGCTCCCGGTGCCAACACTTGGGCCGGATATCCCGGAGGAACGAGATGCCGCTCCAACCAATCTTGGTTGTGGAGATTTTCGATGTTTGGGGGATAGATTTCATAGGGTCGTTTCCCAGCTCTTTCGGGAACTTGTACATCCTTCTCGGTGTTGATTACGTCTCTAAGTGGGTCGAGGCTGTGCCCAGCCGGACTAACGACAACAAGGTTGTCGTTAGGTTTCTTAAAGAAAACATTTTCTCCCGGTTTGGGCACCCCCGAGCGATCATTAGCGACAATGGAACTCATTTCTGCAATAAGACTTTCGAGGCCTTGATGCGGAAATATTCCATTAATCATAAGTTATCTACTCCCTACCACCCCCAAACCTGTGGGCAGGCCGAAGTTTCAAATCGGCAAATCAAGCAGATACTGGAGAAAACGGTTTCCAAGAACCGTAAGGATTGGTCGCTGAAACTCACTGATGCCCTTTGGGCATTTCGAACCGCTTATAAGACCGATCTTGGCATGTCTCCCTATCGGCTTGTGTACGGAAAGGCTTGCCACCTACCTGTCAAAATGGAGCATCGCGCATTTTGGGCGATAAAAGAGCTGAATCTGTCTCTCGAAGATGCGGGCAGCCATCGGAAGCTGCAGTTGAACGAATTGAGCGAGCTTAGGGATGAGGCTTACGATAACGCGGTTGTCGTTAAAAACCGGACGAAGGTGTTTCACGATAAACACCTTTTGCGCAAAACCTTCGTACCTGGTCAGCAGGTACTGCTTTACGACACCCGGCTACACTTCCATCCAGGAAAGCTCAGATCTCGCTGGAAAGGGCCGTATTTTGTGCGGAATGTGTATCCGCAGGGCGCTGTGGATTTGGAGAATCCAAAGGACGGTTCATTTTTCAAAGTGAACGGGCACCGACTAAAACCGTACCTTAGCGCCGAACCAACAGAGGAGCTCCTGGTCTTACAGGAGCCGGTTTACCCTGCATAATCTTCCTCTGCCTACCACCAAACTTCGGTTATCCAGCCAAGAACAGTGGACACTGTTCCAAATAAGTTTGGGGGTATGTATATACCTTTTTGTATTTATTTGTGGATATTCTTTTCCTTTTTCTTTACTCTTTAACAACATAAAAAAAAATTGTGTATATCTAACCGACAATTTTGACCCTTCAAATGATCTCTTCATGCGATGACAGTGAGGACACTGTCCAGTTTAAGTTTGGGGGTACGCTCGGTACGCATTTCTAACCTTCGCATTCATATGTATATTTTGCATCTGCATATTAAAACCCATAAAATCCATAAAAATCTGAAAATTTTCTAAAAACATAAAAACTTTTCTGTCAAGTTAGCTAGTGGGAGGACTCTGATTCAACATTTCGACGGTTTTGTTTGATAAAATAAGAATAACTAAATCTTATGTTTAGATTTTGAAAACCTGAAAGATAACTCTCCTTTGAAGTTAACTATAGCTGATATACGTCTTTACATCACACTACACGTGTCGTGAGTTTTGGAAATTAGATGACAAGTCTTTTATGTCTAAAAACTTTTAAATAGATAAATGATTTTCTGAGGATCAAATAGGTTTGTTCTGAAATAAGTAATACCAAGAATAGTTTATGAAGTGAAGTGAATATGAAGGAATGTTATTGATGCCTTAATTGGAACTAAGTCTAAAAAATAACCCATCTGAAACTTGATTGGAATGATTACACACCGAACCCACTAAACACGTCTTTTATCCAAAAAAAATAATTGAACTGCCGGGTATATCTCCGTTCGTATTAAATCATCATGATTTTCACGCCAAAATGTCTTTTGTTTTTGGACCTAGGTAACTTGAGTAATTAAGTCCGCTGGGGTGTTTCTACACCTAATGCCCTAAAACCAACTGGTTTATGTGCATTGGCCCAAAGCTCGCTAAGAAGCCTAGAAAATCCAGATTAAAACCAAGTCAAGCAAGTGTTCTCTCCGAGTTAAAATTCCTAACGGTTCTTTGTGTGAGAATAATCTTGACAAAAGACAGGTTTTTATAAAAAAATATTTCTAGCGGAGATATGAAGGTTTTATTCTATGATAAAGACTATTGCACGTTCACAGAGGTGTGTATGAAATGAAAACAAGAAAAAGGTGGAGTGAAAAATAAGACCTAGTTTCCTGTCAAGGAAGATAGAAATTCTGAAAACGAAACTTGACTGGAAAACGAAACTTGAAAAATACTTAACTCTTTATAAAACTTATGTGATCCTTTTAAAATTGTTACCTGGGCTTTATTGTGTGACATGATGACTTTAATCGATCCTTCTGGAACTTAACGACACTATTTGCACTACACGTAAAGACATATAAAATCTTAAGTTAAATAAGAAGCGAGATGTGAAAAATAAAGGTTCGATAGTCTAGACTTAGGATCATAGAATTGTTATTTTCTGAAACAAAACTTTAGGGGTTTGAATCATAGTAATTTTACAAAACTAGCTTAACCGGATTTTGTGGGTAGTATCCGCTGAAAACCCTCAGGAGACAACACTCCTCCTACTAGGGACACCTAGAGGTTTAACGGCTTGTTGCACATGCTCAGTGCAATCGCGTTCCCTGCGAAAGTGAGGTTAGGATTTTTTGTGAATAAATTGGCTTTGTTCGGGACGAGCAAATGATAAGTTTGGGGGGTATTTGTTCATATCAGATTTTTGCATTTTTATACCGCCCAATTTTTATCACATTGCTTATCGGTAGGTACTCTTGAGCCGTGTTTGCTAGACAATTGCAGGATACAGGTTCTCGGCACTAAATGGTGAAATTCATGGAAAAACACGACAAAATCCGGATTACTGCCAACCACAGATAAAACACGGGTCTCCGCTCTATATCCGTATGTTGCCACACACCAGTTTAAGAGACAAAATGGCAAATCAATGTCATTTTCATGCACAAGGCTCAATGGCAACACAAGATCCAAGAAATCTACGCGGAGCTCGAGGAAATCATGACAAAAAGATCCACATCAAATCACCTTTTGATCAACAGAGATTCTGGAAAAATCGTGAAGAAATTATGAAAAAAAACTTATACCGGATTGAAGGGTACAGCAAACCAGGGAACCCCACAAAATCCTATGGCCTAACTCCACTAAAGGGCCGCGGTTCCGCGGCATAAGCAGGCTTAGGCCGCGGAACCGCGGCCGTACGGTGTCGGAAGTTGACCTATTTTCAGGGGCAGATTGGTAATTTCACTTTTGTTCTGATTGTTGCCCTAGATTTCCAGTAGCCTGCCTATAAATAGTCCAGAACTTGCCAAAGCCAAGGGTGCTTAATCTTGTATTTTAGGTTTTAGAATACTTGTTGTTCTTCTTCCTCTTCTCATCTCTTCTCCATTAAAAAACTTGTGGTGAGCTTTTGTGAGTGAAGAATGATGAATAAAGAAGTTCTTTTTGTTATTATACTTGTCTTGCTCTTGTTATGTTAATTGCTTGTAATCTTCAATTGATAATTTAGTTGTTGTTATTTATTGTTGTTTCTTTCTTATTCTCTTTTCCTTTATCCTTAAACAACCATGATGCTTACGTTTGATCCTTGCCAAGGTGAGGTCGCAAATAGCTAGTTGTTATCTTCTAATCTCCTTCTTTTTATCTTCCTCCTTTGTTTTATTTTTTGTTCTTCTTGTAATGGGTGAGTAGTTTCCAAACTTGTTAGGGTAGGATAAGGGAAGTTTGAGAGAAGGAAATCTCTCTCACTCTTTCCTTGCCCAACATCTTAAATCGAACTCCCGTTAATTGAACCACAATCCGCTCCGTACGGCACCCTATCCTACATGATAGCGGTGATTCCGTAGTGAGACCGGTTGTGGTTGAATTAACCGGAGGTTAAGGCTAAGAGCCAAGAACGGACAGACAGGCACCAAAAGGAAGAACTTATGCGTTGGAAAGCCTAGCTTATACTCGCAAGTTCCTTCCTAGTCGTGCTAATCCCCGTTGTTGCCGATTACCGTAACACCGATATTAAGAGTGGCAACGAAAGAAGTGAGCGACTCCTAACTCAAACTAACCTAATCCTAACCCTAACAAGCTCTCTTTACATATCATTTTAACACTTAGTTAATCACAAACAAATCTGCACTTTTGGACTTAACTCGTTAAAGCACATAGAAAAAGATTCCCATCTCCCTGCGGACGACCCGTATTCAACCGGCTAGCTAAAAGCGAAACCGTCTTGATTGCGGTAACAAACTTAGCACGCAAAAAACTCTACCAATCAATACCTTATAGCTTTTAGCTGATGATTTACCTTGTGCTACATTCATGATATTATTATTGCATCGCATATACCTGTGATAGTACACTTGCACCATTATTGATGATGCGTATGTCACACTTACACAGTTTATGGGCTCACACACTTCATCATCGATAATTTCCATGTCACTACACAGTAGGATTGCTGCATCATGATATGACTCTTCGCATAACCTGCTTGCACATATATATTGATACATTCTGTCACGTCCCGAAAGTATGGAACATGACCGGCACTTAAACTACGAAACGTCTCGAGGCGTACGTAATCTAAGTAAGCCGAAAACCCAGAAATCCAAACCAAGAAAAGTAGTAGAGTGAAGGAAAACCAATTTAAATCAAGTAGTTTTAATAGCATAAGCCGAATTATGCCTGTTTAAAAACATCAAATATTTCCTGAAAATTTCGGCAGAGTCTCCTTTGTAAATACTGGCCCCCAAACGGGATACAACATGAATAGTATACGAAATCAAAAAAAGGCATCCCCAAGCGAGAGCTAGCTCTTCGTCAATCGACGGTCACAACCACACAAGCAATATAATATACAACACCAAGGGCGAGGATCAAAACTCAAATAGAAACTCAAAACAACAAGAAATCCACAGAAATACAATGCGCGACTCTAAGGTCGAAAGAATAAACATCACTGATCTCTATCTCAAATAAATACATGTTTGGTTGATGGAACTTCTAGATACAACAGAATAATAGTATACAAGGTATAATGATGGGTACGATACAAATAAACCCACCTACTTGCAAATCACCCAGAATGGGGAAGGATGGGAGTGAAGTGTGTGGGTGTGGGGAGAAAAGTCCAAATCAAAGAAAGTCCAAGTCAACCTAACCAATACTTATATATATTTACCCTTTCTTCTCATTTCTTTTCATTTCTTTTCTTTTAGCCATTCAAGTGGGAAAATGAGGGGGCACTTGGGGCTGCTGATTTGGAGAGGGGAGAGAGGGTGTGGGTGAGTGTGGGTGAGGGAAAAAGATAAATGTATTACCCCAATTCCCATTAACACTAATTTCACCGAAAAAAGCCTTTTTCTTCGATATTTTCTAAACCGTTTTGGCAAAACATTTCATTTCAAAAATCATATGATAAAATATTGTTTAATGTGTTATGATGCACAAAATTTGTTTCAACTCATTCCAATTTGTAATTTTCCCTAATTAAATGTATTAGTGACGGCTTAAAATAATATTAAAATAATTAATTTCGGAAAAAATTTCAGAAAATTTGAAATTTCACCAGTGGCTCAATAAACACCAAATAATAGCAAATTCATAGCTAGAATATGTATATTTAATTTTAAAATAAAGATATTTGTATTTTTACTTTTTACAGAAAACCCCCTTATTTTACCGATTTTCTGAAATTTCACCGAAACGATTTTCAAAACGTTACAATCTTTCCCCCTTAAAGAAATTCGGTCCCCAAATTTAAATTAAAACTCCCCCCAAATACTAAAACATCTAAGCAAAACCATCAAGTCGTCGGGGCTCCGAAATCGTAAATACATAAAACAAATCGTAGCGCAACGCATGCGCATGAAAAATGAGCATAAAACTCAAAATCAAAACTCCGTCAAGCATCCCGCAATCATCGGAGTCATGGGGAAGACATCAATGTCAAGATCCAATACGAAAACCAACATGATATACATCATTAAAACATCTGGAAGCAATGCATGCCAAATCTTCTTCAAATCGCTATGCGATGCTCGCAGCACTGCATAATGGCGGACGTCTATTGTAAAAAAATAACTACATATCTATATATATCCTTTATTTAATATGCATGTTCCGCCGTTTTGGAAACAATTTAGAAGGGTCTCCTTGTTTTAAACATTTCGTGTCATATCGGACACGTAGGTAAATACTGAGACTATAGCTCGCCTTTTGGAAATCCCTTCAATAACTATCAATGAATGTAAAATATATTCAGATACTGTCCTCTGACTAGTCCTGCTCAGTACGAAAACACATAGCAAATATCATAAAAACGTACTGCTCTATAAGAAATCAATCCCAAAATACGCATATGAATACTACGTGCGTCTGGTGCGTACGGAAATCAAAATCCATATAAATGTGATGATCGATTTAATATCTGGCCGTCGGGACTCGTCACCTCTCTGACGTCGTTGAAGGATTACGACGACAGGTGTCAGAGGAGTTCGGAGATGTACCCTTGAACCAAAGTTGATTTGGGGTTTTATTATTCATTTAAATGTCTAAGGATACGTTAGCCGTATCTGGGGCTAAGATCAACTTAAACGGGACCGTTTAGATCCGGCAAAAGAGCATTTGGAGGCTCTATTATTCCAGTTTAGGGACGTAGTGGTCCATTTTCCAGTTTAGGGACGTGGTGGTCCATCGCCAGTTTAGGGACGTGGTGGTCCATATTCCAGTTTAGGGACGTGGTGGTCCGATATTAGTTTAAGGACGTTTCGGTCCCACATTAGTTTAAGGACGTTTCGGTCCAATATTAGTTTAAGGACGTTTCGGTCCACGAGTTTAAGGACCCCGCAGTCCATATTCATGTATGTGGTCGTCGGAACCCGTCACCTCTCCGACGTCGTTGAAGGATTACAACGATAGGTGTCAGAGGAGCTCGGAGATGTACCCTCGAACCGGATATAGATTGATTTAAGAGAGCAATCTTTGCTCAACCGATTTAATTTAAGGACTTACGGCCAAAATTGGGCTAAGTCCAGTTGAAAATGTTCAACACCCTTATTTATTTTTTGTCTATTAGACCTGTGCTAGGGCTTTGCCCCCACTTAAATAATGCATTGCATTACTTCAGGCCATTTATGCCTACTTCGACTGGGCTCTGCCCTTTTTATTATGATGCAGATCATTTGTTTTGGTCCATTGGACCTTTCAATTGGGCTCTGCCCTTTCAAACAATGCACAGCATTTTATTTATTAGGCCTGTTAAGCCTTTTAATTAGGCCTGGCCCTTCAGGAAGTGAAATGCATTGCATTTGTCAGACGCTTTGCGCCTATCACTGAGCGCAAGCGCTTGTGGTGAGGACACGTGTCATGCTCTGGTGAGCGCAAGCGCAATAGCGCAGTGCGCTGCGCGAGTGCGCTGCGCTGTTGCGCTGTTGACACGTAGCACGTTCTGGTGAGCGCAAGCGTAATAGCGCAGTGCGCTGCGCGAGTGCGCTGCGCTGTTGCGCTGCTGACACGTGGCACGTTTTGGTGAGTTGCGCCAATTCCAGATAGCAAAGCTCTATTTCAAGAGCGCGTAGCACAAGTTCTGTAGCTGACACGTGGCGCTCTCTTAAGAGCGCAACGGCGCAGTTTGGAAGTGCAAAGCACTAAGAATCTTTTAGATTCAAGAACAGAAGTGCAAAGCACTATTTGATTTCTTGATCTAATTTAGATCAAAGAAAAAAAAGTTTTTTCTTTTTGTTTGAAGAACCAGAGGTTCATAAAAGTGCAAAGCACTATTTTTAATTTAGTTGTTTTCTTGTTTTCACGAACCAGAGGTTCATAAGAAGTGCAAAGCACTGTTTTCATTTATATAAAGATCATTGATCTTGTTTTTAGATCAATGATCTATTAGAAGAAATTTCTTCTAATTTATGAAGGTTCTTTACCTTTTTCTTGGAATTTTCTCAGAGTTCTCTCTGTTTGAAGCTTCTTGACTTTTTTTTTAAGAAAATGTTTTTTTTTCCGAATTGAGGCCTAGGGTCCTTTTTATAGTGCTCACAAATTAGTTAAATTTGTTAAAGAAATCATTCTCTGAGTGATTTGGGGAATTTTCCCCACCGTTGGATCTTTGATCCAAAGGCCTCTGCTTTGCAGAATAAAATCTTCTTGTTTTAATAAGAACAGAAAAGATTTCTTAGAAATTTAATTCTGTTTTGCGCAGATGCCCCAGCGCGTGATACGTGTCGCGCAGCGCAGAGCGCAGCGCAACTGCGCTAGCGCATCTGCGCTGACACGTGTCGCGCAGCGCAGAGCGCAGCGCAACTGCGCTAGCGCATCTGCGCTGACACGTGTCGCGCAGCGCAGTGCTTGCGCAGCTGAAGCGTTGCTTCATTAAAATAGAGCTTTGCTCTGATTGGGCGCGCCTTCTTGGGCGCTGCGCTGACGTATCAGCGCCGGACACGTGGCGCGTTGCACCTGGGATTTGAAGCGTTGCTTCAAAATTTGAATTTTGAATTTCCAGCAGAGCTTTGCTCTGATTGGGGGAAACAAATGCCCCCCCCCCCACCGTTGCGCTTACGTGGCCCCAAACGTGAGCGCAACGGTGGCGGAATTCCAACCGCCGTGATAACTTTTGGAAGTTGAAGAGGCACTTGATGCCTATAAATAGGACCTTTGGTCCCCCACAGATGCTTATCATCTTTCCGATTTTTATTTTCAAAAAACTTCAGAGCTTTGCTCTTGCCTTCAAGAACTCTAGAGCTTTGCTCTTCTTTCCAAAGTTTTTAGAAAAAACTTTAGGTAAAATTGAATCTTAGATTAAATTAATTTTAATTAATCTTAAACAGCAGAGCTTTGCTCTCATAGATCTTTTGATCTAAAGAGATCCCCATTGGGGTTTCACTAGCAGAGCTTTGCTCAATTTCAAAGTTAGAAACTTTAGGTAAAATTAATATAAATCAAATTAACTTAAATTAATCTCAATCAAAGAGCTTTGCTCTCACAGATCTTTTGATCTAAAGAGATCCCCATTGGGGTTTCATTAAGCTTTTGTTCATGGGTTTTAATCCCTGAACAGAGCTTTGCTCTCTAGGAATTTGGCCCTCTATGTATATTATTTTTCTTCTATCATTAATCTTCCTGTGGTATTTCCTCCAGGCATAATGGCGGTGCATCTATACAGTTTGCACGAGTTCATCACCTATGACGATATCCGCGCACAGGGTCGTCAACAAAACCAGGAGTTTACAAACGCTCAATGTGCAGAGGTCATGGGTCGTCTGAACGCAAGCGGTGGTTGGCTGCTACCCCATCGTTCGGCTCTTTTGAAAGTCGTGCTGGGAGCAATATGGAGAGCACTTCCGGGTCTTCACGAGGCCTTACCGTTCAATGCGCTGGATGATGCCGAGGACAAGGTGCATTCAGTGTACTTGATGGGGCTGATCTCGAAGAAACGGCGAGACAGCCTCATTGACATCCTACATCAAATCTTCCAGCAGACGACGATAGTTGCTGCTTATCGAAGGCCGGGAGGGCTTGCCGATGATCTTGACACAGAGGAGCGCGAGAGGCTGTGCATAAGAATAATCAGAAAGGTCAGAAGAACTCTGGAGGGCCTTACTTTTGACTTTCTCAATCCGTGCCCTGGATCTGAAGTTATTCCATTGTAATAATATTTTTCGTTCACTACTTTTTATGATTGTAAGAATTTTTGGCAATATGAATGGAAACTTTTTATCTTATTTCTCGTCCTGAGTCTTCTGCCCATGCATGAATGAGTGTATCTCGAATGCTCAATTAAATATAAATCGGATGTTCTTTCTATCATTTTCTCCGTCTTCTCTTTCTTTTATTATCAGTATGCCACTTTAGTAACCATGGTTGACGGATAGCAGGGCACGCATCTTGATTTTCCTGAGAATCAGCGATGGCTTAGGCCGCAGGTTCAGATCTGCTGCCTAAGACTTTTCAACTCTATAAGCCGTGAGGGTCTCATAGAGACTTTTCTCCCTACGGATCGAGAGGATCTCGTAGGTGGGTTTTCTCCTTGGGAATCGCGAGGATTCCTAAGTGTGATTTTCTCTTATAAGTCGTAAGGATCCTATAAGAGAATTTTTCCCTCTTACGAGTCGAGAGGACCCACAAGTGGTTGTTTCCCTCCTCGTCGAAATTCGACTTTGGAGAGTGAGACCCGTGAATAGTATGCAAGAGACCATTTTGGATTGACTTGCAGGGTCCCATTGTTCAGGAAGCAAGTTTTTTAGTCCCTGCTGCCTGAGGCTTCACTTGCAAGTTGAGACGAATTGGGAGTTTCCCGCGGAGACAATGGTTTCTCTACGAGCCGACGCGAATCAGGAGGCTCTCGTCAAGGAGTGTTTGTATCCGTGAGTCGAGGAGTTTGCTAGGGATTATTTGTTTCCCAAGCGTCAAGGATTATTTATTTCCTTGGGGTTTGAAACGAGTCAAGGATTCCCACGGGGGCACTGGTGGCTCTGCGGGTCGACGCGGATCAGGAGGCTCTCGTCAAGGAGTGTTTGTATCTGTTAGTCGAGGAGTTTGCTAGGGATTATTTGTTTCCCAAGCGCCAAGGATTATTTGTTTCCTTGGGGTTTGAAACGAGTCGAGGATTCCCACGGGGGCACTGGTGGCTCCGCGGGTCGACGCGGATCAGGGGGCTCTCGTCAAGGAGTGTCTGTATCCGTGAGTCGAGGAGTTTGCTAGGGATTATTTGTTTCCCAAGCGCCAAGGATTATTTGTTTCCTTGGGGTTTGAAACGAGTCGAGGATTCCCACGGGGGCACTGGTGGCTCTGCGGGTCGACGCGGCTCAGGGGGCTCTCGTCAAGGAGTGTTTGTATCCGTGAGTCGAGGAGTTTGCTAGGGATTATTTGTTTCCCAAGCGCCAAGGATTATTTGTTTCCTTGGGGTTTGAAACGAGTCGAGGATTCCCACGGGGGCGCTGGTGGCTCTGCGGGTCGACGCGGGTCAGGAGGCTCTCGTCAAGGAGTGTTTGTATCCGTGAGTCGAGGAGTTTGCTAGGGATTATTTGTTTCCCAAGCGCCAAGGATTATTTGTTTCCTTGGGGTTTGAAATGAGTCGAGGATTCCCACGGGGGAGCTGGTGGCTCTGCGGGTCGACGCGGATCAGGGGGCTCTCGTCAAGGAGTGTTTGTATCCGTGAGTCGAGGAGTTTGTTGGGAGGATATGGTTCCTTCTTTGTTTACGCCCTTGGATTGTATACAGGGATCGATGTGATCTTGACTGTAGGGCCAAAGTTTTATCATTTTTTTTCTTTTTATTTTATCTTATTTCCGCGATGCTCTATCATTTCAGCTTTTATATCGCGAAGGTCGCGACTGCCCAATCATTTCGGCTATTTTTCGCGGTGCCCAATCATTTCGGCTATTTATTTTATTTTTACTCTCTGCTTTTTATTGCGAGCTGCCCTATCATTTCGGCTATTTTGCATGCATACCTTTTTACTTGCTGCTTTTTATTGCAAGTTGCCCTATCATTTCGGCCATTTCGTATGCATGTGCGGCCTATCGGCTTTTCGCCGTAAACCTGAAATTAGACACTGATTTCGACATCAGCACCGCTACAACTGGGATATCGCCAGGAGCGAATCATCATTTTCCTCTGTCATTGTCGAACAAAGGAGGCTTAGCGACCAGGGTTAGGGTCCTGTCGGCTAAGGCTTTTGACCTTATGAGCCGTAAGGGTCTCACAGAGCTATTTCTCCCTACAAGTCGTGAGGATCTTATAGGTGTATTTTCTCCCTAGGAATCATGAGGGTTCCTAAGTGTATTGTTCTGCTGTAAGTCGTAAGGATCCTACAGGAGGGTTTTCTCCTTGTAAGTCGAGAGGATTTACAAGGGTTGTTTGCCATGCAAACATATCCCCAGTCACGGATGAGACTTGGTTAAGGAAATGTTTATTCGCGCCCTTGGATTGTATACAAGGGTTAGTATTGAGCCACTTGTAGGGCATTATCGAAGGTTGTGGGGGTTGCTTAAGCACAGGTTTAGGTCTCTGTAACTTAAGACTTTCAACTCTTATGAGCCGTGAGGGTCCCATAAGAAAGTTCTCCTTACGAGTCGTGAGGATCTCGCAAGTGTATTTTCTCCTTAGGAATCGTGGGGATACCTAAGTGTGTTGTTCCCTTGTGAGTCGTAAGGATCTCACGCAGGTGGTTTCTCCTTACAAGGTCGAGAGGATCTTGTAAGTGTTCTTTAACGAGGTTGCGCCCTTTCGGGTTTTCACGAACACTCGCCGGTAGCCTTGCTGTTTTTACTCACGGAGCCCTTTCGGGTTTTCATCCATGCCCATTTTGCTTATGGACATACCATTTTTTTTTTTAACATATTTTTTTTTACGAGGTCGCGCCCTTTCAGGTTTTCACGAACACTCGCCGGTAGCCCTGCTGTTTTTACTCACGGAGCCCTTTCGGGTTTTCATCCATGCCCTTTTTGCTTATGGACATACCGTTTTTTTTATTCTTTTTATTTTTATATATATTTTTTTATATCTTGTCAGCCTAAAGATGCTACGGTAGTAGTTTTAAGACGTTTCGGTCTGCTATTAGTTTAAGGACATTTCGGTCCGTTGTTAGTTTAAGGACATTTCGGTACGTCGTTAGTTTAAGGACGTTTCGGTCCGTCATGGAGAAGGCCGGCTACTGCTTATAAAGCTTGAGCTTAGGAAGATAGCGAGCGGACATAGTCGTCGTCATCTATCATTGACCTAGGCTGTGGCTCATTAAGCGTAGTATTTCTTTAGGAAGCGACCGTTTATCGGCCTGAAAGGCCTTTCACCGTGCATGTCTATGAGTAGATAGGCCCCACCCTGGTAAACTTTATCTATGATGTACGGGCCTTCATAGTTCGGCTCGAATTTTTCCCGCTTGGCGCGATTGGGGATCGTAGGCCTTTTGACTACTAGCACGAGTTCGCCTTGGCGAAATGTCCTCGGTCGGGTCAGTCTTTCATATAAGCGTGTCATCTTTGCTTTGTAAGCTTCTAGATTTTGCTGCGCTATGAGCCGGGTTTCATCAAGGGCGTTAAGCTCCTCAAGCCGAAGGTGAGCATTTTCTTCGTCCGTCAGCTCGTAGTGGACTGCCACCCGTAGAGAGGGTAATTCTATCTCGAGGGGAAGTACTGCTTCTGTACCGAAGACCAACGCGTATGGCGTTGTGTTCGTGGCCGTCTTGAATGTAGTTCGATATGCCCAAAGTGCTTCTTGCAGTCTTTCGTGCCAATCTTTCTTATTTCGGGACACCGTTTTCTTTATGATTTTTGTTAATGTCTTGTTGAAGGCTTCAGCTAGTCCATTGGCTCGTGGGTTATAAACCGAGGAATACCTCCAGTCTATATTATGCTGTTGCGCAAAGCGACTGATCTTGTGGCTTCTGTAAGCTGGCCCGTTATCGGAGATGATCCGTCGCGGAGTTCCAAATCGATATATGACATGCGTCTTGAAGAAGTGGAGGATATTTTCCGTCTTCACCTCTCTTAACGGTACTGCTTCTACCCATTTAGAGAAGTAGTCAGTCGTCGCTAAGATGAAACGATGTCCCCTAGAAGATGCTGGTTCGATAGGGCCAACTATGTCAGTCCCCCACATTTCGAATGGCCGGCTAGCCACCGTTGGATGTAGTGGATTTGGATGCTGGTGGATGAAGTCCCCATGAATTTGGCATGAGTGGCATTGCTTCACATATTCGAGGCAGTCCTGAATCATTGTGGGCCAATAGTAGCCCATCCGTTTGACCTTCAACTTCATCTTAGGGCCTGCTTGATGAGAACCACAGAGTCCGTCGTGAACTTCTTGGATGACTCTTTTCGCTTCGTCAGGTCCTAAGCATCTCAGCCACAGAGAATCAAATGACCTTTTGTACAGAGTATCATTGACGAAGGCGAAAGACAGAGCTCGTTTTATGAGCTGATGTTTCGTGGACGCTTCTTTGGGCAATTGGTGGGACATGAAGTAATCTATGAAGACTTCTCTCCAATTCTCGGTATTTTCCCAATCTTTTATTTGCAGGGTCGTCTGCTCGCTCGCCCCTTTTTCTTTGGATGATTCCGGAGATATTTCCGCTGGGGCAAGCACCCGATGGCTTTGTACCACGATTCTAACGTCATCGAGGTTCTCGTCAGCCAGTTCTTTAGCAAGTTTGGCCAATGCGTCCGCTTTGCTGTTTTCCGCGCGAGGTATGCTCTCCAAAGTATAGGAGGGAATTCGGGTCAACAGTTGTTGTACCTTTTCACCGTATTTTACTAACTCCGGTTTGCACGTTTGGTAGTCGCCATTTACTTGACTAACGACCAGTTGAGAATCCCCGTATATGAGGAGGTGTTCAATTCCCATGTCAATGGCGATCTCGAGGCCTGCTATCAAAGCTTCATATTCAGCTTCATTATTCGTTCTCGACTCTGTTAAGGAGAAGGCGAAGCGCATTATTCCTCCTTGTGGGGTCACGAAGAAGATTCCTACCCCCGATTTGATTATAGGGGTACTTTGTTTGCACTTCTTCACGGAAGAAGCTCCGTCGAAATAAAGCTCCCATCGGCTATTATCACCGTCGATCGCATCAAACGCATATTCGTCTAGAAGATCGCAGTTTAAAGGAGAGTCGGCCGGTATCGGATGTCCAGCGAGGAAGTCGGCGATGGCCTGGCCTTTCACTGCCTTGAGAGGTTGATACGTTATTGAAAACTCCATCAAGAGTAGGGCCCATTTAGCGAGTCGTCCCGTCAATATGGCTTTTGACATCAAGTATTTATGGGGGTCCACCTTTGAAATGAGACGGACTTCATGCGCCAACGCATAGTGCCTGAGCTTTGTTATCGCAAAGATCAACACCAGGCAATGTTTTTCAATGGAGGAGTAGTTGCTTTCTGCCCCCAGCAGAACTCGACTTAAGTAGTAGAGTGCTTTTTCTTTCCCTTGATCGTTCTCTTGTGCCCATAATGCGTCTAAAGAACCTTTGAGGGCGGTGGTATAAAGAATGAGAGGCTTTCCCTTGACCGGAGCAGCCAACACCGGTGGGTTCTGCAAGTATTGCTTGATCTCGTCCAGTGAGCTTTGGCATTTTTGATCCCAAACGAATGGGGTTCCCTTCTTCATCAGGTGACTGTAAGGACGGCACTTTCCTGAAAGGTTGGCTATAAATCGCCGTATGTATGCGAGCTTCCCTTGGAGATGTAGGGTTCCTAAGCACTCTCAAGAGGTCTCACAAGGCATCAACCATGCCCGTTTCAAATTTTACGGGTGCCGAGAAACCCTAATACGGATCGTTGGCTAGAATTCTAGGCGACAAAACAAACTAGTTAACTACTTTAACTATGAGAACGGAAATACAACCTTTGTAGATCCGGTTCTCCACCTCCATTGCTCCGTAATGAAGTATCCTCGCTGTCCAAATGGAAACCCGGGCTCTAGCGTCGGCTTCATCGGAGAAATGGGCGGGCAAGGTCGTCGGCTTCGTGCCGAAGATGATCTACGTCGAGGCATCGCAAGATCAAGCTCCCACTTCACCAAGTCATGAGACTTGTGAAGAAAACACACTCTACTACTTGGCAAGAGGTAGAGGATGAAGAAATAGGAGGTGGGTAGACTTTAGAATTGGATTTCTCACTCATTTTCATCAATCACCATTGATGAAGTGAAGCTTTCTTCATTGAAGAAGATGAAGAAGAAGAAGAAGAAGATTATGATCAGTATTTGTTATGATAAGAATAGAATATAAAAAAGAATTCTTATCATAATCTAACCATGGTCATGTGTAGAGAGTTAACTAGAGTTAGGTGAATGGTTAGGGTTTGGAGAAGAAGACAAAGTGGTCACTTGGTCAAAGCTTCATGAAGCTTCAACAAGCTTCATGTTTGAAAGAAACCCTTTTGTTTTTCTTTTCTCATTCTTTTTATCCAAAAATAAATAGATAAATGAATGATAGAATGAATAAATAAAACCCTAACCATTTACTTAACCTAGGTTTAATTCTTTACACAAACCATAGCAAACTTGCATCATCAAACATGATACAAACAAGTGAGAAAATCCTTTTAAAGTGAACCGATACTAGTTAATGCAAAGTAATATATCAAATATATAATTATGCATTAAATCATTAAATCAACACTTGATTCAATGATCCGGTCATATCGTATATATAACCGACTAATATCTATAGTAACAACTTATCGAATCAACACATGATCCGATAACCCGGATATATCGCATATAACCGATCAATGTCACAAATCGCGAGAATCGAATACAGTATCACATACTGGTATCATTCTCGGTCCCGCACATATCTCATATGCGCTCCTATTTCATTTTGCTTGAGCCAGGAAACCTCTGTGTAGGACTCTAAAGACTCGTCAATACGCCGGCAGCAGGTGATGATCATATCAATCACCCACAAGCCGCAAGCGGTCTGCTAAACGTAACGGCCACCCGGGTATTGAGCGATCAGAAGATCGACGAGCAAGCCTGCTCACACTCCAGTGAATCCAACCAGTAACACTACTGTACAGTCCGGTCTCATCGTCTGATATGTCGCATATCTTGCCTAGGGGTGGTAAACGTCAGACCCCAATAGCTCAATAAGTCGTGTCCATATGAGGTCTATAACAATTCGAGAAACTACTGGTAACACTTATCAGTATATCTCAGCAACCCTGGCCAGGGATTTCCTGTTATAACCAATCGAACACAGTGCAACATCAACCCCCTATACCGAGAGAGACGAATCCCCTCCTATCGCTCATTGCCTCCATGTGACTCGGGATTGTACCCAAAAACCACCGTTTTGCACGCCCTCTTGGACGTGGTAAGGTGGAAATCAAAGCACAGTGGGAACCACACAAGACTCTATGACGATCTCGGGTCAACAGACTACTCTGTACCAGTGTCACCAGAGAACTGCCATCTAACGTAAGGTATAATACCATCTGGGAGTTCTCGGCGAGTCCGTCCAGTGTACCCAGTCTCTACTGAGCACCCGTATATCATCTCTGATGTCAAACACCAATGGATATGGGATCATCCATCGCCCATCTGTATGGGTCGAGAAGGTATACGCTAGTCTACTCTGGTATATCGATGCCCCGTCTCGATACACCCACGACTAGGGACCTTGAAGGATGTACTTATAGACTACCATGTCCCCACTAGTATGATCCGCATCATAGTCCAGGTAGTCAAGTACACATCCTAAGGGCTTTACCAACATGTAACAGAGAGACAATCAGTGTACACGTTAAGGTAAAGAGCAACCAGATAGCATACTATCATGTCGAGCAAGAAAGTCCTCCCTACAGCATCCACTACAATATACATCCAATATACAGTAATAGCCTCTAGGGCATACATATAACTAACAATCTCCCACTTGCACTAGGGCCATCTGATAGCAGTGGTTGTAGTATCTCATACTCAACCATCCCATAACAGTCTCTCTCTGGGAAAAGGCCTTTGTGAGTGGATCCGCCGTGTTATCCTCTGAGTCTACTCTCCTAACCTCGATCCCTTAGAGATCAACCATCTCCATGATCAGGTGATACTGCCTTAGAATATGTCTGGATCACTGATGGAACCTGCGTTCCTTGGCATAAGCCACAACGCCATTGTCACACAATAGTAGGAACTAAGTTCATCTCATGAACTAATATACACCCAAACATCCTCTTTGGTAGCATCTTGTGTAGCGATGTATCCAGCCTTTATCGTCTAGTATGCCACGGTATCTAGCTTGGAACTCTTCCAACATACCGTCCCTTCACTGAGGGTAAAGACAATGCCTGTGACTGACATTCAGTCGTTCTTATCACTCTGGAACACTTCCAGTGATTCTCCCTAGGATCAACTGATACCATCTCACTACAACTAGTGAGTGTCCTAATATCCATTTAGATCTATCTCATAGATCCAAAACCCAGGATTTAGTAGGTATCACTTTGATCCTATGTGGAGAATCATTGTGATAAGCGGAGATTGATCGAGCGTAGCATAGGAAACTCCTTCCCTATCAAGAGTATGTCATCCACGTACTCTACGAGGATCGTCACCATACTCCCTACTACCTTTTTGTTTATACAAGGTTCATCTACCATTTTGATGATGTCAACTTCTTTGACTAATCCATCAAAACAGATGTTCCATCTCCGCGATGCCTGCTTTATCCTATAAAGCATCTTGCACACGTTTCCGCTGCTCCCACTGTATACGAGGCCCTCTGGCTGTGTACTTATAGACGCACTCTTCTAAAACATCATTTAGAAAAGCAGTCATGACACCCAACCGCCAGATATCGTAGTCATGGTATGTAGCCATGGCAAGTAGTATCTGGATGGACTTAAGCATAGGCACTGAAAAGGTTTCATCATTATCCACGCCTGGTCAATGATGCAAACCTTTAACAAGTCTAGCTTTGAAAGTCTAAACTTTTCCAAGTACACCAAGTAATCTTCTCAAGATATACTTGCTCCTGATGGGGATTTAACCCTTCAGATATAGCAACCAAAGTCCTTACTTTGTTGGTGTATAAGGATTCCATCTCAGATCGCTAAGCATCCAGCCATTCTTACAGAGTCTTACTCCTGATGGCCAGCTCGAAACCAGTTGGGTCATCATCTCATGATGCAATCCTCGCTCCCACTGTCATAGAGAAACCGAAGTATCTCTCAGGTGGGTGAGGAAACCTACTAGATCGGCGGAGAGGCTGAAGTTCGTCGGTTGCTATTGAATCCTTTGGTTCTACCAAATCATCAGCTGCAGTTTGTATAGCTGGAACATTTCCAGTTCTACATAACTGACCTTGCCTCGAGCTTGTCCGGATTTTTCTTTTTAGACATAGGCCGGAAAACCCCAAATCTTAACTAACTTAAGAGATGGACTCTTCCCTTTCCATATCACATATGAAATGGTAGGCAACTGATTTGATTGGAACCCTATTCAATAGTTATGCAACTTCTCAAGTGCATAACACCCAATAGGAAATAGGTAACTCAGTAGTACTCATCATAGAGCACACCATATCAAATAGGGTGTGACTGCTCCGCCCCGATATACCAACGTGCTTTGGTGTATACGGAGGAGTAATGCTGAGAGAGAGTCTCATTCTCCTTTAAAATAGTCCAGGATTTCCGTGCTCAAGTATTCTCCTCCTTGATCTCATCATAGGACATAATACTTATACCCGTATTGGTTCTCTACTTCTATCTTATATTCTGTGAATATCTCAAAAGGTTCGGACTTGTGTTTCAACAGGAACATATGTCTGAATCTCGAGAGATTATCAGAGAATGTAATGAAGTACAAAGAACCAGTCTTAGCATGTGTAGACTGGGGACCCACATACATCAACATGTATCATCCCAAGAGTTCACTAACTCTTTCTCTGTTTCCAATAAACAGAGTTGTGGTCATCTTACCTTTGTGACATGACTGGCGAGTTTCACAAGATGTAAATTCAAACTGATTTAAATATACATCTAAATGTAACTTCGGCCAGTCGGGTCGCATTGATATGACCTAGTCTACAATATCTCAAGAAGGATCCGTTCATTTCTGAACTCTTCCTCTTGTGTGTGTTCCGTATACTAAGAACTATAGTTTGATTTAGAACGTCAATGCTTTTAGATAACATGCCTGAACCGATCAACTTTTGATATAGGAAATGTCCAAAACATTATCCATCAATACAAAATTTTATCATTTCTTTACTAATAAAGAGATAGATATGATTTTGTATATCAGGTTTGGTATCTAATAACATTTGTTCAGAATCAATGTATTGGTAATACAGGGTGACAGTGACCGACAGACTTGGTTGCAACTCTTGCCCCGTTTTCTGCCTCATGAAACTTATCACCCGTTCTCAGTTCTCTACCTATCTGTAGCCCTATGTAACAGATTACATATCTGGGATCCTGATCTGGTATCATATACCCAAGACGTAAAGGATATTGAGAAACAGTTCTGTATAATAAACACACCCGAAGATGATGCATCAGCATGCACTCTCTTCGTTTGGGCGGCACGGGAAATCTGGTATTCCCCAATTTCCTGCTCTATCTTATAACTATTATAAGTTGGAGCGGGACCAACGTTCCCCAGCTCAGTATAACAAGCGGGTTCGGTCAATATTCCGTATCATTATCTTGATTAAGGCGTGATATGGTCGCTACCTGGAGAGAGAGAGAAGAAAACACTCAGCGTGCGCTCTTGCAAGAATAGATTGGTTTTTATTTTATCTAATCAGGATGGCTCCCACTGCTTTTTATCAAATCTTCCTTCAAACCCTAAAAGGAAAGACTAGCCGGGATTAATTACACACAACAAGTTCGCCAATCTTTCAGCCAGGCCAGTGTCGGTACTTTGAGGGAGGTCCCCCGTGCTTTCGCACGAACCTAATTAATGTAAACCTCATTTTCCCAGAGGCGTAACCCCGTTGACACCTTTCTAGACACCTACTTGATCGGCTAATTGTAATGTGTAAAACTCTCCCAGGAGTAACTCTTACTCGCAGCGGGTATCAGGATCCAACTATCTCATAGAAGGTATGCAATCTCATTGCAAATTTCAACACTTGAAATTCCCGATAATATTTTACCCCTAGTGTTCTATGACCTTGACGAATGCCAAACAACCCATAGTCCACTAGTCAAGTTCAACCCGTACATTTCTTGATCAAATTAAACCCACCCGCACGACCCTTGACGAATGCCAAACAACGCCGTACGAATACCCTAATCCAATCTGCATCATATGCATAAGCAGATAAATACTAGTTAGCTACCGCACACTACGCCTTGACGAATGCCAAACTACCGCAGCACGAATACTAACTAGTACTTATCTGAAATGACGGAGGGCTACGACAGGTTTTTCTGAAAACCTATTGCGTAATGAACTTGATATCGTTGTAGAATCAAATGATTTTGAAATGGAGTGTTTTTTAGGGTTTTCTAGTTTTGCTAAAGGAGTCACTCCCGGTGAAGGGATCGTCAGTCCTTTCCTCGTCGAATGAGGTGCGGGATATATCACATATATCACTGTGCAAAGCAAAAACTCTTAAAAGCAATCAAAAGACAAACCGAGTGTGTAGCATCTGCCAGTTATTGCTAAAGGAGTCACTCCCGGTGAAGGGATCTCGGTCCTTTCCTTATCGAATAAGGTGCAGGATATATCACATATACCGCTGTGCAAAGCAAGAACTGTAGCTACCTGTTTTATTTTGAAATTCGATTCTACAACATCTTAGGTTTCTTTTATTTCATTAATCATATTAATAAAGTCCCATCATTTAAATACCTAAACATCACAGATAAATACGATGTACACTTATGCCATCCGCATTCGCCTCGATGTCCCCTCGTGCACCGTTAGGTTAGGTAACTGACGGCAGAGCGGGGCAGGGCTAGCACGGGTGTAAAACATAAGTAACGTCTATATAATATATCATATATACTATATACTGTATCTATCATAGAACATCTCATGATCACATCACAGATATCGCAGCAGAAGAATCATATGAAATATTGGATATACTAGGGCGTCCGTGTTTTCAATACGAGCCAGTATAAAACACGGATTCCACGGTCGTGATGAATAGCCAAACCCACACCCCTAGACCCCTACGAGAGCGGCAAGCAACCCTACCAATTCTGGAGTTAGGAGACCCGGACTCAACTCCTCGAGTTGGTCTCCCACTGGACTCCAGAACCCGGTTACTTGTGCTCCCCTCCTTGGGTCTATCCTAGTGCGGAAAAGTAAATAATATACATCAACGGTGACAACTTCCGCAACCTAGAAGTGCCCCAATAAAAGAATATTACATACAAGTTTTTATATGAATGAAAAAGAAAAACACTCATCTCACATAAAAAAAACCCCGGCTATTCAAACACGACGATCCAATATAACATATCCAGCAACTGTCGTCAACGTAAGTAAATATGCGCATCCCAATTGTCGTTGACATATAGCAACGAAACCGGCGATATCACATATTACACTTACGGTCACAGAAAAGAAAGTGTAAAACTACAACAGTTGGAATCCGCAACCACCTCAGACATCGCATGCCTGACCTAATGAATTACTTAGACATCGCATACCTAACAATTATAAACCCCGCATTTTAGTCTCAAAATCGAAAACTCTTTTCAATATCAATTCGGGCAATTCAACAAGATTCCCGACATCCTGATCGAATGCTCGTCGCAAACTTCAATAGGCGGCCGCACCCCCGACGCCGTCGACGAAGTACACCAAGGCGGAACACCGCTGCCGCGAGCACCCGAACGGATGCTTTCGGCGACGAGGTTCTCCTATATTCACTTGGTCGGGGCTATGGGGCGAGGCTGTCTATTAAGTTTATCCGGCGAGTATCCGCGTACGCTACTTGATTGCGACGGACTTTTGATCACATCAAAATTCCGTGGCAACCGATCAAGTGAGACTAAAGTGCTACGTTTATAACATTCATTCAGTTATCTCATAACTTCTTGTGAATTCCAATTATTGTATACCATTCCGGATAAATAGAAAATGTCAAACTTTCCGATTGAACAATCGAACACCCAAGTTTTCCCGATACAGATCAACACATGAAACAAGTCTAAAAACATTCAGTTCGTGCCTCAGTACCAACGGTCCAGCCGTAGAAGGGTCAAGCCAACGCCTCACATGTGGCACGCCGTACTGTCCCAAACCCGAAGGTTCAAAGGGCAGTTCAAGACGGTCACATAATCGAGTTAAGGTTTGTTGTCTTCTAGAGGGTCCATCGAGTTACTTGCACTACTTAGAATGTCTTTAAACCACGGAAAAATCCAACACTTGGAAATTTCCCGACAGGGGAAAAATTGGGTATTTATATCCGGTCGAACTTTTTAACATATTCTAAAATTTATCCGGAAAAACACATAGACAAAATTTGACAATCCGATCGAAACACCGAGTCCCCAAAACAACCCAGAAAATTCAACTCTTGAAAAAATATTAAAAATTCCCAGGAAAATCACCACTGGAAAATAAGAATTACTGTGCAAAATACTATACATACTGTGGCCGTACGGCCGCGGAACCGCCGCATGAGCCTTGCTCATGCCGCGGATCCGCGGTGAAATAGTGGAATTGGGCTGGCGAATTTCACAGTAACTCTTAGATATTCCTGATGTGTTTTCTATATATTTTTAATCTGGAAAAAACCACGATTTTAGAAAATGTCCAGAGAGCATGGAAATTTTGGGGTTTCGGTTCGTTCGGACTTCAAACTCCGTCTAGACTTCGCCTAAGGCTCTAGCTAGGCTCTGATACCACTGTAGGGTTCCTAGGCACTCTCAAGAGGTCTCACAAGGCATCAACCATGCCCGTTTCAAATTTTACGGGTGCCGAGAAACCCTAATACGGATCGTTGGCTAGAATTCTAGGCGACAAAACAAACTAGTTAACTACTTTAACTATGAGAACGGAAATACAACCTTTGTAGATCCGGTTCTCCACCTCCATAGCTCCGCAATGAAGTATCCTCGCTGTCCAAATGGAAACCCGGGCTCTAGCATCGGCTTCATCGGAGAAATGGGCGGGCAAGGTCGTCGGCTTCGTGCCGAAGATGATCTACGTCGAGGCATCGCAAGATCAAGCTCCCACTTCACCAGGTCATGAGTCTTGTGAAGAAAACACACTCTACTACTTGGCAAGAGGTAGAGGATGAAGAAATAGGAGGTGGGTAGACTTTAGAATGTAAGTCCATGTCACGCACCCCACTAACTTGCGGGGAGGAGGAATATATGAAAAACGATTATCAAAGCTTCGTAACACGGACTTGAGCGCATGAATCGTAATCTAAACCATTGCTAACGTTATACTAGAGGTTTAACTACTCGGTACCGGAGTTATACCTCACGTTACATGTCTTTCGGGTCTTCATCGCTGTCCTCCACTCCTCGTAGGCTCCTTGGAACATCGGCAACTTCACGGCCTCCTCGAATCAAAGACGATCCACCCGAAAGCTCCTACGCCAAGCTAAATCTCAAACTTGAGATAACTAGGTTGCTTAAGGTGTTAATCTAAGCTACCTAGGGGATATAGAGTGAGGTTATGGATGTTTTAGTCTAGCTAACCCTTGATCTCAACACATGAGAGGTTAGGGTTAGGGTTTCAAGAGAGAGTGAGCTTGAGGAGAGAGAAGGAGAAGATGAGGAATGAATATCATAACATAAAAACCTTCTCACTTGAATATATGATACATAATGAATTATCAAATAATATCAATTAATTGATTATTCACCATGTTTCATTTAATCAAGGAGAGTGATTCATCATGTGAGTCATTAGATCATTAATGAATCATTAATGATATGATGAATCATATAAATGAGTCACACAAAGTAATCATGAAAAAGCCACCTCAACCCCTCATGTCACCACTCTTCTAGAACCTTCTCGACAAATTACGAGAACGCCCCTCCAATCCGTGAAAACACGGAAAAACTTTAGACTGTATAAATCCAATAACCTGATACTAAAATCTGGCTTAAACCAAAGCCGGCTAGTATAAACTGTCCGAAAATTCGTACGTGCGAAAACACACGTACGCATCCGAACTCTTGTCGTAAAACCATACGACCTCTATATCGTTTCGCCTGGAGCAGGGAAACTCTCTGTGTGGGACTCTAAAGACTCGACACTACGCTGGCAGTGGGTTTAACCACAGACCGCAAGCGGTACTAGCTGTACGTAACGGTCCCAAGGTAGATGTCGATAAGAAGGCCGATGAGGTAAATCATCCGAACTCCTACTTAGCCTGATGTGACAATCTCCGTACAGTCCGGTCTGTTCGCCTAAGACTATCGCATATCAAGCCTAGGGGGCGGCAAGCGTCAGTCCCCTAATAGCTGTATAAGTCGTGTCGGAGCGAAGCCCATTACGCCCTGAGAAGCTACTGGAACCTACCAGTATATCTCGCTTGCCCTGGTCAGGGACTTTGCGTAATGGCTCTCTGACACAGCGCGATATCAACTCCCAATACCGGGAGAGACGAATCCTATCTAACCGCCACTGCCTCCAAGTGCTCGGGACTGCTCCCAACTGCTACCTGTTTGCACGACTCCTTTGAGCCGTGGTAGGGTAGCAATCTAAGAACAGTGGGACACACTCGAGGCGAAGCAGCAGTGTCAAGTCTGCGGACTATGCTGTACTCATGTCACCTGGGAACTGATAACTGACGATGGGTATAATACCAACCAATCAGTTCCTCGGCGAGTCCTGTCCGGTGTACCCGTAACCTTACGAGCACCTGTATACTATCTCCAGTACGGCGTACTGATGGCTGTGGGACAGACCATTTCCCCAACTAGGATGGGAAGCGTATACACATAGTCTACTCCGGAATATCGATGCCCTATCTCGATAATCCAATGACCAGGGACCTGTATAGGATGTTGCTTACAGACTACCCAGCCCCCACTAGTGTGATTGCCATCACGACGCTGGTAATCAAGCAAAGATCCTATGGGCTCTACTAATATGTATAAGTGATACGTTACAAGAGACATATGCACATATTAAAGTAGACACAAACCAAGTAGCATACTACCATTTTTAGCAAGACTGTATATATAACTGTGAATATCCCAAGCTTCCATTAAGTAATATACAATCTAGTATGATACAATAATGGCCTCTAGGGCATATACACTAACAATCTCCCACTTGCACTAGGGCCATGAGCTGGCATATCGTAGACCTATCATCTCGAATAGCCTCTCGAACTGCGTCTGAGGAATGGCCTTTGTGAATGGATCAGCAATGTTATCCTCCGTCTTTACTCTCTTCACCTCGATCTCCCGGCGATCTATGATCTCCCTGATCAGGTGATACCGCCTTAAGATGTGTCTGGACTTCTGATGGGACCTGGGTTCCTTCGCTAAAGCTATAGCGCCGTTGTTGTCACAATACAGAGGTATTGGATACTGGTAGGAACCACCTGAAGTTCTGTGATGAACTTCATCATCCAGACTACTTCTTTCGCGGCATCGCAAGCAGCTATGTACTCTGCTTCCATCGTTGAGTCTGCAACGGTCTCCTGCTTGGAACTCTTCCAACATACCGCCCCTCCATTGAGGGTGAAGACAAAACCCGACATGGATTTGGAGTCATCTTTGTCACTCTGGAAGCCGGAGTCGGCAAAGGCCTCCATCTGAAGGTCTTTTCCGCCATATACCAAGAACATCTCCTTAGTCCTCCTTAGGTACTTGAGAATGTTCTTTACTGCTATCCAGTGATTCTCCCCTGGGTTTGCTTGATACCGGCTTACTACGCTCAATGCGTATGCTACATCTGGTCTGGTACATAACATTGCATACATTATAGAGCCTACCGCAGAAGCGTAGGGTATAATCGACATGCGATCCCTTTCCAAATCAGTCTTGGGAGACATATCTTTTGAGAGGGTGATTCCGTGACAAGCCGGTAGGTTACCGCGCTTAGAATATTCCATACTGAATCTCTTCACTATGGTGTCTATGTACCTGGACTGTGAAAGTCCCAATATCCTTTTTGATCTATCACGATAGATCCGGATCCCCAGAATGTAGGTGGCATCACCCAAGTCTTTCATGGAGAATTTATGTGACAAGAATCTTTTGACTGACTGTAATATAGGAATATCATTTCCTATTAGGAGAATGTCATCCACGTACAAGACGAGGAATACTACAGCTCTCCCTACAATCTTACTGTGTATGCATGGTTCATCTGGATTTTTGATAAAGTCAAATTCTTTGACAGCATCATCAAAACAGATGTTCCAACTCCGTGATGCCTGCTTTAGTCCATAAATGGACTTAAGTAACTTGCATACTTTACCGCTGCTCCCACTCTGAATGAATCCTTCTGGCTGATCCATATAGACGCTTTCTTCCAAATTTCCATTTAGAAAGGCCGTCTTTACGTCCATCTGCCAGATTTCATAATCGTGGAAAGCAGCAATAGCAAGAAGGACCCGAATAGATTTAAGCATAGCCACTGGAGAAAAGGTTTCGTCATAGTCCAAACCAGGTCTTTGACGGAAACCCTTTGCAACAAGTCTAGCCTTATAGGTTTCAACCTGTCTATCTACACCAATCTTCTTTTTGAAGATCCATTTGCATCCTACGGGTTTTACCCCATCTGGAGCAATGTCCAAAGTCCATACTTTGTTGGTGTACATGGACTCCATTTCGGTCCGCATTGCATCTAACCATTTTACCGAGTCACCGCTCTGAATGGCTTGCTGGAAGCTAGTAGGCTCATCATATTCAATAGTGCAATCCTCTCTATCCCCGTCTATGAGAAAACCGTAGTATCTCTCGGGCGGATGAGATTGCCTACTACTCCTGCGGAGTGGCGTCGGGATGTCCTGTTCTCCTGAACCTTCTGGTTCTACCATACTTTCAGTAACAGTTTGTGGTTCTAGAATTTCTTCCAGTTCTACTGTGCTCCCACTCTTCTGATTTTCTAAAAATTCAGTTTCCAAGAAGTGGGGATGCTGAGAAACAAAAACCTTTTGTTCCTCTGCGGAATAGAAAAGATACCCCCTGGAGTTCTTTGGGTATCCCAAAAACTTACATAGTACTGAGCGTGCCTCGAGCTTGTCCGTATGCTGCTTCTTTACAAAAGCTGGACATCCCCATGTCTTTAGATACTTAAGACAGGGTTTCTTCCCACTCCACATCTGATATGGGGTGGTAGACACAGTTTTGGTTGGAGCCTTGTTTAAGAGATATGCAGCTGTTTCTAGTGCATACCCCCAGAAAGATCGCGGCAACTCAGCCTTACTCATCATGGAACGAACCATATCTAATAGGGTTCGATTTCTCCTTTCCGATACACCGTTGTGTTGTGGTGTGTATGGAGGAGTAAGCTGAGAGAGAATTCCATTCTCTTTTAAGTAACCTAGGAACTCGGCACTTAAGTATTCACCACCTCGATCAGATCTCAGTGTCTTGATACTTTTGCCGGTTTGTTTTTCTACTTCATTCTTGTATTCTTGGAATTTCTCAAAGGCCTCGGATTTATGCTTCATCAAGAAGATATATCCATACCTAGAGAAATCATCCGTAAAAGTAATGAAGTAGGAATAACCACCTCGCGCATGTGTAGACATTGGACCGCACACGTCACTGTGTACGAGTCCCAAGAGCTCGCTTGCTCTTACTCCGTGTCCAGTGAACGGAGTTTTTGTCATCTTTCCCATGAGACAAGATTCACAAGTAGCATAAGATTGATATTCGAACGGATTCAAATATCCTTCTTTATGTAACTTAGTCAACCTCCTCTCATTGATGTGACCTAGTCTACAATGCCATAAGAAAGCCTGATTTGTTTCCGGAGACTTTCTTTTAAGTGTGTTCTGGACACTGAAAATCTGAGCTTGATTTAATACGTATATTCCGTTTTCTAATGTACCTGACCCAATCAAATCTTGATTTAGGTGGATGTGAACCACATCTCTTGTAAAAGCAAAATCATATCCTTCCTTAGAAAGTAAGGGTACGGATATGATATTACAAGTCGTACCTGGTACATAAAAACAGTTACGCAGAATCAATATCTGCCCAGTTGTCATTCCAAGATGATATTCCCCTACGGATTCAGCGTTCATGCTCATTCCGTTAGCAACTGTGAGGGTCATATCTCCTATCCCGATAACCCTACGATTTCCCAGAGCCTGTAATGAATTACAAATATGAGTTCCTGATCCGGTATCCAATACCCAGGAAGTAGGGTTAACTGACATACAGTTCTCTATCATAAACACACCCGAAGTCGAAGCCACAACAAGCTTCGTATCCTGGCTACTGGCTTCTAAAGCCCTGCAATCATTCTGCCAATGCCCAATCCCATAACAATAGGAATGTCCCTCAATAGGGTGGTCCAGCTTGTCATAGGCAATGGACATCTGGACAGACTTTTGCCAGTCATATAAGTCAGATTCAGTCAAATTTTTATCTAGATGTAACCTATGTGTGGTCACAGGGTCGCTGCAATTTAAGAGAGAGAAGAAGATACTATTAGCATGATGCTCTTGCAAGTTTAGAGTGGTTTAATTTATCTAAACAGGATGGCTCCCACTGTTTCTCGAATCCCTCCTCAAACCATAAAAGAAGAATTAGCCAGGACAATTCTCACCGTACAATACTTGCTTAACCGTTCAGCCAGGCCAGTGTCGATACTTCGAGGGAGGTTTTCCAACGCTTTCGCGAAGTTCCTTAATTAAATAACCTCTTTTCTCTGGGGGTGTAACCCCGCTGACACCTTTCTTGGCACCTACTTGGTTTATAGCATTGATCGTTAAGTGACGAATCTCCTGATAAGTAGCATGTACTCACAGTAGGATCGGGATCCAAAATATCATCGTATGATAATGTTGAAGGAATCCTACCAACATGTAAGTCTACGCTAGCGCCCCGGCAGTCTACAGACGCCAAATGCGGAACAAAAACTTTTTAACTGGCGCTATCGTATACTTTAACCCGGATCTGCCATTATTGCTAAACTAACAAACTGTAAAGAGTGTAGAAAGGTTATACCGAACGATCCGAGTCCTTCGTTCTTCAACCATCATCCCACGCTCCGTTGCGGCTGCTCCGATCTCCGATCTCCTCGTCGAGGTGGCACCACATCGTCGATTCTTTAAACGGGCTCCCGCCTCTGACTTGAGGCAACTCGATCGTCAAGTTTGCTAAAAGAGACGACCAAGAATGATGTAGAGAATGAGTAGATGACTTTGTCTCACTTCGTCCAAGTTCGTGGACGATCGGTTAATGAAGTTGCCGAGGGAATCGGGTGATGGAATGAAATGAGCTGTGAATTCCATACACCCCAAATATCTATCATAATCTTTTTTCCAATGAAAACCATCAAGTGAGAGAGAGTGGAAGGGGGCCGGCCACTTATAGGAGTGGGAGGTGACCGTAGGAGAAAGAGGGTGACCACAAGAAAGCTTCTCACTCAAAATATCAAGAAGAAATATCCTTAGCTAAACAAAATGCTTTAATGTTAAAGCATGAGTCACTTAAACACCTCATCAAGTCATAATTGCAACCAATGAAAACACAACACCAATTAATCCTAGTCACCTCATCTAGAATCTTCTAGAACACTGACTCACCTCAACTGAAGAAAAGATAAATCCGTGTTTAACCGAATGTTAAAAGACGGCTGATAGAAAACTGGAAACTGGCAACTTCCAAAAGTGATCCTGAAACGACTTTCAGGATAACCCCGAAACTGTATAAATATACCCGCATTTATATTACGACCGAATACAAATGCAACTGAGACAAAGATATTATACCTACTCAATATAATACTCGGATCCGGCTTAAACCAAAGCCGACCAGTATCATCTGCCCGAAAAATAACACGTGCGTAAACGCACGTGCATTTTCCGAACCCTGCCATAAAACCATACGGCCTCTACAACGTTTCGCCCGAACTTGGGAAACTGTCTGTGGGGGACTCTAATGACTCGTCGGTACCCTGGCAGTGGGTTTAACCACAAACCGTCAGCGGCACTAGCAATGCGTAACGGCTGCCCACGGACTGACCTCAAGGGAGACCGATGAGCGCACTCAAGGGAGGCCGATGAGCGAACTCATCCAGAAACCCTACTGAGCCTAACAGTGACAATGTATATACAGTCCGGTCCGTTCGTCAATGAGTATCGCATATCCGCCTAGGGGGCTAGTAACGTCAGACCCCCATTAGCAGTATAAGTCGTGTCGGAGTGAAGCCCAATAACACCCTGAGATACTACTGGAGTACCTACCAGTAAATCTCCTGCCACGGCCGTGGGCTTTGTGTAATGGCTCTCCTAGACACAGCACGATCTCGCCCCCAATACCGGGAGAGACGAATCCCCTGTCGATCCGCTCACGTGCCTCCATATGGCTCGGGACTGTACGCAAAAGCTACCTGTTTGCACGACTCCTTTGAGCCGTGGTAGGGTAGAAATCAAAGCACAGTGGGAACTCACACGAGACAAATGACGACCTCAGGTCGATGAACTAACCTGTACACATGTCACCAGGGAACTGCTATCTGACGATAGATATAATACTAACTAGCAGATTCCCGGCGAGTCCTGTCCGGTGTACTCATAACCCAATGAGCACCTGTATACATCTTAGGTGATCCAACTGACACCAGTGGCTTGTGAGACCGGCCACCGCCCCTCGTCGGGGTCTCGACTGTACACACTAGTCTACTCCGGAGTATCGATGCCCTGTCTCGAAACTCCCACGACTAGGGACCACAATTAAGGATATGCATATAAACTACCCAACTCTCACGTATATGATCGCCATCATACTGTTGGTAGTAAAGCAAGATCCTAAGGGCTCTATCAAAGTGTAACATGCAATCAGTCACCTGAACATGTACACGACTGATAAAGGCAAACCAGATAGCATACTATCATCTCGAGTAAGACTGTTCTACCGGTATATGTCCTCCGCAATCATTGCAATCACGTACCTGCGATCCAATAATTGACTATGAGGGCACTATCTCCAACAATCTCCCACTTGCACTCAAGGCTAATATTGTGATGTCGACTACTCACAGCCCGTGTGAAACCGAACATCCAACTCCTCTACTAATCAGTTCACAAAGCCCGTTTGTAAAACTATTGTGTTCGAGAAATAGCCTCGGTGAGTGGATCCGCCTAGAAGTTTCTTTCTGAATCTCTCTTAATCTCAAGTTTGCGGAGAAAGCCATCTCCCGAATTGAGTAATACCTGTCTTAGAATATGTCTGGATATCTGATGGGACCTTAGTTCATAAATGAACTCCATATCCAAACTTCTTAGACTGTATGGATCACTGAACCTAATCAGTATCCGGCACCATGCCACCCACAGTATCCTCTTGAACCACCTGTCCATAATACTGTCCCTCGTCAGAGGGAAAACTAAAACTCTGACAATCACTCTGTCATCCATGTCACCTTTGAAGCCTGGAATGATAACCGTCTCCCGAAAGAGGCTGCCGTCATCAAATCCGTAGAACATGTACTTATGTTCTAAAACTGCTTCCTTATATTTCTCCAGGATTGGATTAATACAAACTTATTGCATCTAGTGCAAAACCAACATTTGGTGTGGTACTTGACATCTCATGATTGACTCAATTGCCTAAGCAAGTGATCTGCCAATCATGCACATCCCTCTCCCCTTTAGTCTGTACGACACCTTTAGAGAGGGTGACTCCATCACCTGCAGGTACACCACCATGCTAGGAGTCAACTATTCCAAAAACCATTAGAATATCTGTCAAAGTACCCACATTGGGAAACTACCCAAATCCAGATCTAAAACCATAGATCTAGAAACCAGAATGTCAAATATTATATCCATATCCTGTCTGGAGAAACAACTGTGTGACGACCACAGTCCAACCGATCGTAGTATAGGAATTTTACTTCCTACTCTGTGTATGTCATCCAGATACCATGACATCACACCCTACTACCTTCTTAACTGATCCATCCCCTATTCTGATTGAAGTCAAACCCATGACTGTCACATCAAAATTAGATGATCTATCTCCGCTATAACTGCTCAAGTCTATAAATAGACATAAGCTACTTGCCCACTATGCTTCTGCTGCTCCCACTGACTACGACAACCCTCCTACCGGGTCTCATATCCTGGAACATCAGTAGTGTCAAGTCTGGGTAGATAAGAACCTCCCTGTCGCCGTCCTTGAGCCTACCGAAGTACCTCTCGGGTGTCTGAGGTTACCCACCAAATCTGCGGAGTGGCTATTGGAATGTCAAACCTGATTGAATGTATAGGTCCTATTAAATTTTCCGTAATCGTTCGCGGTTCTGGAATCAATTCCAGTTCTACCATACTCCCACTACTGTTTTCTGAAAAAGATCCATTTTTACTAAAACTGTGGCGAGTCAAGAACAATATCACTATTGATCTTCCAAATGTTAGAATATCAACCCTCGTCATAGCCAGGGTCAACCCACAAACAGCCACTACAGAAACGTGCCCTGAGTTATCCAGAGTCTGGTTTTAAGCATAAACTGGACAACTCCCCGTACCTTAATTTCTTTTAAGGTACGATCCATTCTATATCCAATACAGAAACTTTGGCACTTATTTAATTGGAACCATATTCAAATCATGCAGCTGTCTCCAGTGCATATCAACTTAATGGAAAGAGGCTAATCAGCATTACTCAACTTAGGAATCCATCCAATTATGAGTAACCTGAAAGAGAAACACGTTTCTCAAAACCATCACTATCATCTGAATACCAATCACAAGAATCTACATCTTCGATCTCTTTGAAGAATCCCGATACTTGTGATACCTGGTTCTCTACTTTATTCTTATACCCACAACTTCTCAAAACTTAGACCTTGTATTTCTACGAAACACTCGTCTAAATACTAGAGAAGTTATAAGTAAACAGAACATAGTACGAGGACCTACCCCTTTGTCCTGATGGACACTTGGACAACATACAATACTCTGTATAAGTCCGCTGAGTTAAACAACTCAAAACCTGTGCGTTGTTGGTGGAAAACTGTACCCTGGCGATTTCCTCAAATACCACCAATTACAACGAATTCTGATATAATGAGGATGATCACCTAATTCCCAATATCTTACTTCCACTCATCATCTGTAAAACCATACAGATATGAGAATGAAACCTGGTAAATACATACCCTTGGAGTAAGTGTCTAATCGGGAAAACAGTTTTTCTTTTAACAATGCACTGAAACATGAAAATGTTTCGTAGGGGTATCCTGGTATTCATAGTAATGCCTCTTCCATAATCCAATTCATGACTTCAACCGTATATTTTATTGCCATCTCTCCAAATCCCTTTATTTGTCTTTAGTCGTTACCTTCTGTACACCATCGTTAGGCTAAATGGTTTTCTTCCTTCCCTACCGTTCGGCACCAGCCTATGGTTTGGAAGAAGACTATCCAGTAAGCATAATAGGTGTACCCTCCTAAACCAAGAAGTACTCGCAACTGAGAGAAGGTGATGATAAAAGACAACTGAATACTACCTTATTCTTTTAAAGGTGAAATAGGAGTGGCGATGAAGTACGCGGTTTTGGTCGTGAATGATATCAGTCGCAATTTACTTTGCCCTCTTTCTAATCCCTTTATTTTGTCTTTACATATTACCTTCTGCACACCCTACTTATGCTAATTGGTTTTCTTCATTCCCTACCTTTCGGCACCAGCCTATGGTTTGGAATAAGACTATCCAATAAGCGTAATAGGTGTACTCTCCTAAACCAAGGAGATCTCGCAACCTGAGAGAAGGTGATAATAAAAGACAACTGAATAAACCAATTCTATTTCTCCTGAACCTGGATCCATCCTCGAAGAAGTTCCTTCGAGTTCGTATATAACCATACGATGGATCTATCCAATGGAAGTGGATATCCGTAGTAATACGGGTGTTCTGAGAAATGCAAAGGGTAAAATAAGGAGTGGCAATGACTTATGCAACTCAGACAATCCAAAAGCCAGTATTTTAAGAAGGTTCGGTCAACCTGGTCACTGAGTCATAGTCTAGGGTCGGTCAAAGGTCGCTGCCAAAGAGAGAGAGAAAAGAAACACTCTGCGTGCACTCTATCCTAGATCAGAATGGTCATCACTTTATCTAATCCGGAAACCTCCCACTGTCCTGTCAAATTCTCCTCCAAACCTAAAGAAGAATCAATCGGAATCACCCGAAGAGTAAACCAACTCATCAGTGGGAATCGGGATCCAACTCTCATCGCATGATAACGTGACGGAATCCACTCGCGTTATCACACTCCAGAAGGTATGCGCATGCTTGGCAAGTTTCAGTTTCTTTAGAAACTCCCGATATGATTTTTGCCCCATGCTCTTATGACCTTGGCGAAAGTCAACAAATCATAAGTCACATGTCAAGTTCTGCCCGTCATTATCTTGTTACTTTGAATCCACCCGTACATACCCTTGACGAAAGCCAACAAGGTAATACGACTGTCCCAAACCAACACATCTATCTATGCAACAAATGAATACCCCAGCAACTACCAAACACTATGCCTTGACGAAAGCCAACAAACATAGCTTGAATATTACTGACCATCCATAAGAAACGACGGAGGGCTACGGCTGGTTTTTGGCGAAAAACCTTTAACGTAATGAACTTGATCTCGTTGAAGGAACCTGATAGCTTTTTAAAATATAGTGGCGAAAAACCTTTTGCTAAAGAGGTCACTCCCGGTAAAGGGATCTCGGCTCTTTCCTCGTGGAATGAGGTGCAGGATATTCCACGGAATACCTCTATGAAAAGCAACATGTAATCGACTATAGTGAAGTTATTACCCTGACGCAAACTTCTGCCCAAGGGGTCAGTCCCGGTGAAGGGATATCAGCCCTTGCCCCGTCGAATGAGGTGCAGGATATTCCACTGAATACCGCTATGCATAACAAAAGGAAACGTCTTTATAACAACACCTTTTAAATTTGTTCCAACAACATCAAACAGGTTTGTTATACTTTGCATTGATCAGAATCAACGCAGTCCCATCATTCGATCACACCAGAAAAGAACGAAAATAAAATGTACGTATATGCCATCCGCATTCGTCACTGGGTCCCGTCATCACCCGTTAGGTTACTTAACTAACGAAAGAGCGGGGACTGGACTAGCGTGGGTGTAAAACATATACAACATCTAATAGTATATATACCAATATACAATAATCGCTCCAGGCGTGATAGTATGCAACATTACAGAAAAGTAATAAGCATCACAGAACAATACAGATAATCTGGGATCCCCGAGTTTCACAGAGCCGCTGCTGAAACTCGACGTTCCCCTGTCGTGTGGATAGCCTGTGAAATGAAACCTAGACCCTGACGGGTGCGGCAAGTTACCCGCCAAAACCTGAAGCAAGGCAGCCCCCTACAGCATAGTGAATGGACCACCCAGCACTTCACGGAATCCGGTAATCTTGGGCACCCCTCCTTGGATCAACCTGTACCCCCTACGAGTGCGGCGAATAGTCTGCCAATTCTAGAGTGGGGCCCTTCTGCCTCTCAAAGCCATGAGATACGGACCCGTTGCTTCTCAGAACCCGGCTATCCGTGCACTCCGTCTCGGGGTAGAACCTAGTACAGTAATGAAAAATAGTACAATAGGTACATCGACCGCAACCTGGTCGTGCCCCAAAAGAATATTATACAACAGGCAGTGACGGCAGTCCACAAGTTGGACGCTCGCCCCGCAATATCAAATGTACAAATAAACTCAAACTGTACTACCATTGCACACTGCTATCCACCACGACAAATCCGCAACATCACAGCACAACACAGAACATCAACGCGAATGTCACGTTCGCAAACCCGTCTAAAAGAACTATAGCAATCAGACGCGGTTTACCGATCAAATGACATTCCCGGTCGGAGATATAATGTAAGCACTGTAAACTAACATGTTTAAATTTCGATCGACCAAATATCAAAAAGTGGGCCCCACGACTTACTGGTGAACAGTAACAAAATCTGGGCCAAAACGATATTTACCAAAAACCCCAAAATCCATCAGAGAACCCACTGTACAAATTTGGGAGCACGAGCTCACCACGTGGCCGCGGATGCGCGGTCAAACCATGGGTTTGACCGCGTTTCCGCGGCGGTTTGTTGGGGTCACGAGCCCAAATTTTGTCGTGGTTCTTAGAAAAGCCTACACAGTTTTCTGAGACATGTAGAAAAATTTTATCAGACCATTTAAAATCAACAGAAACTGTTAAGCTAAAAATTGTGATTTTTGATTTCCGGTTCGATCGATATTTAAACGTGTTAGCACAAGTTAGTATAGCAAAATGGTGAGGCTCTGATACCACTGTAAGTCTACGCTAGCGCCCCGGCAGTCTACAGACGCCAAATGCGGAACAAAAACTTTTTAACTGGCGCTATCGTATACTTTAACCCGGATCTGCCATTATTGCTAAACTAACAAACTGTAAAGAGTGTAGAAAGGTTATACCGAACGATCCGAGTCCTTCATTCTTCAACCATCATCCCACGCTCCGTTGCGGCTGCTCCGATCTCGTTGATCTCCGATCTCCTCGTCGAGGGGGCACCACATCGTCGATTCTTTGAACGGGCTCCCGCCTCTGACTTGAGACAACTCGATCGTCAAGTTTGCTAAAAGAGACGACCAAGAATGATGTAGAGAATGAGTAGATGACTTTGTCTCACTTCGTCCAAGTTCGTGGACGATCGGTTAATGAAGTTGCCGAGGGAATCGGGTGATGGAATGAAATGAGCTGTGAATTCCATACACCCCAAATATCTATCATAATCTTTTTTCCAATGAAAACCATGAAGTGAGAGAGAGAGGAAGGGGGCCGGCCACTTATAGGAGTGGGAGGTGACCGTAGGAGAAAGAGGGTGACCACAAGAAAGCTTCTCACTCAAAATATCAAGAAGAAATATCCTTAGCTAAACAAAATGCTTTAATGTTAAAGCATGAGTCACTTAAACACCTCATCAAGTCATAATTGCAACCAATGAAAACACAACACCAATTAATCCTAGTCACCTCATCTAGAATCTTCTAGAACACTGACTCACCTCAACTGAAGAAAAGATAAATCCGTCTTTAACCGAATGTTAAAAGACGGCTGATAGAAAACTGGAAACTGGCAACTTCCAAAAGTGATCCTGAAACGACTTTCAGGATAACCCCGAAACTGTATAAATATACCCGCATTTATATTACGACCGAATACAAATGCAACTGAGACAAAGATATTATACCTACTCAATATAATACTCGGATCCGGCTTAAACCAAAGCCGACCAGTATCATCTGCCCGAAAAATAACACGTGCGTAAACGCACGTGCATTTTCCGAACCCTGCCATAAAACCATACGGCCTCTACAACGTTTCGCCCGAACTTGGGAAACTGTCTGTGGGGGACTCTAATGACTCGTCGGTACCCTGGCAGTGGGTTTAACCACAAACCGTCAGCGGCACTAGCAATGCGTAACGGCTGCCCACGGACTGACCTCAAGGGAGACCGATGAGCGCACTCAAGGGAGGCCGATGAGCGAACTCATCCAGAAACCCTACTGAGCCTAACAGTGACAATGTATATACAGTCCGGTCCGTTCGTCAATGAGTATCGCATATCCGCCTAGGGGGCTAGTAACGTCAGACCCCCATTAGCAGTATAAGTCGTGTCGGAGTGAAGCCCAATAACACCCTGAGATACTACTGGAGTACCTACCAGTAAATCTCCTGCAACGGCCGTGGGCTTTGTGTAATGGCTCTCCTAGACACAGCACGATCTCGCCCCCAATACCGGGAGAGACGAATCCCCTGCCGATCCGCTCACGTGCCTCCATATGGCTCGGGACTGTACCCAAAAGCTACCTGTTTGCACGACTCCTTTGAGCCGTGGTAGGGTAGAAATCAAAGCACAGTGGGAACTCACACGAGACAAATGACGACCTCAGGTCGATGAACTAACCTGTACACATGTCACCAGGGAACTGCTATCTGACGATAGATATAATACTAACTAGCAGATTCCCGGCGAGTCCTGTCCGGTGTACTCATAACCCAATGAGCACCTGTATACATCTTAGGTGATCCAACTGACACCAGTGGCCTATGAGACCAGCCACCGCCCCTCGTCGGGGTCTCGACTGTACACACTAGTCTACTCCGGAGTATCGATGCCCTGTCTCGAAACTCCCACGACTAGGGACCACAATTAAGGATATGCATATAAACTACCCAATTCTCACGTATATGATCGCCATCATACTGTTGGTAGTAAAGCAAGATCCTAAGGGCTCTATCAAAGTGTAACATACAATCAGTCACCTGAACATGTACACGACTGATAAAGGCAAACCAGATAGCATACTATCATCTCGAGTAAGACTGTTCTACCGGTATAGGTCCTCCGCAATCATTGCAATCACGTACCTGCGATCCAATAATTGACTATGAGGGCACTATCTCCAACAATCTCCCACTTGCACTCAAGGCTAATATTGCGATGTCGACTACTCACAGCCCGTGTGAAACCGAACATCCAACTCCTCTACTAATCAGTTCACAAAGCCCGTTTGTAAAACTATTGTGTTCGAGAAATAGCCTCGGTGAGTGGATCCGCCTAGAAGTTTCTTTCTGAATCTCTCTTAATCTCAAGTTTGCGGAGAAAGCCATCTCCCGAATTGAGTAATACCTGTCTTAGAATATGTCTGGATATCTGATGGGACCTTAGTTCATAAATGAACTCCATATCCAAACTTCTTAGACTGTATGGATCACTGAACCTAATCAGTATCCGGCACCATGCCACCCACAGTATCCTCTTGAACCACATGTCCATAATACTGTCCCTCGTCAGAGGGAAAACTAAAACTCTGACAATCACTCTGTCATCCATGTCACCTTTGAAGCCTGGAATGATAACCGTCTCCCGAAAGAGGCTGCCGTCATCAAATCCGTAGAACATGTACTTATGTTCTAAAACTGCTTCCTTATATTTCTCCAGGATTGGATTAATACAAACTTATTGCATCTAGTGCAAAACCAACATTTGGTGTGGTACTTGACATCTCATGATTGACTCAATTGCCTAAGCAAGTGATCTGCCAATCATGCACATCCCTCTCCCCTTTAGTCTGTACGACACCTTTAGAGAGGGTGACTCCATCACCTGCAGGTACACCACCATTCTAGGAGTCAACTATTCCAAAAACCATTAGAATATCTGTCAAAGTACCCACATTGGGAAACTACCCAAATCCAGATCTAAAACCATAGATCTAGAAACCAGAATGTCAAATATTATATCCATATCCTGTCTGGAGAAACAACTGTGTGACGACCACAGTCCAACCGATCGTAGTATAGGAATTTTACTTCCTACTCTGTGTATGTCATCCAGATACCATGACATCACACCCTACTACCTTCTTAACTGATCCATCCCCTATTCTGATTGAAGTCAAACCCATGACTGTCACATCAAAATTAGATGATCTATCTCCGCTATAACTGCTCAAGTCTATAAATAGACATAAGCTACTTGCCCACTATGCTTCTGCTGCTCCCACTGACTACGACAACCCTCCTACCGGGTCTCATATCCTGGAACATCAGTAGTGTCAAGTCTGGGTAGATAAGAACCTCCCTGTCACCGTCCTTGAGCCTACCGAAGTACCTCTCGGGTGTCTGAGGTTACCCACCAAATCTGCGGAGTGGCTATTGGAATGTCAAACCTGATTGAATGTATAGGTCCTATTAAATTTTCCGTAATCGTTCGCGGTTCTGGAATCAATTCCAGTTCTACCATACTCCCACTACTGTTTTCTGAAAAAGATCCATTTTTACTAAAACTGTGGCGAGTCAAGAACAATATCACTATTGATCTTCCAAATGTTAGAATATCAACCCTCGTCATAGCCAGGGTCAACCCACAAACAGCCACTACAGAAACGTGCCCTGAGTTATCCAGAGTCTGGTTTTAAGCATAAACTGGACAACTCCCCGTACCTTAATTTCTTTTAAGGTACGATCCATTCTATATCCAATACAGAAACTTTGGCACT